>CM060411.1:109082566-109644821 GCA_030545235.1 Helianthus tuberosus | reverse complement strand
AAGTTACTACACATTTTTGTAAATATTCAAGTTCATGAAATTAGTGATTATTGTTGACGGATATTGTTGATAATTGTTGTTGATGATTGTTGATAATTCAAAAGAAAATAAACACATGTTTTGAAAACATGGGAAACGTCCATTTTTAGGGGAAACTCTGTCAAAATTTTTATAAATTTTGACACTTAGAAAAATATAAGTTTTTGAGAAACTTATTCCCTAAAAATGTATTTAAAAGTATTACTCAGGTTTCCCAAATTTTTGGTGATAAGAAATGAGGATTTCTTCAAGAATAAAAACGGATATAAGTATGTATATTTTTGAGAGAAAAATATATATTATTTTATCACCAACTTTTGTGCTAAGTGTATATAGTATGTGTTATACGTGCTAGTGTATTAAGACTTAAAAATACACTAATTACTCATGAGGAGTAGAAATATAAAAATACACATACAACATACAAGATACATAATTCGGGTGCAAAGTGCAAAACACAAAAGACTTATATTTATTTTTGGAGAAAATAATATAAGTAAGATACGTAGTTAAAAATATAAAATATTTTTAACACAAGAAAATATACAAGAGAGTGACCGAACTTGTGCGACGCAAGTCTAGTGACTAACGTTAAGAAAACGCGTATAGGTTACGACGTTAATTAAGCAAATCCGGTGGAGTTTACGACGCTAGGAACGCAAAGTTGTGAGTTCATGCTCCCCCTTTTCTCTTTAACTGTTTTCAGTTTTTATAACTTCGGGGGTGAAATACATGTACAAAAGTACAATATTTATAAATGGTATGATATAAATACAAGAAGCGCATTTGGTGAGACGAGAACCAAGTGTAAGGCGCTATGAGAAATGATAACAAGAAACGCGCTTGGTGAGAACGAGAACCAAGTAGGAGGCGTTATGAGAAATAGTGTCACGAATAGGGTACAGAAGCACCATTAATCAACAATATACCTAGACCGCAGAACAAAAGGTTAGATCTAACGGGTGCCTGGCAGCCACACTCCTGGTCGGGGCGAGAATCGAGGAGTGCTTTTGTGTCTCAGAATATACCAATTAAATGCCTTAGGTTTGGTGACTTCCTATGACGTGCCACAGGTTAATGGCTTTGCAACCCATTAACAATCTGATAATTACAGAAATACTGTATTTACATAAAATTCATACCATACAAAAGGTGATAAATAACTTGAAGTACGTGGGGTACTCAAGAGAATTGATAAATAACTTGAAGTACGTGAGGTACTCAAGAGGATTGATATATAACTTGAAGTACGTGGGGTACTCAAGAAAAGATTGAATTATACAAGTGTACGTGGGGTACACATGAAACTGGATTTATATATGAAAACTTGATTTACTCACAAACTATGTTTTCATACAAAGTATACAAACATGAAATACAAAACTGCATGAATTCACACCAACTTTATGTTGACGTTTTTCCAAAACTCACATGTATTTCAGGTAACTAGGATGGATGTGCGCGTGGTCTTACTCATGCTCGTGGATGTCGCTTTGTCTATCTTTAAATAAAGTTGTGACTTTTAAGACAATATGATATCTCGTGTTGTAAACACTTAACATATGTTTTCAGTAATGTAATATTTGAAGATATTTTTGAGCATGTAGTATGTTTACTCTTCGTATGCAATGAGAACCTTTCATGATCACACCTCGTGCTTCCGCCATAGAAAGGGGTGTGACACAAACGAACCGACATACGAGATGTTTTTTAGCATATTTTAAATTCCCTATACTTTAACATCATTTTAGAGCTTTGAAATGGGTTAACGGGGCTTAAAAGTGCCCAAAATCAAGTTTTACAAGTGCAGGGACCATTTTTGAAATTTCTGACCAGATTCAATGAACCTAGTCCAATTTTGAAGTGTTGATGGTTTTAATGGCTGGTTTTGGATTCTATGGGCTCAAATTTGTTGGTTTTAAACATTCCCATGGTTTTGAAAACCATGAGCCCAAGTGGAGGTCCAAGATCAAAGCACGAAATGCGAGGAACGATCCTAACGGTTTACCTACTAACCGTTCTTTCGACATCGATCGAATATTTCGCGATATTCATTGTTTCTTCATCTTCAATCGAAAACATTATTTCTTTGATGTTCCATTTTCAATTGAAAATCTTTCGATGTTTGTTGGAACAAACATTCATATTTACTTCATGGCGCTTTCATTTGACTTCAAACACGGTGAATTTGTTTGATCACCGCTATTATTGAATTATTTAAGTCACTACGACACCTTGTGGTGTCGGAACGAACTTGTAGCTTGGGCTAATCATATGATTGAGCGTTTCATGCAAAACAACAGGTGATACTTGTTCGATCGCCGCTATATTCGAATTGCTTCATTCCCTACGACACCTTGTGGCGTTGGTATAACTTGCAGCTTGTGCTGATCACGATCGAGCATTTCATACAAACTATTATATTTGAGATTGTTGATTCTAAGTTCATCCAGTGGATGTTATTGCTTCTAGAACTCATTTACATGTTATAAACGTTCATATGGAATTCGATTGGTCAAAGTTCCTGTTCATTGTTGGATCCTTGTTAACTTAGTCGCACTGGTGACTGTATCATTACGTCTCGTCTCGTTTCCTTTTACATCAATTACTGAGACACATTTCTTTTAAACCGTTGGGATTCCTATTGTGAAGGAATGCTCTTGAATTCACATGATTTGAATAAGTCTTGATCTGATTTTATGGTCATACACTTTGATACTATTCGTAATTACCTACACATAACGTAACTCTAAGGAGTTAACGTAGTCTAAATTTCGAGGACAGGGGGAGAATATGACAACCGGTGGTTTACGACCCTTAATTACATGATTAACAGGCGATTAACGTGATAATAAATAGTGATTTAGACGAAGATTGACTTAATTAGGCCTTTGCAGTGCCTGGAAACGGCTAACCGGCTTTACAGGGCGTGAACGGTGGTTTACAGAAAAATCTGGTGAATATTAAGCGACAACGAACTGATGCCGTACAAAATACTGACAACGCCGACAAATACGGATTTTCTACGAATATTCTAAATGTATGAAATTAATTTTGTGAAATTATTGGGCTTCCGTGCGACTCAAACGCAAACGTGAACTAAAAACACGATAGCAGGAAACGCATCGGCAACGAAATGGAAACGACAGAGACGCCTGGCACCTTCGAAACTTACATTTTACGCTATATTTAACTCCGTAATGAAATTTTAGTAACTACAGTCGAAACCGGATCGAAAAATGGATTAAAGACGGCAACGATATAATTTTTCGTGATTATTACCGTAATCGACGAACGGGCGCGCAAACAACGTTTAACGACACTATTTTGACCCAAAAATAACAAATTACTATGATTATGACGTGCGAGAGTGAAAACGGGTCTCGTAGGAATTACGGGCCACTTACACATTAGATGGGCTTGTGGGCCCTGGGCCCAGGGCCAAAACCCACAAGCCTAAACCTGCACATAATATATTAGATCTATACTAAAATCTATACTAAATCTAGATAAAATCTTTTCAAATCTTATTAAGATCTTATGAAATATTGTTTCAAAATCTAAATCAGATCCCTAAGATCTCTAGAGATCTCTACAAGGCCATTATATAACACTCAACCATCTTCACAAAGAAAACATCAGACATCTTCATCTCCTACCTCTCAAAACCCTAAAGCACATTCATTGCCTCTCATCTCTCTTCTCGGTCATGTAACCCAGATCAAACACAGGGAAATCACTTCCCTCACAAAACAAAACCCAACCCAGCCACACCCCTCCCATCTCGGTTCCGATCTCGGCAGCAGACGCGCCGCCGTGAGCGGCGGTGGTGGTGGTTCTGAGCAATGACACAAACGACCCCCCCCCCTCTTGTATGACAGGCCGACCACTATGGTGGTACCGGCGATAAGATCCGACGAAGACCGAGAGGCAGAGAGATGAGAGAGAAAGAGTTCAGGAAGGAGGTAGTGCGACGACGGAGCAAGAGAGAGGCCGGAGCAGAGGAGACAGCGGATCCATGGTGAGCTGCGGCGGTGCCGCCGTCCGCAGCAGAGGTGATGGTTGATTCTGTTATTTTCGACGAGTTTCCGCGGCGGAGAGGAGTCGATGACCAGCTTCGGGCAACGGCAAAGTGTATTCCGGTGGCCGCAAAACACACCGGTGAGCCGATTTATGTTTGTATTTGTTCTTTCTTTATTTCCTTCCGGGTAATTCGTCGGTTTTATAGAAGTCAACGGCTGGTCAACCTTCAGTTCGGGTTCTTGGTTAGGTTCGAGTTCAGCTCAGTCACGAGTTCGAGCGTTTGGTTCAGCCCGGGGTCACGTACAGTTTAGTTTCAAGTTTTGCTTGTTACGGGTTCGGGCCTCGTTTCGTGACACGGTCAACTTTCAGTCAACCAGTTCAGAGATGGTCAACAACAATCAAAGGTTCGGGTTAGGCGAGTCAACTCGGTCAAACGTCTCGACAAGAAAGTTTTGGGTAAAGAATTTAGCGTCGCAATTTATATTTACATTGTTTTTATTTATTTCGTGAAAACAAGCTCAAACCGAACGATTAAAGTATAGTTTACATTCCGATATATTTGACAAATTACATATATTATAATTGATTATTGTTGAATCTTGTTATAATAACGACAATTGTGTTGTCGGGGGCGTCCAAAAACAGAGGAAACTCTGCCCGTTTTTCGAGAAAATCCGTAAACACAAATGGCGTTTTATTGTAAAACAAAGTTTTCGGATTCGAATAATCTTTTATAAAGATAATTACAAATATATAGCTACTTACGACAACACTTTACAACTTACAACAAACGACGATTCGGAAAATTGTTTACAATAATGAATATAGCTATTTTAAACTTCAAATTTCGACAATTCTTTTATAAGATCAATATAACTATTTATATTGTTTCAAACGCCGATAATACGACTTCTTTTATAAATAAATATAGTGTTATATATTTATTTCGGATATCAAACAACTCGACGATTCTTTCATTAAAATAAATATAGTTTATATATTTATTTTAAATATCAAACGTCTCGTATTCCTTTTATAAAATAGTTATAGCTTATTTATTTATTTCAAATATCCAACAACACGGATTCGCTTTTATAAAATAAATATAGTATATATTTATGCAACGACTCGATGAAATTTTTATAGAATAAATATAACTTTTCATATTTATTTTATACGTCTAAACGGCATATACGAATATTTTGACAAAGATCATACGAAACGCAATATATAATACGAGTTTGTTATATATTATTTTCGTGTAAATATTCTTTTATACACGTACGACTTCTCGGGACGACAAGCGATCTTAACGATATGTTTATATGTTTTGATATAAATATTTGTTTATTTCTAATATCTCGAGAATCAAGTCTTTTCAAGGCTTATTGGTTATTATCGACAATAAATGATACTTATCAAATATGACTTAATCATTTCCGATAAGTTAACTACTTACCGTTGAATCGTTCGGTTAACGATTCGGTAGAGCTCGATGACACGTAGTTTAATTACTGTGCTTATTTAGAAACTTATAAGGTACTCCGTGTTAGGAATATTGTAGAATGCACGCTAGCGAGTCTCATCTTGGAAACGACATCACGAAGTCGTAATTAGCTAGCTTTGCACAAGGCAATTCAGGTGAGTTCATAACCCCATTTTTTACGGTTTTACATTTTTATAAAGGTTTTCGGGGTGGAAAGACATGCACGTTTTGCAGAAAACACACAAAGTTCTCGATGAACAAAGACTGCATATTTCAAGACAAAGCACGTTGTGCAAGAACATACAAAGCTTTTGAACGAACGAAAACTCATATTTCTAAATCATATTACGAATGGATTTCGAGGAACTCAAATGGTTTACGAATGGGTTATACTAAATATACCGGTTTTTACAAAACAAATGCGTATTATCGAAATGTGAATGATTTTCATGACTAGGGATGGATCGTCTGGTGATAATATAGAGAGACAGTGGAGTTGGCCTTAGGCTGGGGAGGTTCAGCCTTAGAGGCTGGGGAGGTTCAGCCTTAGAGGCTGGGGAGGTTCAGCCTTAGAGGCTGGGGTAAAATACATGTTACAATTACTACAGACATTTTATACATGGTATGGTTAGCTTAAGGAGGGTTACCACTTAGATCATGTGAGTGGGTAGGCGGATACTTAAGGCCATTAATCCTCGTTGTAGGACCGAGGGACATGAGTGATAGATCTATTCGGGGTGTAGCGAGCCCCACTCCTGAGTCCGCTGAGTGGACCATGAGGTGACTATGTCTTACCGACGAAATCTGCTAGGTTTGAGTCTTCCTGCATCACTTCACACATATCAATGGCCTTGCAAACCATTGGTGATCTCTTTTTCCTTTTTGCTACATACCAGGGACATACATACTTACAGAAATACTTGATTTATACAAATTAAATACCATGTTTTATACAAATTCAAAGCATCGGATTTATGCGGGCGTGGAGTCAAAGTCAGGGTGGGCATTGACGGTTATACGAACATTACAAATACGAGAGTTTACAAATACATGGTTTTACAAACATAATGCGTTACAAATACAAAGTTTCCATATAACTTGGCAAGAAAATGATTTCTAAATTCGTTTTCTCAATATTATCTCACAAACCGGTTATAAAAAAGATTTATTTCAAATCTTTTACAAACAAACTATGAACTCGCTCAACTTTATGTTGACTTTTTCGCATTTTCTTTCTCAGGTTACCTTTCAGAAACTATGGCATGGTTGGAATAGGAGAACCATTGGGGATTCGAGTACTTGGCGGGCGTTCAATTTGTAGAAGTCTTTGCTTATTTGCTTCCGCTGTGCAATGAAGATACCAGTCCAGTCACGCCAGCTCTGATAATTTCAGGGTGTGACATATAATCACGATTTTAATCAGTAAATAACATGTATTATGTCAAAATATCAAGTCGTTTCGAGTTGGGATGGTTACGGTAATGTTTAACGCAAAACTATGCGTTAAAACGGTCAAAAATCGGCTTTTCGGACGATTTTTATAAAACTGATTTAGATCAGTAAATAATCTAATATTTTTAGTTTAAAAATAAGTATTTTAACTAATTTCAAGCTTAATTGGTGTTTGGTTGGTCATACGTGACTTCCGACGCCCGAAAACGTTACCGAATCGTTAAAATACGCATTTTTCAATGAACATTAGTATGGGTGAATTTTGAGTGAATCTTTTGTGATAAAATGTGTTAAGTGATTTAAACATGTAAATGTTATAATATCTTAAGTGTTAATTTGATAATGGGAAATTTAGACTATGCATGTATGCATGTACGTTATGTGCGGTAGAAACGGTAAAATTGCGTTATATGTGTGATTTGTTTGTCGAGCATGAAATTTGGTACTTATGAGATGTTTTATGCATAATTGCTTTAAGAAATGATAAAATAGATAAGTTAGTAATATTTTGCGTGATCGGTATTAAATTCTGTGAACGTTTATGTGTATACAAAACTGCGCACAAATCGTAAATATATCACGTAACAACGAGAAAGTTAACGATTTACACAATAATGGTCACCAATAAAATCGTTCAAATCACAAAATTTTATATAAATATATATATGGACTCATATATATATATTAACACGCCAACATAATAAAAATTGACAACTTTTCGAGAAAATCTCAAAGTTATGTGATAATTCTAAGAAACGGAGAAACTTAGGATTTTTGTGTATATTGATTTAGAATTGTTTCCATATTAGGACGCATATATAAAAATCAATTTATGGGATTGCGATATTAAAATACGCACCCAAAGGTGAGTGTCACTAAACCCCTCTTTTTAGTGTTTTATATATATTTTGGGGATGGAACACGTTGTTAAAAGGGTTTAATAATGTTTTCGAAATAAAACATACCTTTTAATATAAAATATATATATTTTCGCTAAAAATATATGAATTTGATAAGTCATACGTTTCGAAGTAAAACGATTTTGAAGAATGAATATGACGAGTGCGGTATTTCTTAAGTGAAACGAGACCGTACGAAATGGGAATGAATTCCGGACTAAGTCTCAACATTTGAGTGACAAGGGAATTCGTAAGTCGTAGTATATTAAATTGTCATATTAGTAGGATATATATATTGTACGTGAGGCAGACATCATATTGTTTTTCGAGAAAGAACCCTGCGCCCATGATGTCGTTTAATCAGTTAAGTATAGTACGCGAGGAATTGTTGGTAGATCTATTGGGTTGACAACCCCATCGTGACCGGTCGCCCCGTGTCAATGTCAAACGACAAATTAAGATTCTGTTTATTGTCTAGCATTGATTATCCCCGCATGGTTAATATATAGTTCGTATTGTCTAGCTAACTTACGAGTCTGGAAGTTGACACTAGAATTTAATATTCAAAACCTGGGCAGTACTGCAATCGTCGGAGAAATGAACCGACGGAAGCCCATGGATTTTATCAAGGAAGTAAAATGGACTTTCTAAAAATTTCCTGAATTGTTTTTAAATAAACACCTAATTAGAAAGTTTTCCTTGGAATAAAATTTGTTAGTAAACGAATAAGTGAATTCACCTTCCTTTGTGTTGACACTTGATTTTAACGTGTTCTACAGGTACATGAAATCGGCTTCGGGAAATCATGGCGTATCTTGTGTTGGATGATGCATGTTGTTTCTTTTAAATATGTTGGACATCTTTTAAACTATCTGGGACATTTGTAATAAGAATCCGCAAGGATCAAAACAACTAAACTTATGTGGTTGTGTCATGACTTTTGAAAAATGTAATGTTAAATATTATGTTTTAAAATATGTCAAATGTCCAACAAAAGAGTGCATCTTCCGACAAGGTATAAATGGGCACCAACTTCCGTCTCCACTACGTTCAAATATTCCGCTGCGACGTTTTTGGGGTGTGACAGAAGTTGGTATCAGAGCCATTGGTTGTTAGCGAATTAGATGTTTTCGTGAAAAACACTAGGCTTCAACCGAAGAATTTTGAAATATAAAGTCCAAAATTCTCGAAGCCAAGATTTCTAAATAAACATAGAAAATATTTTATTATGTGTGAAAACCATTATGTGTTTTGTGTGCATACGTGATTTTCTGCTTATTTTGAGCCTTATGTGTTACTATTTATGTTGATCACACACTTACTTGTACGGTTATATATGTGTCACAGATGTCGCACGAGCACGAGGTCATCGAGATCAACGACTCAAGTAGCGAGCCAGATTTCGAGACTTCACCCAGATCTATTTTACCAGAGGCACCTATCACGACCCCACATATGGTTGGTATGGCTGAGTTTGCATCATCATTCCGTGTCGACCCTTCTTTCGCTAATCAGGTAGACCCCCGATATGCTTTCACGAGCAACGGGTGGATTGATGACAACGATGACGCTCCTCTCTCGATCCATGAGACAGGACAATCATCTGGCACAATACCAGTTATCGATGACGTGATCAGAAATGTCCCTGTGTTTGGAGGACCTTTCAGTATTGCACCAGCAGTGGATGCCACTATTATTACAGCTCTACCATTAGAGCCGACTGTTGCTCCACCTGCTACAATGATCGAGCCCGTTGCTGAGGTCCCTCCACCTGTTTTGTCAGAGTTACCTTTACATGTCATTGAGACACGCGCATATCCTACGCCTCTATTAGTGTATTATCGCTGCAGAAAGAGAGATAGGCCTGCTGGAGAGGTAGCTTCTACGTCACAAGCTGAAACTGCATCTGCTTCTAAGAAGCAGAAAGGAATTTGGGTGGATCGATGTTGCCATTGTGACCGACAGTTCGCTGCCATGCGTGAAGAGCTGGAAACGACTAAGGGTAAACTGAAGGACCTCGAAGGGCAGATGGATTGGTACGAAGAGTTGAAGGAATTAGACGACAGCGCGATGAGTCAGATGCATTGGAGGATTGTGGATTTGGAGGAGTTGGTTAGGAAGATGCTAGATTTCATAGGGATGAAGCGTTAGATGTTGTTTATGTTTGTTAGTGGTTGTTTGTTTTTGGTTGTTGTGTCTGGATACTCTTTTTGATGATTTTCTTTTGGGGGCCTGCGTGCCGATTATATTTTGTGATATTAGGTAGAAATTTTGTGAAAAACTTGTTATGGGTGTCGATATAGACATGCCAATGACTAGATATCATGTACCGAAAAACAAGTTGTTAATTTCTATGATAATATCTGTCACACCCCGACCACGTAAAACAACAAATCGTGGCGGAAACGTCGGGGAGTGTTGTAACAGAATTATTGTTTCACAACCATGGAATAAAAAAAAGTTTCGTTTTATTTATTCATTAAGTAATTTACATTGTTTTAACACGAAACAAATAAGTTACATATCGACTATCACTGTTATTATGCCACTAAAGCCTCGTCCAGAGCCTATGTGACTCATGCATCCTAGCAATCAACATCAAGCAACAACACCTGAAACATATGTAAAAACAAAGTCAGCAAAAAAATGCTGGCGAGCACATAGGTTTTATAAGAGTGTCGGATTCATGGCTAGTTTACATGTTGCAATACCTTATTAAAAACCTTGTTTTGAAAAGAGTATAATATTGCAACGAAATTAACCAACTCAAATCAAGCGGGTTATAATTTATAAAACCTCATAGCCATGATTCTTAACCCAAAAACATTTGTTTTAGTAAACCAAATTGTAAAACATTTCGTATTAACTCGTTTAATAAATCTCGTATGGTTTATATCCTTTCGAAAACATCGTTATGTGACATCGTTTCAAAATCGTTTACCCAAGTGAACAAAATAACGCCACGGTATGTAATATGTTGAAAACACTTATATATAAGAAGTATCAGCGGCGTATCTACCATGTTTTCACCATATTACACCCGTCCCGTTATCTAAACACTTAACCAAAAACCAATCGTTTATCCAATTCGTTTAACTTGTTCAAATCGTTTCCAAATCGTTAACTCGTTTAAATCATCCTCGTTTTAATTGTGAAAACTATTTATGGTCGTCTTGCTAATAACATCCAAACCTTCATGACTCGACTATCTCGCTTCTCGCATTAACAAACCACCAAAGGGTAAGTTAACAATCACAGATTCAGTCGTTACCCACCTAACCCACACATAACCATGGGTGCAGTCTGATAACGAGATTTGTCAGATCCTATGGTACCATAACCTAATACTGGTCGGTTCGGCCAAAATTAATGAATGTCATTCGTTATGTAACTACAACCAACAAGTTCGTTCACATTATCGAAAATCGTTATTAGTTTAGTATAAACCCTCTTAATCGTTTTTGAAACCATCGTTAAAATATCGAAATCATTTTGATACATATGAATCACCCCAAAACAATTGAAAACAGTAAAATAGGGGAACTATGTACTCACTTGAAGTGCAAAGTATCCTCAATCAATATAACTTCAACAAACTCAAGTAAACCAGAGAAATCAAGCAGCACCTAGTAATCGAATCACTAGTAAATAAATTGACACCTCAATCGGAAGATCGGATAGAATGAGGTCTTGTAAACCAAATGAGTGTTGGAACTCATGTGATATGGTTTAACAAAGTCTACATCCTAGATGGGAACTTAACCTAAGTGCTTTCGACCCGCTACGATCCATTAAGGTAGCTTACGCTACTTTAACGTGTCGTGCGCGCATAAGCGCATTCGAGACGTCTAACTAGTCCTATGAAAAGTATTATATGCCTAAACATGTTTAAATATGTTGCATAATTAGTTATGTGACAAAATTTTATGTTACATATGCTTAATTACCAATTATGCATGAAAAGGGTATTTTGGTCATTTACCTAAGGCATATAAACTACTTATCATATGACTACTTAAACTAAGTGACCATAAGGTATAACCTCGGAAGGTTATTCCCTACACTACTATGGTCACTAAACATGCTTGTTCGGATCCTAATGATCGACCAAACGGGTCTAGTTCAAAAGTCTACGCGGGTGTTTAGTCCGCTTGACTTACGACTCTACACAAGCACTAAACTAAAAGTGACGAGCTAAACATGCTAAAACATGTTTAGTTAAGTCAGAAAACAGGTTTTGGTATCAAAACAAATGGTTTTGATACCCAATAGTAGTTTGGTTACAAAATACGCACAAATGCGCATTTTGGCCAAAACTACGACTCGTCACTACGCCTAGTCAACATGGTAATCAGTAGGTATAGTCACAAGGGACTATAACCATCGTGATTACGCTCACGTTGCAAAGTTCAAATGAACTTTGTGTTGACCATTGACTGGTCAAAGCTGAAAGTCAAACTCAGTTTGACTTTTAAGCTAAAAACGCATAAAAGAACGAAAGAGGACTTACAAAGGGTCCAAAGAGATTTGATTCCAAGAAATTCTCAGGTATGTAGTGAATAATCACAACAACTTAGAGAAATCTCAGATCAAATGTGGTTTGAGAGTGAAGTGGGGGTTGCTATTTATAGTTTTCGTAAGACCGTTAGGATCGTTCCTCGTAAAACGAGCTTTAATCTCAGATGTACAACTCATGCCCACTGATTTACAAAACCATGGGAGCCCAAAATAGCCCATAGTATGTTCAAAAACCGTTGGCAACTCATAAAACCCAGCTGCTGTTTCAAACAACTTGTTTTCCGATACTGGGGGTTCTGTTGTGGCCCGCGTAATAGACAGACAAGTCTTACGCGGCCCGCCTGGGCAAAGTTTGGCAGAATGTGCAGAAATGGTCCCTGCACTGTAAAACCTTGGTTTCTGACCCATTTAAGCCCCGTTAAGCGAACTTTAAGGGCCTACAATGATGTTAAAGTATACGGAACTTAAAACATGCTCAAAAATATCTCGGATATCGGCTCATTTGGTCGTACGGTTGCGTTGTTCGGTTAATTACGACGGAAGTCGTAACGGACCCAAAAACGATCCAAATTAAGCGACGAATGAAATTTTATCATGCCAATCACTAAAATAAAATATTTTAATGATTACATAAATTTTTTGGATGTCTGGATATATTCAGAACGTGAGATATGCGTGAAAATGCAAACTTGTGCAATTTTTGATGCTTTTAGTCCCTATTGATCGATAAAGTTTATTTTAGCATACCGAACCCCTCAAAGCCTAATTCTAAGCTATGTAAAGGATATTTAGGGTATGTTCAACTTATGATCAAGTTTCGGAATGTTCGTTACTATACAAATCGGTATAGTTTCACAGTTTGACACAAATAGTCCCTGCGATCGAACAAACTTGGTTTCAACACACCGAACCATCCAAAACTTATTTCTAAGTTATATGAAGGTTATTTAAGGTATGTTAAGCCTATGTCACTATTCTGTAGTGTTTTTCGCGTTTAAACTGGCTGCGTTTTCGTACCAATTTGCGTATAACCTTCCAGAAAGCGATTTAAAGCTTGAAATTGGAATCGAATTAAATTGTAAAATCATCAAACACAATTACACATATAATAACACCAAAACACATATAATAACACCAAAGTACATTGTTTTATTGATAATCAACATTGTTTTACATTGTTCATCGATTACAGAACACAGTTGTCACAGTCTCCCCTACTTTAGGAAATTTCGTCCCGAAATTTTAACTAGAGGAAGCTTGTGAAAACAAATGCGGATATTTCGTCTTCATCTGGTCCACACGTTCCCAAGTAAACTCTGGGCCACGTTTGGATTCCCAACGAACTTTGACCAAACGAATCCGTTTGTTCTTCAACAGTTTGAATGCACGGTCCGTTATCTCAACAGGTTTCTCAACTAAGTGCATCGTTTCATAGATCTGGATTTCGTCGAGTGGAATGTAAAGGTCAGCGTCAGCTAAACACTTTCGCAGATTGGACACGTGAAAAGTCGGATGAATATTTCCAAGCTCTAGAGGTAGCTCTAGTCGATAGGCAACCTTCCCAATCCTTTCCACAATCTTAAATGGTCCAACATATCGTGGTGCAAGTTTTCCTTTCTTTCCAAATCTCACCACTCCCTTCCAAGGTGACACCTTGAGTAGGATACGGTCTCCGACTTGAAATTCTAAGGGCTTGCGTCGCATATCCGCATAATTCTTTTGATGGCTTCGAGCTGTCACAAGATTATCGTGGATTTTCTTGATTTTGTCTGTTGTTTCCAGAATGAGCTCAAGTCCAGTAAGCTGAGCTTCACCGATCTCATTCCAACAGATAGGTGAACGACATTTTCGACTGTAGAGAGCTTCGAATGGTGCCATATTAATGCTAGCATTATAACTATTATTGTATGAGAACTCGATCAATGGCAGATGAGAATCCCAATTACCACCAAAGTCTATCACGCATGCTCTAAGCATATCCTCCAAGTTTGAATCGTCCTCTCGGTTTGTCCATCTGTTTGGGGATGATAAGCAGTGCTTAGATTCAGTTGGGTTCCCAAAGCAGATTGCATGGTCTTCCAAAAATGAGATGAAAACCGAGCATCACGATCGGAAATGATGTCCAAAGGAACACCATGTCGTGATAAAATCTCATCAACATAAATCTTCGCAAGTTTATCAGCAGATAGATCCTCGTGAATCGGAATAAAATCAGTTGACTTCATTAACCGATCGATAACAACCCATATAGCATCGTGACCTTTAGATGTACGCGGTAACTTAGTGATGAGATCCATAGCAATGTTCTCTCACTTCCAAACCGGTATCTCTGGTTGTACAAGCAAACCAGAAGGTCGTTGATGTTCAGCCTTGACTTTGAGACAAGTTAGGCATTTCGATACATACAAGGCAACATCATTTTTCATACCAGGCCACCAGTACTGAGTACGAAGATTCTTGTACAGTTTATCAGCACCAGAATGGATAGAATATCGAGACTTCTTAGATTCGTCCATTACCAAGGTGCGAAGATCGTCTTGTTTCGGAACCCACAAACGATCCTTGAAGTAGAGTAAACCATCATCTTTTCTTTTGAGTTTAAGCTCAAGCTGATGTGGTAATTCCTTACCCATCAAATTTTGTGAAACACAAAATTGTTGAGCTTGAAGAACACGAGTTTGAAGGTCAGATAGAGTTTGAACAGAATGAAGCTTGACTCGCTCTTTTCGACTAAGCGCATCAGCCACGACATTTGCCTTACCAGGATGGTAGCGAATTTCGCAATCATAATCATTTAGGAGCTCAACCCATCGCCGTTGCCTCATGTTCAACTCCTTCTGATTAAGAATATACTGGAGACTTTTGTGGTCTGTGAAAACCACACACTTCGTGCCATAGAGGTAGTGTCTCCAGATTTTAAGCGCGAAAACCACAGCTCCTAACTCAAGATCATGAGTCGTATAGTTCTTCTCGTGAACTTTCAGCTGTCTAGACGCATAAGCTATCACTTTGCCTCGTTGCATAAGGACATAACCAAGGCCTAGATTTGACGCGTCGCAATAGACAACAAAATCATCGTTCCCTTCAGGCAAAGATAGAATAGGAGCATCACAAAGCTTCCGTTTTAGCGTTTGAAACGCTTCTTCTTGCTTAGGTCCCCACTCAAAAGGCTTATTCTTCTGAGTCAAAGCAGTGAGTGGAACCGCGATCTTAGAGAAATTTTAAATGAATCGACGATAATAACCAGCAAGACCAAGAAAAGAACGAACTTCTGTGGGTGTTGTCAGTGTATTCCAATCCTTAATAGCAGCTATCTTGGATGGATCCACATGAATACCCTGCTCGTTGACTATATGACCCAAGAACTGAACTTCTTTAAGCCAAAATTCACACTTGAAGAATTTAGCAAAAAGTTGTTCCTTCTTAAGGAGTTCCAATGTTCAGCGAAGGTGTTGCTCGTGCTCGGCTTGAGACTTTGAATAAATGAGAATATCATCGATGAACACAATGATGAACTTGTCTAAATAAGGTTTACAGACCCTATTCATTAAGTCCATAAAGATAGCTGGGGCATTTATCAAACCAAAAGGCATGACAGTGAACTCGTAATGCCCATATCTCGTGCGGAAAGCAGTTTTGGGAATATCTTCTTCGAGAACACGAAGTTGATGATACCCAGAACACAGATCGATCTTGGAAAAGCATGAAGCACCTTGCACCTGGTCGAAGAGATCATCAATTCGAGGTAGGGGATATCGATTCTTGATGGTAAGCTTATTAGGCTCACGATAATCGATACACATTCGAAAAGATCCATCTTTCTTTTTCACAAAGAGGACAAGAGCGCCCCATGGTGAAAAGCTCGGACGGATGAATCCTTTATCAGATAACTCTTGAAGCTGTTTTGATAACTCTTGCATCTCCGACGGTGCAAGACGATAAGGTGCTTTCGCAATTGGGTTGGCATTGGGTACAAGGTCAATATGAAACTCGACTTGACAAACTGGGGGCAAACCAGGTAGTTCATCAGGAAACACCTCTGGATAATCCCGAACAACCGGAATATCCTGAATACTCTTGCTCTTGCCTTTCTCCTCGGTGACATGTGCCAGAAAAGCAACATATCCTTTTCGCAAATAACTTTGGGCTTTTGTACACGACATAAGCTTCAATCCACCTGAAGGTTTCTCGCCATGAACTTCCAGAACATCGCCAGACGGAAGAGGAATACGAACAATCTTATCGAAACAAACCACCTCAGCATGATGTTTGGTTAACCAATCCATTCCCACGATAATATCGAAACTCCCAAGTTGCATCGGTGTGAGATCAATAGGAAAAAGATGGTTATCAAGGTTTAACTGACAATCACGAATAACAGAATTGAGAACAAGAGGTTTACCAGTAGCAACTTTGACAGATAAGGGTTTCCTCAGTTTAGTTCTAGGTATCGCAAGTAAAGGCTCAAAAGATAACGAAACAAAACTTCTATCGGCACCAGAATCAAAAAGAATTGATGCAGGTCGATTGTTAACAAGAAACGTACCATTGACCACCTCGTTGTCAGCCCTCGCTTCATTGGCATTCAAGTTGTACGCTCGTCCGCGAGCGGGATTCACATTGACATTGACATTTGCGTTTGGATTTGCATTTGCATTCACCAACCTCGGACAGTTATTGAGGAAGTGACCAAACTCTCCACAATTGAAACATGAACCGGTGGGAATCTAGCAGCATTCCCCTGAACCTGTGCTGGAACCTGAGCAACCTGATTCTGACCCCGACGACAAATGTTGGCCAGATGCCCAAGTTTACCACACGTTGTGCATTGCTTGCAAGCTTGCTGTGCAACATGATGACCATTGCAGCGAGCACAGTGAGGTGCGGTACCAGCATACACTTTCTTTGCAGGAGGTTGAGTCGGTGGGTTCTGAGGGTTCTGAGCAGTAACTGCAAAGTTCTGAGCACCCTTTCACTTTCTCGACTTCTTCGACGACTCACCTTTCTTACCCTTACCCTTTTCCTTGACAGAATCGGTCGACTTCTTCTTATCACCCTTGCGGGTAAGTTTACCCTTCCTGACTTGAGACTCAGTCAGGGTAGCAGACAACTCGATCGCGTGACGAATAGTAGTAGGATTAATGCCAATCACAATATCCTGTATGGAATCGGGTAAACCATCGATATACCTCTCTATCGCTTTCTCCAACGGGGTAACCATAGTAGGACACAAAAGACTGAGTTCCTCGAAACGATCCGTATACGCACAGTGTTCTCCCCCATCTTGCTTTAGATCGTCAAACTCTCGTTCCAAAGCTCGAATTTCGTGACGAGGATAAAACTCTTTCATCATGAGAGCTTGAAGCTCTTCCCATGTTTGTGCTAATTCCACTTCGGCACCCCTATCACGCATCACTGCGTTCCACCACGTAAGAGCATGCTTCTCAAACACACTTGATGCAAATTCAACCTTACGCTCATTCGGACACTGCACATGTCTGAATGCGCTCTCGATACTCTCGAACCATTGCAGGAGCGCAGTTGCTCCTTGCGACCCAGAAACTTTAGCGGCTTAGCAGAATTGAAATTCTTGAAATTACATTGAGCATTATTGTTGTTATTATTGTTGTTGTATAACTCGTGGATTTGGGTCACAACGCCTGGAAGCACAGCAGCCATTTGCTGAGAGACAAGGGCTGCGACTTCTTCAGCAGTAAAAGATTGTGCATCACGTCGAGGAGGCATTGTCTAAAAGGAAATATGAGAAACGGGTGAGGTTGATAATTAGGAAAAAAAAAAAGAGGTATTGAAAATATCGACAAAACACAAGGAAGGCGATCATTTGTTCGTTACCTCGAACAAACAAATGACACGTAGTGACAAATCAACGTAAATGAGTCAAAATAATGTATCGCGAAGACATGCTCTCCTATAAGTGAACACTCACCCCAACAGTTCCCAGGTAAGAGTGACTGATCCGATTATGTGGATTTGTATGAACACTCTAGCATTAGACAGAAAACTCAGGGTACAGGCATTCACTCTTCCAGTTTGCACGTGTTCACATTATTTAGACCCAAACTTTGACGAGATTTTGAAAACTCAGAAGGCACTAAGCCAAATATGAGTCAAACTAGAAGGGTTCAAAACCTAGTAATCAGTCATCCTAGAACAGATGATTAATTTTCGAAGCAGATTCGAAATTTGTGTTCTCGTTGTGGTTATCACCTAAGGGTAGGTGACGGTTTTGTTTTTTTTTTAAATCTAAACTCAAATTTCCTTGCGTTAGGGTCCTAGAAAGTTATAGTCTACGTCAAAGCATTGCTAATAACCTAATTCCCTATAACCATTGGCTTTGATACCAACTCTTCTGTCACACCTCGACCACGTAAAACAACAAATCGTGGCGGAAACGTCGGGGAGTATTGTAACAGAATTATTGTTTCACAACCATGGAATACAAAAAAGTTTCGTTTTATTTATTCATTAAGTAATTTACATTGTTTAACACGAAACAAACAAGTTACATATCGACTATCACTGTTATTATGTCACTAAGGCCTCGTCCAGAGCCTATGTGACTCATGCATCCTAGCAATCAACATCAAGCAACAACACCTGAAACATATGTAAAAACAAAGTCAGCAAAAAAATGTTGGCGAGCACATAGGTTTTATAAGAGTGTCGGATTCATGGCTAGTTTACATGTTGCAATACCTTATTAAAAACCTTGTTTTGAAAAGAGTATAATATTGCAACGAAATTAACCAACTCAAATAAAGCGGGTTGTAATTTATAAAACCTCGTAGCCATGATTCTTAACCCAAAAACATTTGTTTTAGTAAACCAAATTGTAAAACATTTCATATTAATTCGTTTAATAAATCTCGTATGGTTTATATCCTTTCGAAAACATCGTTATGTGACATCGTTTCAAAATCGTTTACCCAAGTGAATTAAATAACGCCACGGTATGTAATATGTTGAAAACACTTATATATAAGAAGTACCAGTGCGTATCTACCATGTTTTCACCACATTACACCCGTCTCGTTATCTAAACACTTAACCAAAAACCAATCGTTTATCCAATTCGTTTAACTTGTTCAAATCGTTAACTCGTTTAAATCGTTTAAATCATCCTCGTTTTAATTGTGAAAACTATTTATGGTCGTCTCGCTAACAACATCCAAACCTTCGTGACTCGACTATCTCGCTTCTCGCATTAACAAACCACCAAAGGGTAAGTTAACAATCACAGATTTAGTCGTTACCCACCTAACCCACACATAACCATGGGTGCAGTCTGATAACGGGATTTATCAGATCCTATGGTACCATAACCTAATACTGGTCGGTTCGGCCAAAATTAATGAATTTCATTTGTTATGTAACTACAACCAACAAGTTCGTTCACATTATCGAAAATCGTTATTAGTTTAGTATAAACCCTCTTAATCGTTTTTGAAACCATCGTTAAAATATCGAAATCATTTTGATACATATGAATCACCCCAAAACAATTGAAAATAGTAAAATAGGGGAACTATGTACTCACATGAAGTGCAAAGTATCCTCAATCAATAGAACTTCAACAAACTCAAGTAAACCAGAGAAATCAAGCAGCACCTAGTAATCGAATCACTAGTAAATAAATTGACACCTCAATCGCAAGATCGGATAGAATGAGGTCTTGTAAACCAAATGAGTGTTGGAACTCTTGTGATATGGTTTAACAAAGTCTACATCCTAGATCGGAACTTAACCTAAGTGCTTTCGAACCGTTACGATCCATTAAGGTAGCTTACACTACTTTAACGTGTCGTGCGCGCATAAGCGCTTTCGAGACGTCTAACTAGTCCTATGAAAAGTATTATATGCCAAAACATGTTTAAATATGTTGCATAATCAGTTATGTGACAAAATTTTATGTTACATATGCTTAATTACCAATTATGCATGAAAAGGGTATTTTGGTCATTTACCTAAGGCATATAAACTACTTATCATATGACTACTTAAACTAAGTGACCATAAGGTATAACCTCGGAAGGTTATTCCCTACACTACTCTGATCACTAAACATGCTTGGTCGGATCCTAATGATCGACCAAACGGGTCTAGTTCGAAAGTCTAAGCGGGTGTTTAGTCTGCTTGACTTACGACTCTACACAAGCACTAAACTAAAAGTGACGAGCTAAACATGCTAAAACATGTTTAGTTAAGTTACAAAACAGGTTTTGGTATCAAAACAAACGGTTTTGATACCCAAGAGTAGTTTGGGTACAAAATACGCACAAATGCGCATTTTGGCCGAAACTACGACTCGTCACTACGCCTAGTCAACGTGGTAATCAGTAGGTATAGTCACAAGGGACTATAACCATCGTGATTACGCTCACGTTGCAAAGTTCAAATGAACTTTGTGTTGACCATTGACTGGTCAAAGCTGAAAGTTAAACTCAGTTTGACTTTTAAGCTAAAAACGCATAAAAGAACGAAAGAGGACTTACAAAGGGTCCAAAGAGATTTGATTCCAAGAAATTCTCAGGTATGTAGTGAATAATCACAACAACTTAGAGAAATCTCAGATCAAATGTGGTTTGAGAGTGAAGTGGGGATTGTTATTTATAGTTTTCGTAAGACCGTTAGGATCGTTCCTCATAAAACGAGCTTTAATCTCAGCCGTACAACTCATGCCCACTGATTTACAAAACCATGGGAGCCCAAAATAGCCCATAGTATGTTCAAAAACCGTTGGCAACTCATAAAACCCAGCTGCTGTTTCAAACAGCTTGTTTTCTGATACTGGGGGTTCTGTCGTGGCCCGCGTAATAGACAGACAAGTCTTACGCGGCCCGCCTGGGCAAAGTTTGGCAGAATGTGCAGAAATGGTCCCTGAACTGTAAAACCTTGGTTTCTGACCTGTTTAAGCCCCGTTAAGCAAACTTTAAGGGCCTACAATGATGTTAAAGTATAGAGAACTCAAAACATGCTCAAAAATATCTCAGATGTTGGCTCGTTTGGTCGTACAGTTGCGTTGTTCGGTTAATTACGACGGAAGTCGTAATTGACGCAAAAACGATTCAAATTAAGCGACGAATGAAATTTTATCATGCCAATCACTAAAATAAAATATTTTAATGATTACATAAATTTTTTGGATGTCCGGATATATTCAGAACGTGAGATATGCGTGAAAATGCAAACTTGTGCACTTTTTGACGCTTTTAGTCCCTATTGATCGATAAAGTTTATTTTAGCATACCGAACCCCTCAAAGCCTATTTCTAAGCTATGTAATGGATATTTAGGGTATGTTTAACTTATGATCAAGCTCCGGAATGTTCGTTACTATACAAATCGGTATAGTTTCGCAGTTTGACACAAATAGTCCCTGCGATCGAACAAACTTGGTTTCAACACACCGAACCATCCAAAACTTATTTCTAAGTTATGTGAAGGTTATTTATGGTATGTTAAGCTTATGTCACTATTCCGGAGTGTTTGTCGCATTTAAACTGGCTGCGTTTTCGCACCAGTTTGCGTATATCCTTCCAGAAAGCGATTTAAAGCTTGAAATTGGAATCGAATTAAATTGTAAAATCATCAAACACAATTACACATATAGTAACACCAAAACATATATAATAACACCAAAGTAAATTGTTTTATTGATAATCAACATTGGTTTACATTGTTCATCGATTACAGAACACAGTTGTCACAATATCAGATAGTTAACTTTTAGTTTACAAATTGTTCTCATTAATATGTGGATATTATACATGCGCTATGTTTAGTCCACTAATATTTAATGATTGAATTATTTTCATTTTGGTTATCGTCTCATCTGATTATTATTGTTGTAAATAATAGAAACGACTAAAATGCCGCCAAAAGCAAAACCGGATACTGGACTACCTGCCACCCCAGAGGAGTTGGCATGACTCATAACCCAACACGTTAATACTGCCTTGGAACAGCGTGATGCTAACCAAAATGATGGTCAGAAATGTGAATGTGATACCCCTGGGCAGGATCTTGGTGGGACACAGATTGGAAACCCTTCAGGTAAAATAATGATCGGAAAGTTTTGGTTGTTCATTTGTCATGATCTCATTGGAACGTATTCTTGAATTCTATTAACCATATGAACAGTGTACCGGAGCGTACACAAAACAATCCAGGGTTGTAGCCCAAGATCATTTACTGGTGTTCTATGCAATGACGTGACCTCGATATGCGTGATATCAAGCTGTCAGAATGAGTCAGTTATCTGAGTATTTCAGCGGTCTGAACCTGAAATTGGAAATTCGAAGAAGCCCAAACCCGAGAGCTCTAAGAAGACTCCCAAAGTTGGAAGTAGGAAGAAACGCAAATTGGAAAAAGCAAGTGCAGCTAACCCTCAAGAGTCAGGAAAGGGTAAGGACGACAATGGACAGGAAAAGTGCGCCAGATGTAGCCGAACTGGACATGTGACTTCCCAGTGTTACGCTAAGAGTACATTGGATGGAGCTATGCTTAAAGGATGCTTTACATGCGGTGGACAAGGACACTACAAAAGGGAATGCCCGAATTCGAAAGGAGAGGAAGTTAAGAGTAATTCCGTTGGGACAAGTGCCAGAAAGACAAGTGAGAGCCCTACTACTGTTACCGGTATGTTTCAAATCAAAAGCCAATCTATGTTCATACTTATAATACTAAAGCTGACTGAGTTTCGTTCAAGAAACTATGAACCATTGTTGTGTTCACCTATAGGTAAGCCAAGTATAAAGTGTCCGATAGAACTAATAGTTGGTAAATTGATAGAAACTAGCGAGGTTGTTCGTAGTTATAGTAATTGGATAGGCGATTGTAGTTCTAGAGATTGGAGTCCTATCAGTGGAGCCGAGAAGCTTTTACGAAAATGCAAGAATGAATTCACCTTCCGGGGAAGAAGTAGGGACTATCGCTCGAAGAAGCTAGTTGGAATCTTTCGTCCTGATGACAATGGAAAGGCGGAAGTTGTTTGCGAGAATTAATAGAGCCGAGTGTTGAAATGTTCATAGTCGAGAGTGGTCAGTATTGTGAGGATGCTGAGTTGTTGAGAAAGGGCTATCCAGCATTTGCAATAAACGTGATGGATGCGAAAACCGAATGTAGGAACGTCGGAGAGAGTTCTATCTAACGCAACTATCTAGAAGTCTTCCTAAAAAGACTTACCTGGATCTTCCCTGTGAGATGAATCGAACCTCGAATCGATCTGACTCGCGGTGCTGCACCCAATTGCACAATCTTCTTACAGACTAAGCACCGCCTAAAGTGATGAAAATGATGAGAATATAGAAATCGAGAACGTGTGTAATATAGACCTACAAGGATTCATTGGAAGAATCCAAGTTTCTCGCAGAAACTATGAGACTATATTCAATAGACTCATTTTATTATTTTAATTAGTGCGAAAACAAAACATGTGAAGTAAAAATTTTGGGGACGAAATTTCCTAAACAGGGGGAGACTGTGCACCCGGCTTTTCAGGCCGTGCCGTACAATTATAGCACGTGTTGCGAATAGGTAATAGGACTATATTTGACTGATTATGATGTTTATATGTGAAATTTAGTGTATTGCTAAAATTAAACTTTGATAAAATGTTGGTGCATGTTTGTGACAACAGCTTAGATTTGGTCTTTGGATATCTTGTAATTAGTTAAACGATAAACAGTTAGCGGGTTTAGCTTTGTAATAGTTAGTTATAATGTTTGGGCTAACCAAACCCATACTTATGGGGATGGGGGCGAATTGGGCTTGTCCAAATTCGCAGTCCATGATGTTTAACCAAGCCAAACTAGCAACCTTGTGTTATATAAACAAGGTAAGGCTTTAGGGTTTAGGTTAATCAGCCAAAACAGTTTTGAGGGAGTATTTTTGTGAGAGACTAGTGTCTTGGACAAAATTGTGATTGGTTAGGGTTTGATTGATTGTAATTCTTGTAATCGATAATCAATAGAAACCCAGTTTGAAAGTGAATTGTTGTTTCTGTTTCCTACACGTTTTCTGCTATATTCTGATCAAGAGGATTCCGCACTCTTGATTAGATTGACAATTCTGTGAAAGATCCATATACATCAAGGGGACCTACAATTGGTACCAGAACATTAGGCTCTTTAAGGCTCGGTTCATAATTGGTTGCTGCAGAAACAGGAAGAAATTTTCGAAAATTTTGAAACCTGAAATTAGGGTTTCGAAATTTTTTTTTGGTTTGATATAATTTTTCGAATTTTGTTGGCTGTTTTAATCTTCTGGTTTGTTTGTTTGGTGTTTTGCAGGTTTTCTGGAAAGAATTTATTGATTCTGGAAAAGTTTTCGGCTGATAGACTTGAAGATTCGAAGACTGTTCTTCGTGTTCTTCACGTTCTTCGTTCTGTTCTTCACTGTTTTTTCGAAAATCACTGATATTTTGCTGTTTTGATTTTGCAGAAACTGTTAAGGAATCCGGAAGAATCTTCAGAATTTCGAACAGATCTAGTTTCCAAGTTTAACTGGTGAATTAGAGTAATTTCGCAGTCTGAACCTGCGAAATCAACTGACCTGCGAAATTACCGGCGACGTTAAATCCAAAGGCGACTTTGGTAACCGTATAATTTTCCTCGGCGAAATTATTACGGTTTTTCGGCGACTTTTCAGGTCATCGTAATCGCGAAATTATCCGGCGAAGTTGACAGCGAATTTAACCAGCAAAATTAACTTTTCAGCAAACCTTGATTGATCAGCGAAATTGAACAAGAAACAGCCCAGCGAATTTAATTGACTAAGCAGCGAAATTAATAGCAAATTTAAAACCAGCATAATTAAAGTGGTGGAATTTTCGTTGGCGAGCGTCGATAAAATTTCAGTGTTTTGCAAATAGAAATTGATCCGTAGCCCGTTTGACAGAACCGTTTGGACCGTTAGATTCCTTGCATTTTTAGGACAAAAAATTCAGTTTTCGACATTAGATATCATTGGATTCGTCTTTTCGAGACGAGTCTAACGGTGTAATTTGGTAACCATTGTTTTCGGAGATATTTTGTACAGTTTTATCAGTCTGCAACGTTAAAATGTCAAACATGTCTACTTTGAATGAGCTATTGAAAATGGAGCATGAAGTTGGCACTACCAACAAACCACCTAAGATGATGAAGGTGGAAAATTATTTGACATGGAAGGATCGTTTTCAATCCTTCATTGAATACCAGGACACTCGCATGTGGATATGCATTGAAGATGGGTACACAAACCCAACACACGACTTTGAGGGCAGACCACGTAGAACTGCCTATGTGAACATGGAAGATGCTGATAAAAAGATGTATGAGGCTGAAAAGAGAGCCTTGGCTGCAATCAAAATGTCCTTACCTGATAGCATCAAGCATACTTTCAAGAAGTACACAAACTCAAAGGATATGTGGGATGCATTAGAGAAAAGATATGCAGGAAATGCAGATGTCAAGAAAAACAAAGTTGATCTTTTGAAGAAGCAGTTTGCTGTTTTCAAGTACATGAAACATGAGTCACTTGAGGACATCATCACTCCTTACTACCATCTGATGTCAGAAATGGAGAATTATGAGATCGATTGCTATTCTGACATAGAGAAGAATGACAAGCTGCTCGATGCCTTACCTACCAAGTGGGATATTTACACTCTCATGATTAAGGGAGAGGCAGATTATGAGACAAAGGAGCTGGAAGAAGTAGTAGGAAAGCTGAGAGCTTATGAGCTCAGTATGAAGAAGAAAGACACTGGATATAATCAGGTTCAAGATCCAACGATTTACAATGGGCTTGCACCTTCTTCATCTCACAACGCTTCTAGCGACTCTGTTACTGCGTTTCTTTCGTGTGAGAATGAGCAGGTCACAGTGAATGAAGATGGTGATGTGTGTTTTGTAGCTGCTTTAGGAGGATCATCAGGAGCCAAGAGAACATCAGGTTCTAAGCAGAGTAGTGGTGTTAAGTCGATGCCATTGAGTGTGAAGTCTGCTGAAGAGCATCTGGCTCTACTTGCTTCATTTGTTGCTTCTTATGAGAACTACATTCAGGGGAAGATATCTGATCCTGCCACTTTAGATGAAGATTACGATCAGATTGACCCTGATGATCTTGAAGATATGGATTTGCAATGGCAAATGGCCATGATCACTAGAAGAGTGAAGAGATTTATGAACCGAACAGGAAGGAAGTTTATAGGAAAGACAGTCGGTTTTGATAAGACCAAAGTGAGATGCTTCAACTGTCAAAGTTATGGGCATTTTGCTTGGGAATGTCAAAAACAAAAGCAGGAGACTTCGAGTCAGAGTTCAAACAACAGGAATGCATCAAACAACTCTAACTCGAGAGCGCTAATCTCTACTACTAGAGAAGGTTCATATGACTGGAGTATTCACTTGGAAAATGATGACAATGTCACTCAGGCATTCATGGCAGAGATAACGCCAGTTGATGATGGTGAAGCTACAGTAGATGATGTTAAAGTTGAAAAGAAAAGTGATGCTGAGGCTGAGATGAAAATAGAGTGCAAAGCTGAAGAAAAGAAGGGTGATCAGACAAAAAATGCTGAAGAAGAAAAGCAAAAGTCTGACTATGAAAAGGAAGCTGGAGAAAAAGAAGCTAAATACAAGAGAATGGAAGCTCAACTTGCAGCGCTAATGGCCAATCTTGACAAACAAACAGGAGAGGTAAAGTCAAATTCTGTGAGTTTAAAATGTCGTGAACTACAGGGTGAGATTGACAGGTTGTCAACACAAAACCAAAGTCTGGTAAGCGAGATGTCTAACATAAAAGAAGCAAACTTTTTTGCTAAAAGAAATGAATCCTCATACTTGAAGAAAATAAAAGGTTATGAAAGTAAAATTGACTCTTTAACCTGCAAACTAAATGAAAAACTTCAAGTCATAGACTTAGCTCATGAAATGATGGCTGAGAAAACAAAAGAGATTTCTGAAAAATGCAAAGAGTTATCAGATACACAACTCAAAATTGTTGAACTTGAAAAGAAATTAGGTCAATTCAGGGACTCTACTTTTGTTATGAAACATATGATGGGTGGCTTGAAGAAAAGTAATGACAAAACCAGTGTGGGATTTCATGGTTTCAATGAAGTTCCACCTCCTGTTAGTCATGATTATTCTTTCTTGCCTGATGAAGATGAGCTCATGGACTTTGGGTCAACATCACCAAGTAGTTCCACGTCACGTCAAGGAAATGTTTTTGAGAGTGCCGATGCTAAGATGGATAATAACAGCAAACCTGTTTTGAAAAAGAACACATCACATCCTAAGAATAAAAATCCAACTTTTGTTAAAAGTGTTAATTGTGTTCAAGGAAGTGACATGAAAGATGAAACAGCTGTTATTGAAAACGAATCTAATGTAGAGTTTGCTAAAAATAAGAACAAAGAAAATTCTGAAACTAAGCAAACTGAACCAAATCCTTCTAAGGCATCATCATCAAAAACCGAATCTAGTTCAAAGGCTTCAGATAAGAAGTCTTCGAAAAAGAGATCGTGCTTCAAATGTCACACCAAGGGACATGTAGCAAGCTGTTGTCCTAACAAAAAGAGTGAAGCACAAGTTAGTGAGAGAAAGAGAGAGAAGTCACCAGAGAATAGTGGTGATAAACAGGAGAAGGAGTCCAACTCTCCAAAGAAATCTGCTCCTAAGCAACCAGAGAATGTTGCTGTTGGTGTAGATAGGGCTGATAAAGGAACTCCACAAGTTCCTCGTTTTCAAAGAAATCAACCAAGGTTTCAGCCTAGATCTCCACCAGGCAGATACGAGAGACCTAGAAGCAGTTCACCAAGAATGAACAATAATAATTCAAATAATTTCAGATGTCAAGGTCAATATCAAAATCGATACCAAAATGATGGTGGTCGAACTTTTTATAACAATGGCTTTAGAAATTACAACAATAATGCTTCATGGAATCAAAATTCAAGGTACCAAAATCAAAATTTCCAAAGGTCAAATAGTCCAAATACATATAGGAACCCTCAGGACCAAAGACCTAGTGGAAATCAAAATCAAATTCCATCAACAGGTCTGAGATCCAAGACTCCAGTTAGGAGTAATGGATATTGGATGGATGTTCCAGTAGTTGGTGAATTTGGACGACCCAAGACCATTAAGGCTTGGGTCCCCCAATCTAACTATTTTTTTTTGGTTGGTGTGTGCAGGAGCTGCTAAGGAGGATTATCAACTTATGGTATGTTGATAGTGGCTGCTCCAGGCACATGACGGGGGATGCGAGATTGTTAACTGAATTTGAAGATTATGATGGTGGAAAAGTGAACTTTGCAGGTGCTAAAGGTGGTAGAATTACAGGACGAGGAAAAGTGACCAATGGGAAGATCACACTGGACAAAGTGAACTATGTGGAGCAGCTTAAACACAATCTGATGAGCGTGTCACAAGTCTGCGACAAGGGTCACTCGGTCCATTTTACCAAGAATGAAGCATTAGTGTTGAAACCAGGTTTGAAGATTTCGGATGATTGGATAGTGATGAGAGCGCTAAGGAGAAATGACACTTATGTCATGGAAATGGGTGCTAAGGATCCAACTGCTGTGGTGGCGTGTTTACTATCAAAAGCATCTGAAGCTGAATCAATGTTGTGGCACAGACGCATGGCCCATATTCACTATCGAAAAATGAATTACCTTGTTAAAAATGAGCTAGTGAAAGGGGTTCCAATGCAGAGGTTTCACGTGGAAGATAAATGTCTTCCATGTCAAAAGGGAAAACAACACAAGAAACCTCATAAGTCTAAAACAGTAAATTCCATAGATGCCCCTTATGAATTACTTCACATGGATTTATTCGGTCCAGTGAATGTGAGGAGCATAGGTGGAAAGTACTATTGTTTAGTTGTCACTGATGATTACTCACGGTATTCATGGGTTTTCTTTTTAGGTACAAAAGATGAGACAGCAGAGATGTTGATAGATCTTTTTACAAAATTGGAAAACGTCCATGATGCAAAGATCAAGAGGATAAGGAGTGATAATGGCACGGAGTTCAAGAATCGAATTTTGGATCTCTACTGTCTTCGAAAGGGAATTGAACATCAATATTCTGCTCCTTATACACCTCAACAAAATGGAGTTGCTGAGAGGAAAAACAGGACGTTGATTGAAGCCGCTAGGACGATGCTTTCAGATTCAAAGCTACCAGTTCTTTTCTAGGGAGAAGCTGTGAATACAGCTTGCTACGTCCTAAACAAAGTTTTGACTGTTAAACGTTTTAATAAAACTTGTCATGAATTGATGTTTAACAAGAAACCAAACTTAGAAGGCTTTGAACCATTTGGATTACCCTGCACCATTGTGCGAAATAAAGATAAACAAAAATTCGGTGAGGTGGCTGACGATGGCTACTTTCTAGGTTATGTGCCTGGCACACCGAATAAAAGGGTTTTTAATCTAAAAACTGGTAAAATTGAGGTTGTCTTTAATGTTGAAATTACTTCATACAAACCTCAACAATCAACGAGTGGTCCTAGTATATTATATGATTATGAAAGCACTTTTAAATCATTTAATATTCCTGAGTTTCCAAATGCAGATGATTCTCAGCTGATTAAGACAATAATTAGTGAAGATGATGAAGGCGAGTTCATGCCTAGATCGAATGTTGATATGACAGATGCTGCGGAAACTTCCAAAGGTGCTGCTGATCCTGATTCAAGCGATAGTGACTCTGAACCCATTCAGGGGGAGGGTTTCATTAATCCATTTGCGGATCAGAACATTCAAGGGGAGGTTGGATCAAACCTGGGTGATAATTTAGAAGTGGATACCGTTGCTACTACACGAGCAAATAGAGATCATCCAGTTGACATGATACTTGGAGATCCTACTGCAGGTGTTTAGACGAGAAGAAGCATAGCAGCAAATTATGGGTTATTTGTTTCGATTGAGAAGACTGGGATAGTGAACGAGTGCTTGTATAGTTGTTTTATTTCCCAAGAGGAGCCGAAGAACATTCATATGGCTCTTAAAGACAATTCATGGGTTGAAGCTATGCAAGAGGAATTGGCTTAGTTTGCGAAGTTGAAGGTTTGGGAGTTAGTTGACCTTCCTAAAGGTGAAAGAGAGATAGGCACTAAGTGGGTGTTTAAGTGCAAGAAGGATGACAGAGGGATAGTGACGCGAAACAAGGCTCGATTGGTTGTCAAAGGTTTCAATCAGCAAGAAGGGATAGATTACAATGAAGTGTTTGCACCAGTGGCAAGGTTAGAGGCAATTCGTTTGTTTCTAGCTTTCGCAACATTCAAGGGCTTCAAAGTTTACCAACTAGACGTGAAGAGTGCATTTCTTTATGGGAAAGTCCAAGAAGTGGTGTATGTCTCACAACCAGATGGGTTAGTTGATCCAGATTATCCAGATCGGGTGTACAAACTTGATAAGGCTTTGTATGGATTACATCAAGCTCCCAGGGCGTGGTACGAGACACTGTCTACACATCTGATCAAGAATGGTTTTGAAAGAGGTCAGATTGACAGTACACTTTTCATCAAGAGGAAGAAGGAAGATTTTCTGCTAGTACAGGTATACGTGGATGACATCATCTTTGGGTCATCAGATGAAAACATGTCTAAAGAGTTCGAGCAGGTGATGAAGAGCAAGTTCGAAATGAGCGCTATGGGTGAGTTGTCTTACTTTCTGGGATTACAAGTTGAACAGAAGGAGGATGGGATGTTTATTCATCAAACAAAGTATGTGTATGACATTTTGAGTCAGTTCAAAATGAATGATTGCTCTACTTTCAACACACCCATTTGCGAAAATCACAATCTTGGCCCAGATCATGAAAGTACTGAAGACGTTGATCCTACTCAATACAGGGCAATGATTGGTTCTCTAATGTACTTGACTGCTTCAAGACCCGACATCATGTTTGCCGTATGCTTGTGTGCCAGATACCAGGCTAATCCAAAAGAGTCACATATGAAAGCAGTGAAGCGGATTCTTCGTTACTTGAAGGGGAAACCTAAACTTGGGTTGTGGTATCCAGCTGATAGTGATATGAATTTTGTTGCTTACACTGACTCAGACTTTGGAGGATGCAAGTCAAACAGAAAGTCTACAACAGGTGGTTGTCAGTTCTTAGCAGGCAGGATTGTGTCTTGGCAATGCAAGAAGCAATCTTGTGTGTCTACCTCTACGTGTGAAGCTGAATATATTGCTGCGGGTAGCTACTGCTCTCAGGTTCTCTGGATTCAATAGCAAATGCGCGATTATGGTTTGGATTTCACTCGTACTCCTATTATGATAGACAATAATGCCACTATTTCTATAACAAATAATCCCGTGAAACACAGTCGCACAAAACATATTGACATACGTCATCATTTTATACGGGATTGTGCTGAAAAGAGACTAATTAAATTACATCGAGTCGACACACTAGATAACCTGGCAGATCTTTATACTAAAGCATTTAGTAGGGCTCGCTTTGAACATTTAGTCGAACTCAACGGGATGAGGAATCCTGAATAACTGGTTTTTCATAAGAATTTTGTAAATAGTTTACTGTTTTTCTTAAAAATCAAAAAATACAAAATATTGAAAAATGAAAAAATTGAGTTGTCACTGTGTGAAAAAGGAGAAATGATAGTACATCAGCAAGTTAGACTGTCACACTGAAACTGAATTAAAAAGCTTAAGTGTGATAGCAGCTTCATCATACGATGTACCAGTAGGCAAAAGCATGAAATAATCAACTTACCAATGTGATATAAACCTAAATGAACTGTGTATGAGTGGGGAACACATCAGTGGTGTATGGTTTAATGACCTTAAATCTTGCGTTGATAGATTGCCAAAATCTGAAGTTTTGGGTCTTTATATTGTGATTTCATCTGGGGATATCAGGGTTGTCCTTCTGCTGCATCCAGATACATGCTGACCTAGGCACAACCAGGATATCTTAAAAGAGCTAAAAATGCCAAAACCCTTAAATGAAGAAGCTCTCAAAGAGAGTTATTCAAATATGCAAAATGCATAAATCGTAGCAAAAAATGGTATTTGTTTTAGCCCTCGTTAGATATTTTGGTCTCTTTGCTGTACGGAAGTACTGACCTGATCACTAATTATCTAAACGTTGAAAAATAAAACGGATGAATTCAGTATACTCACCTACTACGATGAATCTTTGTGCATACCTTGATCGCGGGGGTATATCCTGAAGTGGGACACACTAGTATTTCAGTAATAATATTACCTTAACGTATCATACGGTAATGGTACTTGAAATGTTCATGCATTTTGTTTAAGAGGACAAACATACTGGTAATCGTCTTGGACTGCTTTTCACGAAAAATTAAATAAAGAATTATCTAATAGTGTGAAAATAGTTTGATTGTGCTGATATGATCTTCTTACCGGTGATTCTCACAAAAATAGAGTGTTTATTGCTTTTGTTATTTACTTGCTTTCAGAAAATAGAAAAAACCAAAAATAGTGTTTTTTTCTGTTTAAAATTCTTGACGTACGGAAAACTGTTATTCTTGGAGGAATTGTTACTGATAGGGGGACACGGTGTTAGAAAGTGAGTTCAAAATTTTAAATCATGCGGGTTATAGGGTGTGTGATTAAAAAGTTTTGCCTGTTGGTGATTAATTGAAAATGCTTAATCTGTGATATAATCTCTTGGATAATAATAATTTATTCAACTGTGTTGAAAAATTCTTATGGTTTCTCGAGATGTTTGTTTTATAGTATACAGATTGAAGTGGTATGTTACTGAGAAGTTAAAGTGATGAGTTACTGTGAAGATGAGAGTTTGATTGGATGCATGGTAGAACCTCCTTTCTACATTGCAAACAAGTTGAAGAGTTTGAAGATTGCTTTACAAATGTTGAACTGGAGTTTACTCAAACGCTAAAGTTTTTGAAGATTTGGTGATTGGATGCATCAGCTTAGGGGGAGTCTGTTGCTGACAGAAGCTATTGAAGCTGAAGCTATCCAAAGACCAAAGACAGTGCAAGATTACATGAAGATTGCAAGATGACTGAAGACAAAGTTATTTTATGAAGCTATTGTCAAGGGGGAGTTTGTTGGTGCATGTTTGTGACAACAACTTAGATTTGGTCTTTGGATATCTTGTAATTAGTTAAACGATAAACAGTTAGCGGGTTTAGCTTTGTAATAGTTAGTTATAATGTTTGGGCTAACCAAACCAATACTTATGGGGATGGGGGCGAATTGGGCTTGTCCAAATTCACAGTCCATGATGTTTAACCAAGCCCAAGTAGCAACCTTGTTTTATATAAACAAGGTTAGGCTTTAGGGTTTAGGTTAATCAGCCAAAACAGTTTTGAGAGAGTATTTTCATGAGAGACTAGTGTCTTGGACGAAATTGTGATTGGTTAGGGTTTGATTGATTGTAATTCTTGTAATCGATAATCAATAGAAACCCAGTTTGAAAGTGAATTGCTGTTTCTGTTTCCTACACGTTTTCTGCTATATTCTGATCAAGAGGATTCCGCACTCTTGATTAGATTGACAATTCTATGAAAGATCCATATACATCAAGGGGACCTACATAAAAATTATGTTGGCAACGGTAAGATAGACGCTTATCGCGTAACGATTAAAATGCGAAACGAACATCGGTGACCAACCGGACAGTGTTAAAATCCTAAAAATAGTCTGTTATGATTTGAATAATTATTTTAATCATATTCGTGAGGAAAAATAAATTAAAAAGCTAAGAACCCCTATTTTTCGAGTTTAAGCGCGTACTACGCGATACAGCGCGCATACTGCCAAATACCGACAACGTAGCCGGTCGAGGCAACTGGTAATTATTTCAGTAATAATTTTAAGTGATTATTTTTATAGAATGATAAAAATAATTTAAAACGCACAAAAACAAGATTAAAACGCTAGATAAAATACCCGGTAACCAGTAAAATACCTGTTTTAATCTCTAAACTCTATATGTATATGTATATTTATATGTGTAATGTATATATATGAGAGAGAGAGAGAGAGGGATAGGTGGCGGCCATATGGCTGCCCACCTTTTTCCTTTTTGCTTCCAATTAGACAAGTGTACTTTGGAACCATAAACATAATCATTTCCACCTCCTACATACTCCATACAATCCATACAAGATCAAGCATCACTCTCTTTCTTCCTCTTGAAAATCTCGGCCAAACCCCCCCCCCCCCTTCTAAACACCCACATTCAAAAATTTTGAACTATTTTCATGAAGATCCAAGGTTCTTTCAAGATGATTTCAAGCTAAAAAGGGTGTTTGGAAGTGATTTCAAGCAAGAACTACCTTCATATCATCATCTATTCTCAAAAACCCATCTAAAATCTTGAACGTATAAAGTTTATTTCATAAATCTTGTTTTGATTCTTGATGATCTTAAATAATGATGGAAGTTTCTCTTGTTCTTAAATCTAAACATAAACTTGAAACTAAAACAAATGGGTTTTTAAAGAAAAAATAAAATGGATGAACTTGTATGTATATATGTAGCCGTATGTATGTATATATGTATATGTATGTTGAGTTTTGACTATTGATAGATTCTTTTTTGATGAGATTTTGTGAAAGTGAAGTGCATGTGTGATCTTGGAATGTTCTAAAAAGTTGTTTGATGATTGAAATGAGTATATGAAAAGTATAAATTTGGAAGCATATGAATATGTATGTATGTGTGAGCCGTGTATATATATATGTATATGTATATGCATGCACACAAAATTTGTTGTTAGTTCATAAATGTGAAGGAATGTGTCTTGCATTTATGTTGAATGATTAGATGATGATGATGATCATATGAAGATCATATTAATTTTGAATATATGAACATAGGTTAAAGGCATGTCTAGATGCATTTAGTCCATACATGTTGATGATGATATGATATACGTGCATTAAGTGCTTATACATAGTCATGCATGTGGGTGTATGTACATAAAATGATGGATAAATGATGTTATGATAAAAAATATTTTTAGATCAGATTATAAACCTTAAAATAAAGTTATTTTGAAGTATTTAATGATATGTAACTTTGTCATAATGTTTGCTAGTTTTGTAAGTTGTATTAGGTGCATTAAAAGTTGTAAAATATGAGAAATCGCATGAGTTATGTGACTTAAATAAAAACTGAACTAATCTGAATATAATCACTATTTTAATCAGTAAATAACATGTATTGTGTCAAAATATCAAATCGTTTCGAGTTGGGATGGTTACGGTAATGTTTAACGCAAACTATGCGTTAAAACAGTCAAAAATCGGCTTTTCGGACGATTTTTATAAAAATGATTTAGATCAGTAAATAAACTAATATTTTTAGATTAAAAATAAGTATTTTAACTAATTTCAAGCTTACTTGGTGTTTGGTTGGTCATACGTGACTTCCGACGCCCGAAAACGTTACCGAATCGTTAAAATACGCATTTTTCAATGAACACTAGTATGGGTGAATTTGAGTGAATCTTTTGTGATAAAATGTGTTAAGTGATTTAAACATGTAAATGTGATAATATGTTAAGTGTTAATTTGATAATGGGAAATTTAGAACATGCATGTATGCATGTACGTTATGTGCGGTAGAAACGGTAAAATTGCGTTATATGTGTGATTTGTTTGTCGAGCATGAAATTTGGTACTTATGAGATGTTTTATGCATAATTTCTTTAAGAAATGATAAAATAGATAAGTTAGTAATATTTTGCGTGGTCGGTATTAAATTCTGTGAACGTTTATGTGTATACAAAACTGCGCGCAAATCGTAAATATATCACGTAACAACGAGAAAGTTAACGGATTTACACAATAATGGTCACCAATAAAATCGTTCAAATCACAAAATTTTATATAAATATATATATGGACTCATATATATATTAACACGCCAACATAATAAAAAATGACAACTTTTCGAGAAAATCTCAAAGTTATGTGATAATTCTAAGAAACGGAGAAACTTAGGATTTTTGTGTATATTGATTTAGAATTGTTTCTATATTAGGACGCATATATAAAAATCAATTTCTGGGATTGCGATATTAAAATACGCACCCAAAGGTGAGTGTCACTAAACCCCTCTTTTTACTGTTTTATATATATTTTGGGGATAGAACACGTTGTTAAAAGGGTTTAATAATGTTTTCGAAATAAAACATACCTTTTAATATAAAATATATATATTTTTGCTGAAAATATATGAATTTGATAAGTCATACGTTTCGAAGTAAAACGATTTTGAATAATGAATATGACGAGTGCGGTATTTCTTAAGTGAAATGAGACCGTACGAAATGGGAATGAATTCCGGACTAAGTCTCAACATTTGGGTGACAAGGGAATTCGTAAGTCGTAGTATATTAAATTGTCATATTAGTAGGATATATATATTGTACGTGAGGCAGACATTATATTTTTCTTCGAGAAAGAACCCTGTGCCCATGATGTCGTTTAATCATTTAAGTATGGTACGCGAGGAATTGTTGGTAGATCTATCGGGTTGACAACCCCGTCGTGACCGGTCGCCCCGTGTCAATGTCAAACGACGAATTAAGATTCTGTTTATTATCTAGCATTGATTATCCCTGCATGGTTAATATATAGTTCGTATCGTTTAGCTAACATACGAGTCTGGAAGTTGACACTAGAATTTAATATACAAAACCTGGGCAGTACTACAATCGTCGGAGTAATGAACCGACGGAAGCCCATGGATTTTATTAAGGAAGTAAAATGGACTTTCTAAAAATTTCCTGAATTGTTTTTAAATAAACACCTAATTAGAAAGTTTTCCTTAGAATAAAATTTGTTAGTAAACGAATAAGTGAACTCACCTTCCTTTGTGTTGACACTTGATTTTAACGTGTTCTACAGGTACATGAAATCGGCTTTGGGAAATCATGGTGTATCTTGTGTTGGATGATGCATGTTGTTTCTTTTAAATATGTTGGACATCTTTTAAACTATCTGGGACATTTGTAATAAGAATCCGCAAGGATCAAAACAACTAAACTTATGTGGTTATGTCATGACTTTTAAAAAATGTAATGTTTAATATTATGTTTTAAAATATGTCAAAATATCCAACAAAGGAGTGCATCTTCCGACAAGGTATAAATGGGCACCAACTTCCGTCTCCACTACGTTCAAATATTCCGCTGCGACGTTTTTGGGGTGTGACAAAGCTGGGATTTGGCCCATTCCTTTTATGCGCATACATTGAGGGGAGCACGTTAGTTTCCTCATAATCATATCATAACACAAACCCTAACCTCTTCCTTCCTCTCGACGGCAGCTTTCCCTATCATTCGAAGCCTTGCATCTTGATCAAATCAGCCCATTCGATATCTCGGTTAGTGTCCCATCATTGTTAGTTTGTTTGCTATGTAATAATTGATGTTGTGATTGTTATGATCATCACAATTGAATGGGTTCTTGCACAAAATGGGTTAATGATTGAGTGATATGATGATTATTATGCTAAAGTATTCAGTTTGAACGGATGATTTATTGTTGTAAATGATTAGAGTATTTAATTTGGTTAATTGATGCGATTGTATACTGTTAAATATCGGTTATGTCACGAGATGATTAGGACTTGGATGAATGTGTATGATTGCTGATTAAATATGTTGATTGATATGATTTAGACGTGCCAAAATTGTAACTGTTGTTAAGAGATTAATGGGGAATCAAGACGGAAATCATGGTTGTCTGTTAAGGTACAGCGACGAACGATTCCCGACGAAGAACCCATGTCCACGAAGAATCAGATTCTTCACTGACAGGCCTTCGACGAAGTATTGGGATTCTTCGCCACCATCCCACTTGACGAAGTATAGATCTTCGTCGGGAGTATCCTTCGCCGAGAAGGATCACACGAACAGTAGTTTATGATGATGAAGTTGATGAATGTTTGTGTTTATAAAATTGTATAATATTAATTAAGAATGAGAAATCTGATTTGATTCATGTGGGTGGCAAACTTACCTGTTAAGTGCTGTTATGTGACATACACGTGAGGTGTGGACTTGCATGAGATTTGCGTACGTGTTATGTGTCATACGGTGATCTTTGCGGCTAGTTCCATCTGTGAAAATACGTGATTTAGTTGATTACGAAACTGACTTTTATTAGTAACCACGGTAGGGTTTGGTTGACCAACTTGGAAAGGGTAACTTAACATACCGAGCAAAAATAAGGTGAGTTCACTTCTCTCAATACAACCATGCGTCCGATGGGGACAATCAAACAGGCAAACAAATAAACGGGTTTTCAGAAACCCACATCCTCGTAGGGGATGTGAGGCAGTTTTCACAAACCAATATCCTTGTAGGGGATATGAGGCGGTTTTCAGTAAATGTTGATGTTGGATAATACACTCACTTTCTATCACTTAAGTCCCATCATACTACCGAACAAGTTGCTTGTAGGGCAACGGGGTTATTAGTTGATAGCGCTATTAGGTTTGGCACCCTCACGACGTACCTGGATAGGACGGGCGTGAACTAATAACTTTAAAATCATGACCAATTTTTGATAGAGCATTGGAGAAGGGCAAAAAGGAGCCGTCTGTGGTATCGAGTTATTATCAACATAACATAAGTCAATACTTGGTAACGAACGGTCAAACAAACGGTCAAACAAACTGTGAACTCACCCGCGTTGTCTGATACATTTTTCTGCATGCTTGCAGGTCCTTAGGTACACTATCATGGAACTTGCTGTCTTGGAAGCTGGAGTGGTCATGGGTCGTGACATTTGGAAACGCTTCTCGTTGTTGCATTGTTTTGAACATTTTCATTTAAACTTATTGAACAAATTATTATGCTTCCGCTGAACATGTTTAATTTTCTACACTGGTGTTTGAATTATACTATTTCTTTTAATGGAAAGTTTATTTTATTTATGGTTCAATGTGATTAGTGGCTAGATCCTAGTACGTCACACGCCTCGCGGAGGTTTCCGCTTGTGGTATTTTTGGGGGTGTGACGTGCTACTCCTATAGCGCTATAATTTTTTAAGCCGAGTTAACAAGTAGTATGTATTTTAGCATGAACCTATGCATAACAAGGCATGTATACGGATCGAATGAATAAAAGCATGTTTGTGAATTATGCGGTTTAACAAGTAAAACATGCTGCACCCAAAGTGTATTAAAAAGGAAAATGGGACAAGTGTACTCACAAAATTGCTAAGTCTTCCGATTATTCAAGTGTTGACGAGTGTATAAGTTTAGGAGGATGGAACACCGGGGTCACCTTATATAGGCAAACGATGGTGCATGAGTAACGGAATTATGACGGAAGATTTGAAGTGGAATATAAAGTATAACTGGTTGCTATATATATATATATATATATATTTATATAGTTTAAGTAATATTTCTAAATTAATTTTATCAAGAGTATTGTTGAAATGTTGACCAAAATACATATACATTTATATCTATTTTATAAAAAATAAATCGAATTTGATAGGTTTCGCATTTAAGAATTTAACACGTTTCGTTTTACCGATTTTTACAAAAAACGGGCAGAGTTTCGTTTGTTTTTGGACGATCCCAACAACACAAGTTGTCGATATATTTGTCAAAATTCAACAATAAACAACATGTACGATATCATTCATGTCACACCCCAACCGCGTAAAACAACGAAACCGTTGCGGAAACGTCAAGGAGTGGAGAGACAGAATTATTGTTTCACAACCATGGATTCAGAAAGTTTCGTTTTACTGAATTATTAAATATTTACATTGTCTTAAAGTTAAAACAAACAAGATCACATATCGACTATCATCGTTATTAAGTCACTAAGGCCTCGTCCAGTCCTAAGTGAGCATGCATCCTAGTCGCATTCAACATCATTCAACACCACCTGAAATATTCGTGAAAATAAAGTTAGCAAAGACATGCCGGCGAGCACATAGGTTTTGTGAGAGTGTCAGATTCATGGCTCGTTTACATGTTGAAATAACTCGTACAACTTCATTAATTGATATTAGAAAACCTTGGTTTTGTAAAATGTTTGTATTGTAATATGGTTAACCAAATCAAACAAGTTGTTTATAGCTTATAAAATCTTGTTGCCATGAATCTTAACCCCAAAACATCTGTTTATGTAAACTACATCGTGTATCGTTCTCGTAAAATAACTCGTATGGTTTATATCGTTTAGTAAACATCGTTGTGTGTATTGTTTGAAAATCGTTCGTCCAAGTGAACTAAATAACGCTACGGAATGTAATATGATAAAAGCATTTATATATAAGAAGTACCAGCGGCGTATCCACCATGCTTTTATCACATTAAACCCGTCCCGTTATATAATCACATACAAAAAACCAACCGTTCGTTCAATTTGTTTAACTTGTTCAACTCGTTCAAATCGTTCTATCGTTCAATCGTTCAAAATCGTTCTCGTTTTAGTTGTGAAAACTAACTTTTGGACGTCTCGCTTATAACATTCAAACCTTCGTAACTCGTCCATCGTTCAACTCTTATTAACAAACCACCAAAGGGTAAGTTAACAATTCTCACACCCCCAAAATACCACAAGCGGAAACCCCCGCGAGGTGTGTGACGTACCAGGATCTAGCCACCAATCATATTGAACTCATAGGTATATTTAAATAAAACTTTCATTTATTATCATTAAGTGTTACAACATTACAAATAAATTACTGTGTACAGCGGAAGCATAATTCATTCGTTAAGTGTTTATAAACCACATGTAAAATCCATTAGTCTTGTGTTGCGATTCCACGTTTCTCGACCCATGACCACTCCAGCCTCCCAGACAGCAAGTTCCAACAATATGCACCTAAAGGCCTGCAAGGCATGTAACAACGAGTCAACAACAAAGTTGAGCGAGTTCACAGTTGGTTGTTTAGTTTTACAAGTTTGTTTTAAAAACCATAAGTTGTTTCGTAAACCACGAGTTAACCAGTATCTTTGTTTCCCAAACCATATCCATAATCAGTGGGGGCTTCCCCATGTGAACCCCTAGACCCATTTACCATATCGACCACTGACTAAAGTAAGTTGGTGCCCTGACGTCAATGTCTATCATCATTGACTAGTGCCCAGATCCATTAGTTCACGCCTGTCCTCTACGGCACGGTGTGAGGCTTGTCAAACCTAATTAGCGCTGTCTAACTAATGACCCTCTCACCATTGGCCCGGCGATTATATAAAAGGAGGGACTTCATGATAGAGATTTTGGTCGAGTATCCGTGTTGTCACCCTTCAATAAAGAGGGTGTGTACGAAATCCCCAAACCAGGAGATTACGTAGGTTCTAAATCAATTCCTTATCACATGTTGTCACCCTTCAATAAAAAGGGTGTGTACGTGTTCCAAACCAGGAGATCACGCAGTTTCAGTTTAAATCCTTTACCCATTCCCAACCCTTGGGAATCCCATGCCTTGTGGAAAGTGTAAACTCACCTTGGTTTGCTCGGTATGATTAGTTACTTGTTTACCGTTGGACACCCAAATCCTAATATGGTTTCAATGATAATCAGTTCCGTTTACATGTAAATCATATATTCTTTGTATAAATTCCACAAGTAGTAAGCAAATATGGCACACATCATCACCCATGTTACAGCCTGTGTTCGGGCCATAAGTATATTCACATCACAAGTTCGTATCTCACAATAGCATTTACCACAGTTCGGTTCTCATACAAGTATGCAAGCAAGTTAACAAAATACACAATGAGCAATTTGGGTCACAAGTAATTTCATGTCACAAGCATACTAGGCTAACAACATCTTGGCATCCCACTACGGTATTAATGGCAGTGTGCGGCCCATCACCAATGCACCGTTCCATATATGATGTAGCCCAAAAGTATTAGAAGTCCCCTAATCAAACATGTGTCCCACTCAAAGACTCATGACATACATGGCAACCTACTGTACCTCTAATGCAATTGATGTGTAAATTCATTATGTGTGAGGGCATCAAAGGACACATGTGGTGTGGGTAATCATGCAGCCCGGTTACGTGTAAGATCCAACATTTAAACAACCCACACTCATCCAAAGCCTAATTAATTCGATTCCCTTATCCAACAATTTACATAACCCTCCTCACGTCATCAAATAAATCATCATCATAGTTCTATGATTTTCATGCCACAAATACCCTAAAGTTATATGCCGTCACGCCTATATAGTTCATTATGTAACAGATCCAACTTCCACATACAAGAACATCATAGCATTGTCCAAAACACATAGTACCTTTGACTCTCAGTAAACGTCATTAATAGAGTATTCATATTATTTCAATCGCTAATGATCGTTGGCCTAAACTATTAACCATCAATATTAACGAGAGGCATACATCATAACAGGAAGATTAAACCTTGATTGTATGCATATCTTGACATCAGTCAACACAACTAATAGTAATAAAACATTCATTGAATCATTACTAGCATTTAATAACAAACCCTAGCTCCCATGCATATGTTCAAAACCCCATCAGATCAAGACTCATACGTAGGCATCATTGACTGACATGTATCTTAAAACAATGAGTTAGTGGTTGGCACACATTCACATTCAATAAATCAACATCATATAAGATTCCCTAGCACATGCATAATAATTCACATAACAATCAATTACATATAGCCGAGCCAGATTATACAAAAGTCAACTGGACTTAACCAATCATATCTATACACTCCCTACTTCACTTGATTCCATCGACCACTAATTATTATTACGTAACCAGTTCTTTGTCAAGTTAAAGAATTCATCAAACCCTATTATGCATATGTCACAACCCACAAACAAGGATATTCTTTGCATGAATTACGGCACAAGTTAGATCAGCATACAACTATTATTATCGCACTTGCAGCCCACTAACCTGAAACCCTAGATCATGCACAACCAATCACAAGTTTCACATAACAGTTACACGTAAAACAGTAATTACACTAACCTAAAAGATGTATTACACTAAGCACAAGAGATAAGCTTCAAGAGAGACAGGAACTTCGAAGGGGGGGGGGGTCTTGAGGCCTGCCGACGTGAACAACAGGAGAAGTAGGGTTTGGTTTGATATGTTGTGATGATGAGAGACATGGGGATGTTACGTACACTCAAATATAAAGCCAAACCTAACAAGTGGGCCGATCCAATACTCATTAAACGTTACCACAGCTGGGCCAGATTTGATTAAAGCCCACTCGGGGTAGGTTGGGCTCGATTCATGCTTGTTCGGGCCGAAGTGAAATGTATCGCAAGGATCACTAATGTGGCCCAATGGTTGGTAGCCCAAAAGTGCTAACAATGTTAACTCCTCGGATTAGTTATTCGACAAGCAGAAACGTTTTAACGATTCGTTGTTGTTAAACAGTTACACACAAGTAAACATATCCAATCACGTCATTCATTCAGCAATTACATTCCCGTCACAAGTATTTACTTAATTTTTAACATCGTAGAGAATATGAACGAGAAATAGCAAGAAACAAGATCGCGTGACAATGAGACACTGACCTTGAAAGTTCGGGTTGTCACATCATCCCCAACTTGAAAGAAATTTCATCCCGAAATTTGGCAAGTAGTTACTGAGGAAGCTAGTTAGGTTACGTGGTTTCCTAGTTTTCCTGGGGTGTCACACCATCCCCCCGTTGGTTTGGAATTTCGTCCTGAAATTCCGCAGTAGCTTCAGCCTCAGTAGTGGTTTCATTGTTCTCGAACAACTGGGGATATTTGTGTTTCATTTGGTCTTCTCGTTCCCAGGTAAACTCTGGGTCACGACGGGAGTTCCAACGAACTCGAACAATAGGTATCCTGGCGCGTTTGAGAATCTTGACCTCCCGGTCCAAGATTTCAACTGTTTCTTCGACAAATTGCAACTGATCGTCGCTGGTGAGCTCCTTGAAAGGAACTATGAGGGTTTCATCTGACAGACACTTCTTCAGATTCGACACATAGAATACGTTGTGAACTCCACCGAGTTCTTTGGGTAGATTCAATCTGTTGGCCACCTTGCCAATTCCCTCAGTGATTTCGAAAGGTCCAACATATCGCGGGTTAAGTTTGCCTCGTTTACCAGAGCGAACTATACCTTTCCAAGGTGAGACTTTAAGTAGCACTCGATCTCCAACCTGGAACTCGAGTGGTTTCCTGTGCTTATCAGCATAGCTTTCCTGACGGTCATGAGTTGCCGCCATCCATTGTCGTATCTGAGCAGTCTTCTCTGTTGTGTCTACGACGAGTTCTGGGCCAGTGATTTGGATGTCGTCAACCTCTGCCCAACAAAGAGGTGATCGGCAATTCCGTCCGTACAATGCCTCGAACGGAGCAGCCTGGATGCTGGTGTGGTAACTGTTGTGATACGAAAACTCCACTAACGGTAGATACCGCTCCCAGTCGTTAACTAAGTCGATTACACATGCTCGAAGCATGTTTTCAAGAGTTTGGATGGTGCGTTCAGTCTGCCCATCCGTCTATGGATGATATGTTGTGCTCATGTCTAGACGTGAGCCAAAGGATCTGTGCATCGCTTACCACAAATCAGATGCTGATCGTGGGTCACAATCAGAGATAATGGAGGTTGGCACCCCGTGCCTAGCAACCACTTCTTTCAGGTAGATAACTGCAAGTGTGGGAAACTTATCCGTTTACTTGATGGCTAGAAAGTGTGCTGGTAATGTGAGTCCATCAATGATCATCCAGGTGATAATATTTCCGTTTCGAGTTGTAAGTAGACCAGTGATAAACTCCATGGCAGTCTGTTCTCATTTCCATATATGTGTTTCAGGTTGCTAATATCCCACCTTGACTTTCCCACAAGTTAAACATCGTTCTCATGCGTTGCTATGTGGGCCTTCAGGCCCGGTCATCCATACATGGTCTTCAGGTTTTAATTCATCCTATCAAAACTTAAATGAATAGGATATCGAAACCCGTGTGCTTTTCCTGCACCAGTTCCCTGAGGTTGCTGTATGGTGAGGTCCATATTCGTTCCATGAAGTAGCAAATATCGCCCGACCTGCCAAAGGTTGCTTCCCTATGCCCCGCATGGGTCAATCTTGAGAACTCTCTTCCTTCAGTTTTTCAGTTTGAACAAAGCGGGTCTGATCAGGTTTGTTAGAGTGGATAGTGAGCCGCACAGCTCATGCACGTCCAGGTTTCACGGTCGTATTCATTCAAAAGTTCCATCCAGCGATGCCATTAACTGATTTAGCTCTTTCGAACATCTATACACGGGAGGCCCTTGTGATCGGTCTAGGTAATGCATTTGGTACCGTCCAAGTAATGCCTCCAATTTACATCCGAGAACCACGGTTCCCACCGCAGGGTATGTGTCGTGCAGTTCCTCTTCGTAATTTCATTATGTAAGTCATCACCTTCTCATGTTGCATCGGCGTGTGACTGGGACTCTGATTCAAACCATCATGGTATACCACTAAATCATCAGTACTTTCAGATAAAGACGAAGCTCAGTGTATTGCTGAGTTGCAATTCGAAAGTTGAAAAGACACCCCCTGTTTGTCTTCCACATCACCCTGCTGTGCTAAAGAGATTTAAGCTGTGCGACCTTCGAAAATCATGTGGGTATGCTGCGATAGTATCTAGCGAAACCAAGGAATTATTGTATCCCCGATAGACTATTTGGTTCCGATCATTATCTAATGAAATGGATCTCTTGCGAGATCTTCATGTATCCCCACCTTGTTGGCTACGTGACCAAGAAGGTGTACCTCCCAAATCCTGAAGTCACACTTAGGTAGACTTCGCGTGAAGTTGCTCCTCCCCTAGGAGCTCTAGGACAAAATACAGGTGCCGTTCATGGTGTTCCTTTCCCCTGGTAATGTTTCAATACATCGTCAAATAACACGGTCGATTCACGTGATCCATAAAGTTGCTCGTGTGTTGATTAACTCAATGTTCATGGTGCACAAAGTCATATGGCCATACTGCGTTTGATATGCCGCGTTAGGAACATTCTCCCCTTGGACTTCTATCTGATAATAGTCCGTTCGTAAATCAATCCTCGAATGAAAGCTTGTTCCCCGCAACTAGTCGACATGTTGTCACTACATGGTCGAGGAAAATGGTTCTCGACCGCCACCTTGTTAAGTTCTTGATAACCAGTACACGTACGGAAAAGCTTGTCTTCATGGATGTAACTGGGGCTCCCCAAAGAGAAAAAGTAGTTCCACCAAAACTCCTGGCGTGAGATCAAACTGAGTTTCTGTCTATCAGTTGTGGAAGTAATCCTGGAAGTTCTTCAAGTAGTTCATCGAAAAAAAATTATAAACAACTGGTGGATCCTCGATCCTCTCTTCCTTAGCCTTATCATCAGTAACCGTTGTTAGCAACGGCGATGTAATCCCTCCATAGACACTTCTGGGCTTTCATTGCAGAAATGATGCTAACCTTTACACAACTCTGATATTCTGGAATAAATGACAATTCTCCACTAGGGAGGGGGGGTACGCAAAGTTTTCTTCTCACAGGGTATATCTGCGAGATGTATGGATAACCAATCCATACCGACTACTGCATCAAACTATCAAGGGTAGTAGAAGGAGTCGACGTCGAACACTTGTCCCACAAGGTCGAGTTTACATCCCAACAATCATATGAGGTTTCAGTTGACTTGCCATCAGCCGAGTCCATAACAGGTTCGTTTTCAAGAAGCATCAGGGTTAAGCAGAACAGTGACAAAGTGATTAGTTACCAAGAACGTGTAAGCCACCATGTTGTTATAATCCTGGCGTCACCTAAGCCAATCTTGAATACCCTCCTATGAGCATTACTACTAGTGTTGCTGCTACTGTTGCGAGGATTCCCATTACTATCTTGGTTCCTTGGGTTGTTGTCGTCTTGACTTAATACAATCAATCCTTGTCGTGGGCACCTTCATTTCTATACTGTTGGTTGCCATTTCAAGTACCTTGATGTTGCAGGGATTGTTGCCTCCAATGCTGTTGTTTGGAATGGAGCTCTACGATCTTTCATTGACAGGGTCCATCTTTTCACATTCTGAGCCACGTCCTAAAGCGCTACTCACTGTGCTGACAATTACACATTCCACGTTATAGTCGATTGTCATTGCTTACGTCCTGATTGATTCGTAAGAGTTGACTCCCATGAGTCGCTGGCAAGGGTTAAGGATTCGGTTGAAGTCAAATCGCTGATGTTCATTGTGACACCTGTGTCACTTCAACCATCAAACAAATACCAAACCAATTAAATAATGTATTTCATACTTGGGATTTGTATAAATATGTGTATCGTTTGCACATATCAAATTCTTGTTCGATTTAGGGCTCTAAATCGCTTTCTGGAAGGTTATACGCGCACCGATGCGTAAATATAACCATTTTAATGCAACAAACACTCCGGAACAGTGACATAGGCTTAACATACCTTAAATAACCTTTACATAACTTAGAAATAAGTTTTGAAGGCTTTGGTATGGCAAAATCAAGTCTATTCGCTTACAGGGACTAAAGTTGACAAACTGTGAAAGTATGCCAATTTGAACTGTAACAGACATTCCGGAACATGACCATAAGTTAAACATACCACAAATATCCTTTACATAGCTTAGAAATAGGCTTTGAGGGGTTCGGTATGCTAAAATAAACTTTTGGGTCATTCAGGGACTAAAAGTGTCAAAAAGTGCATAAGTTTGCATTTTCGCGCATAACTTACGTTCTGAATACATCCGGACATCCAAAAATTTATGTAAGCACTAAAATATTTTATTTTAGTGTTTGGCATAAGAAAAATCCATTCGTCACGCAATTTGGATCGTTTTTCGCGCTTATGCGCATTCCGTCGTAATTAACCGAACAACGCAATCGTACGGTCAAACGAACTGACATCCGTCATATTTTTGAGCATGTTTCATGTCCACAACGTTTAGGCATCATTTTAGGGCCTTAAAGTTGGCTTAACGGGCCTTAAACATGTCGGAAATGGCCTTAAAGCACAACAGGGACCAAAACTGTCATTTTTGAAACTTGTTTTCTGATCAGGACCCCCAGGCGGCCCGCATAAGCCAAGGGTGATCCTTTACGCGGCCCGCGTCAGCCTCTCAGACCAGATTCAATGTTTAAACAAGCTGTTAACAGCTGTATTACCCACAAAACCACCTTGCACATGGTATATCTCAATACTAGGGGCTCAAATGGTTTTGTAAAACCATGTTCTTGAGGTGTATGGCCAAGATCAAAGCACGGTTTCCAAGAAACGATCTTAACGGCTCTCCGAATCCTATATATACCCAACCCCTTCACTTGCAAAAACCCACAAGAATCTGATTTGAGAAGCTCTAAGTTGAAAACATTGTTTCATACTTGAGCTACTTGGATCAAGATTAGCTTTCGGGGACCCTTTGTAAGTGTTCCTTCGTTCTTTTATTGCTTTTCGAGTCCGAAAGTCAAACTTTGTTTGACTTTCTGCATTGACCAGTTTATGGTCAATGCGAAGTTCGTTTGAACTTCGCAACGTGATTGTAATCACGATGGTTATAGTCCCTTGTGACTATGCCTACTGATTACCACGTTGTCTAGGGTCGTAAGGGTAAGCAATCTGATAAATCGCTTATACCTTCGAACCCGACCCATTTGGTCGATCATTAGGATCCGACCAAATACATTAGGTGACCATAGTGTATAGGAAATAACCTATAGGGAATAACCTTCCGAGGTTATACCTTATGGTCGCTTCGTTTAAGTAGTTGTATGATAGGTAGTTTATATGCCTTAGGTAAATTACCAAAATACCCCTTTGATGCCAAAATTCATTTTAAACATATGTAACATAACCTATGACCTCTAAACTGATTTATCAACAATATTAAACATGTTAAGGCATATTCTACTTGTCATAGGACTAGTTAGGCGGTCCGAACGCGTTTCACGCGAACGACGCGTTAAAGTAGCATAAGCTACCTAAACGGGTCGTAATGGGTCGTAAGCACTTAGGTTAGGTTTCATTTAGTATATAGGCTTTGTTAAACCATATGACACGAGTCTCCATACTCGTTTGGTTTACGAACCCTCATTCTATCTAAATCCTCCGATTTAGGTCCGGTTTATTAACATAGTTACCTATATTAGGTGCCGTTTGATATCCGTGATCTCTAGCATTGTTTGGTTGTTACTCAAGGACTACTAACCAATCTCAAGTGAGTACATAGACCCCTCTTTTACTGTTTTCAAACTGTTTTGGGGTGAAACACATGTGCCTACTTGTTACTTTCATGCTTTCCTGTTTTCACATCATATACTTGCTATGTTTATTAGTACATTTATAGTACATGATTTCAATACATTTTATGCTATGTATGTCCATTGTGTGCATACTTAGTACATTGTCACATTTCATGCTATGTACGCCCATTGTGTGCATACTTAGTACATCACTTTACAATACATTTCATGCTATGTACGCCCATTGTGTGCATACTTAGTACATTGTTTTACATTACACTTATGCTATGTATGTCCAATACGTGCATACTTAGTACATTGTTTTACATTACATTTCATGCTATGTATGTCCATTGTGTGCATACTTAGTACATTGTTTTACATTACATTTCATGCTATGTATGTCCATTGTGTGCATACTTAGTACATTGTTTTACATTACAGTTCATGCAATGTATGTCCATTATGTGCATACTTAGTACATTGTCTTACATTAAATTTTGTTGCATATGCTCATCCAGCACATGAACACATTATATTACATTATGTGAACCATTTGACAATAGACATTTGACTATACCTAAACATTTCTACAATTGTTAAACATTACATCTTGATGGTTTGGTTTGAGTAAGTGATTTAAGTAACGAGGCGTGTGTAATATGATACAAGCATGGTGGATACGCCGCTGGTACTTCCTATATATAAGTGTTTGTATGGTACTACACATCGTAGCGTCATTTGAATCATTTCAATTTGAGACATATAACATTTTATACAAATAACATACTTTTCACAAGACATTGATTTACAAACAACTTATCTTATACAAACTCATTTTCCATGGTTATTCATTTAACCATACATTATTCTCTTATTTATACATATCATCTGAACTTATTGTTTTCAAACGATTTACAAAACAAATCAATTTACAAGGTTCATGACTAAACTTTATTAAACATTTTCTTAAACTCACAAGTCATGAATCCTATTTTCACAAAACCTATGTATCTCACAGGCATTTTTATGCTGACGTACCTATTTTCACATGTGTTTTCAGGAGTTGATGCATAGGACTTATCGAGACATACTTAGGCGGACCTGTGCCTTAGTGACTTAAAACGAGACAAGAACTAGTTAATTTATGTTATGTACTCTTTATTTCTTGTTTAAAGACAATGTAACTCGCTTGTTTGATGAATAAAGCGAAACTTTAATTTCCATGGTTGTGAAACAATTAATTCTGTTACAACACTCCCCGACGTTTCCGCCACATTTCGTTGTCTCACGTGGTCGGGGTGTGACATTCATTGTTGGTAACTAGGGTCGTTCAAATGCTGAAGTCCATCGCTCTTGCAAGTTGACTGAGTAATACACGATATGTTATGAGAGTGTTGCAGAAGTGATCACACTTCGGGGTCTAAGACGTTAGTACAGTGAGTTCCAGCGAACAAGGAGGAGTGTGAGAGGTATGGACCAATCATTGATGTTGCAACATCCAACTCAGGGGCATTCGTACAAGCACCTCACATTCTACACAGTTCGCTAGGCGTTCAGATGAGTGTTCAGGTGATACTCGATAACATCGAGATTCGTAAGGATTCAGAGAGGAGTGAAAAGATCACGTTCGAGTAGGAGACAATCACTGCTATGACTCCTATAGATTGTTGTGTTTCACATCGATCAATTAACGGAACGGAACCCCTTTTTCACTTGTTAAGCCTCACTGGGACTCGCATGCACCCCACATTATTATTATGTGTGCACCCACAATAATATTGTGATTTGCATGCTTATCTCAGCTCCTCTTAACTCATGTCAAATGGTTCCTCAAACTCGAGTAGCACCAAAAGAGCATCACGAAACGTAAGTCATGAACGTTTAGGGAAATACCACCCTATCAGTTACATAGCACATGCAAGTAATACATGAATTCATACTGTTGTGTTAAACGTGCAATCACACGCAATATCATATGTAAGTGTTCACTAGTTATGCAGTACAATGAGTATATAAGAGACGAACCTTGCAATCTGGAGCTGAGTGTCATGGTCGTATTCACGTTTTCAGAACTGTTCGGTTATAGTCTGGTTTTACAAAAACGTTTTTCGCCTTTTTAAAACCAAGTTCACTATAACCAATGGCTCTGATACCAATCTGTCACACCCCTAAAATACCACAAGCGGAAACCCCCGCGAGGTGTGTGACATACCAGGATCTATCCACCAATCATATTGAACTCATATGTATATTTAAATAAAACTTTCATTTATTATCATTAAGTGTTACAACATTACAAAGAAATTACTATGTACAGCGGAAGCATAATTCATTTGTTAAGTGTTTATAAACCACATGTAAAATCCATTAGTCTTGTGTTGCGATTCCACATTTCTCGACCCATGACCACTCCAGCCTCCCAGACAGCAAGTTCCAACAATATGCACCTAAAGGCCTGCAAGGCATGTAACAACGAGTCAACAACAAAGTTGAGCGAGTTCACAGTTGGTTGTTTAGTTTTACAAGTTTGTTTTGAAAACCATAAGTTGTTTCGTAAACCACGAGTTAACAAGTATCTTTGTTTCCCAAACCATATCCATAATCAGTGGGGGCTTCCCCATGTGAACCCCTAGACCCGTTTACCATATCGACCACTGACTAAAGTACGTTGGTGCCCTGACGTCAATGTCTATCATCATTGACTAGTGCCCAGATCCATTAGTTCACGCCCGTCCTCTGCGGCACGGTGTGAGGCTTGTCAAACCTAAATATCGCTATCTAACTAATGACCCGCTCGCCATTGGCCCGGCAATTAAGTCGATATAAAAGGAGGGACTTCATGATAGAGATTTTGGTCTAATATCCGTGTTGTCACCCTTCAATAAAGAGGGTGTGTACAAAATCCCCAAACCAGGAGATTACGTAGGTTCTAAATCAATTCCTTATCACATGTTGTCACCCTTCAATAAAGAGGGTGTGTACATGTTCCAAACCAGGAGATCACGCAGTTTCAGTTTAAATCATTTACCCATTCCCAACCCTTGGGAATCCCATGCCTTGTGGAAAGTGTGAACTCACCTTGGTTTGCTCGGTATGATTAGTTACTTGTTTACCGTTGGACACCCAAATCCTAATATGGTTTCAATGACAATCAGTTCCGTTTACACGTAAATCATATATTCTTTGTATAAATTCCACAAGTAGTAAGCAAATATGGCACACATCATCACCCATGTTACAGCTTGTGTTCAGGCCATAAGTATATTCACATCACAAGTTCGTATGTCACAATAGCATTTACCACAGTTCGGTTCTCATACAAGTATGCAAGCAAGTTCACAAAATACACAATGAGCAATTTGGGTCACAAGTAATTTCATGTCACAAGCATACTAGGCTAACAACATCTTGGCAGCCCACTACGGTATTAATGGCAGTGTGCGGCCCATCACCAATGCACCGTTCCATATATGATGTAGCCCAAAAGTATTAGAAGTCCCCCAATCAAACATGTGTCCCACTCAAAGACTCACGACATACATGGCAACCTACTGTACCTCTAATGCAATTGATGTCTAAATTCATTATGTGTGAGGGCATCAAAGGACATGTGTGGTGTGGGTAATCATGCAGCCCGGTTACGTGTAAGATCCAACATTTAAACAACCCACACTCATCCAAAGCCTAATTAATTCGATTCCCTTATCCAACAATTTACATAACCCTCCTCACGTCATCAAATAAATCATCATCATAGTTCTATGATTTTCATGCCACACATACCCTAAATGTCACACCCCGACCACGTAAAACAACAAAACGTGGCGGAAACATCGGGGAGTGTTGTAACAGAATCATTGTTTCATAACACATGAAAATTGAAATATTGTTTTATTGATTAAAGTAGTTACAATGTCTTGACAATCAAAGAAACATAACATAAATAACTAGTCTTGCATCTTTTATTGTCGCTAAGGCCCAAGTCCGCCTAAGTGTATCTTGATAAATCCTATGCAGCATATCCTGAAACACATGTGAAAATAGGTACGTCAGCATAAAAATGCCTGTGAGATACATTGGTTTTGTAAAAATAGAATTCATGACTTATGTTTAAGAAAATGTTTAGTCATGAACCTTGTAATTTGCTTTGTCTTGTAAATCATTTGAAAAGTGATAAATAAACCAAATGATATATATGTATAAAAGAATAACACATGGTTAAGTGGATAACCATGTGAAATGAGTTTGTATAAATTAAGTTGTTTGTAAAACAATGTATTGTGAAAAGTTTGTTATTTGTATAAAGTGTTATATGTCCAAATTTAAATGATTCAAATAACGCTACGATATGTAATACCATACAATCACTTATATATAGGAAGTACCAGCGGCGTATCCACCATGCTTGTATCATATTACACACGCCTCGTTACTTAAATCACTCACTCAAACCAAACCAACAATGTAAGATGTCTATGTTTAAACCAATTGCCAAACGTATTGAATAATATGTCAAAATGTTTATGTCAAGATGTAAGTCATGTAATGTATAACCAATGTCAATAATGTTTATGTATCAAATGTAAATCATGTAATGTGTAACCAAAATGATATGTATGGCTAGTGAAATATATCAACTAAACCATATGCACAAAAACAAAGTATTGAAGTAAAACATGGTTTAAATCAAAGCTATGTTTTGTGGAACAAAAGCATGCTATACTGATATAAACATCTATGCGGTGTTGTGAAAATGCATACATCCAAGCCTTGAGACTATGGCGATAAACCCTTAAACAATTTAAAGGTTTATCTAAGTTATGTATATCGAATTCGGTCATTCCTTCCAATCCAAACCTACCCAGGATTTCAGGAACGGGAGTTGTCAATTCCTATGGTACCACTACCTACTAACGAACGGCGTAGCTAATGTTAATGAATGTATTGTTCCATTGAAACAAACCAAATGTCATACCAAAATGTAAGCATGTGATGAAAACAACTGTACTAAGTATGTAACAAATGGATATACATAGCATGTGACGTGAAACAAATATACTAAGTATGCACACAATGGGCATACATAGCATGAAATGTAATGTGAAACAATGTACTAAGTACGCACACAATGGGCATACATAGCATAAAATGTAATGTAAAGCAATGTACTAAGTATGCACACAATGGGCATACATAGCATGAAATGTAATGTGAAACAATGCACTAAGTACACACACAATGGGCATACATAGCATGAAATGTAATGTAATGTAAAGCAATGTACTAAGTACGCACACAATGGGCATACATAGCATGGAATGTAATGTAAAATAATGTACTATAATGTACTAACGAACATAGCAGGTATATGATGTGAAAACATGGAAAGCATGAAAGTAACAAGTAGGCACATGTGTTCCACCCCAAAACAGTTTGGAAAACAGTAAAAGAGGGGTCTATGTACTCACTTGAGATTGCTCAGAAGTCCTAAGATAACCACCAAGCAATGCTAGAGATCACGGAATCAAACGGCACCTAATATAGGTAACTATGTTAATATACCGGACCTAAATCGGAAGATCGGATAGAATGCGGGTTCGTAAACCAAACGAGTATGGAGACTCGTGTAATATGGTTTAACAAAGCCTACATACTAAATGAAACCTAACATAAGTGCTTACGACCCATTACGACCCGTTTAGGTAGCTTATGCTACTTTAACGCGTCGCTCGCGTGAAACGCGTTCGGACCGCCTAACTAGTCCTATGACAAGTAAAATATGCTTTAACATATCTAATATTGTTACCAAAACAGTTTAGATACCAAAATTTATGTTACATATGCTTGAAATGAATTTTGGCGTCAAAAGGGCATTTTGGTAATTTACCTAAGGCATATAAACTACCTATCATACAACTACTTAAACGAAGCGACCATAAGGTATAACCTCGGAAGGTTATTCCCTATATACTATGGTCACCTAATGTGTTTGGTCGGATCCTAATGATCGACCAAATGGGTCGGGTTCGAAGGTATAAGCGATTTATCAGATCGCTTACCCTTACGACCCTAGACAACGTGGTAATCAGTAGGCATAGTCACAAGGGACTATAACCATCGTGATAACAATCACGTTGCGAAGTTCAAACGAACTTCGCATTGACCATAAACTGGTCAATGCAGAAAGTCAAACAAATTTTGACTTTCGGACTCGAAAAGCAATAAAAGAACGAAGGAACACTTACGAAGGGTCCCCGAATGCTAATCTAGATCAAAATAACTCAGGTATGAAACAATGGTTCCAACTTAGAGTCTTTTAGATCAGATTCTTGTGAGGAATGAGTGAAAATGTGATGGGTATTTATAGTAAATGGTCCACCGTTAGGATCATTTCTTGGAAAAAGGGGCACGATCTAAGCCGTACACTTGTTGGAAAGTTGTGGTAACTCATTTGCCATCCACCATAAGAGTTTGACACTTGGAACTTGGCCTTTGGAGAGTGTTAAGGGCTGTTAAAAGCTGAAAAAAAACGTTTTGCTGCATCTGGCCCCTGTTTACGGACCTAGTTTGGCAGATTTACAGTTTCAGTCCCTGTAACCTCAAAACTTGGTTTTCGATGCGTTGTTTTTTACACGTTTAAGCCCCGTTAACCCCATTTCAAAGCTCTAAAATGAAGTTAAAGTATAGGGAACTTAAAATGTGCTCAAAAATATCTCAGATGTCGGTTCGTTTGGCCGTACGATCGCGATGTTCGCTTAATTACGACGGAATGCGCATAAGCGCGAAAAACGATCCAAATGACGCGACGAATGGATTTTTCTCAAGCCTAAACACTAAAATAAAATATTTTAGTGCTTACATAAATTTTTGGATGTCCGGAGGTATTCAGAACGTAAGTTATGCGCGAAAATGCAAACTTGTGCACTTTGTGACGCTTTTAGTCCCTGAATGACCCAAAAGTTTATTTTAGCACACCGAACCCCTCAAAGCCTATTTCTAAGCTATATAAAGGATATTTTAGGTGTGTTTAACTTATGGTCTTGTTACGGAATGTTCGTTACAGTTCAAATTGGCATACTTTCGCAGTTTGTCAAATTTAGTCCCTGTAGGCGAATTAACTTGTTTTTGCCATACCAAAGCCTTCAAAACTTATTTCTAAGTTATGTAAAGGTTATTTAAGGTATGTGAAGCCTATTTCACTATTCCGGAGTGTTCGTTGCATTAAACTAGTTATATTAACGCATCAGTGCGCGTATAACCTTCCAGAAAGCGATTTAGAACCCGAAATCGAACAAGAATTGATATGTGCAAATGATACACATATTTGTACAACTCCCGAGTATGAAATACAATATTTCATTGGTTCGGTATTTGTTTGATGGTCGCAGTGACCCAGGTGTCACACTAAAGTTATATGCCATCACGCCTATATAGTTCATTATGTAACAGATCCAACTTCCACATACAAGAACATCATAGCATCGTCCAAAACACATAGTACCTTTGACTCACAGTAAACGTCATTAATAGAGTATTCATATTATTTCAATCGCTAATGATCGTTAGCCTAAACTATGAACCATCAATATTAACGAGAGGCATACATCATAACAGGAAGATTAAACCTTGATTGCATGCATATCTTGACATCAGTCAACACAACTAATAGTAATAAAACATTCATCGAATCATTACTAGCATTTAATAACAAACCCTAACTCCCATGCATATGTTCAAAACCCCATCAGATCAAGACTCATACGTAGGCATCATTGACTGACATCTATCTTAAAACAACGAGTTAGTGGTTGGCACACATTCACATTCGATAAATCAACATCATATAAGATTCCCTAGCACATGCATAATAATTCACATAACAATCAATTACATATAGCTGAGCCAAATTATACAAAACTCAACTGGACTTAACCAATCATATCTATACACTCCCTACTTCACTTGATTCCATCGACCACTAATTATCATTACGTAACCAGTTCTTTGTCGAGTTAAAGAATTCATCAAACCCTATTATGCATATGTCACAACCCACAAACAAGGATATTCTTTGCATGAATTACGGTACAAGTTAGATCAGAATACAACTATTATTATCGCACATGCAGCCCACTAACCTGAAACCCTAGATCATGCATAACCAATCACAAGTTTCACATAACAGTTAAACATAAAAAGGTAATTACACTAACCTGAAAGATGTATTACACTAAGCACAAGAGATAAGTGTCACACCCCGAAAATATCAGAGCTGGCGTGACTGGACTGGTATCTTCATTGCACAGCGGAAGTGTTTGAGCTAAGACTTCTAGAAATTGAACGCCCGCTAAGTACTCAAAATTCCGTGGGTTCTCCTATTCCAACCGTTCCATAGCTTTGAAAATGCAACCTGAGAAAGAACATGCGAAAAAAAGTCAACATAAAGTTGAGCGAGTTCATAGTTAGTTCGTTTTGTATCAAATGCGTTTTAAAACACTTGTAATCTTGCATTTGAAAAACCGGTTTGTGAGATCTTAATATCTCATAGCATTTGAAATGTCATCTTTGTATATCGGTAACGAAATGTTTTCTGTTATGTTTATAAACCGATATATGTAACTGTTGAGTTTGTAAACCAGTTATGAAATGTTTTCTGTCGTATCTGCAACTTGGTATTGAAATGATTTATGTTATCTTTGTGAACCGGTATTGAAATGTTTCATGTTATCTTTGTAAACCGGTATTGAAATGTTTTCTGTTATCTTGTAATCATGGTATGTTCTGATTCATTCATGGAGTCTGTTAAGGATCTATCAGTGGGTAGCGAGCCCCCTGACATAATGTACCATAAGCAAATAACCTAACCGAGAACACTTTGTCATCATTGGGATCACAAAAGCACTCCAGGGTATACCAACCAGGAGTGGGGCGTGCCTCAAGCCCAATAGATCTACACCTTTTGCACCTTGGTCACTAAGTGATTAATGGTTACTAATGTAGATTCCCTACTTATGCACATTGATCATGTCATCTACTCCGTAACTAACATACCAATAGTTTTAGCATGTATTTCCCCTCGATGTTTTTGAAAACAAAACATTGAAAACAGTGAAAGGAGGGACATGAACTCACTGGTTTGTCCTGTTGTCCGTATGCACGTTTTGAAAATACGCGTGTGTTTTGTAAAACCGGTATATTTAACATAAACTTTTTGTAAGCCATTTGTATTCATTGAAATTCACAAATCAATTGTGATAGTTAAAACTTGTTTGTAACATGGTTATGAAATACGAAGTTTATGTTCATTGAAAACCTTGTATGTTTTACAAAACTTGCATGTCTTTCCACCCCGAAAACATTTATAAAAATGCAAAACAGTAAAAAGTGGGGTTATGAACTCACCTTGATTTCCATGTGCAAAGCTAGCTTAAAGTGCATTCCATAATGTCGTTTCCAAACGTGATTCGCTAGCGTGCAACTATGACATTCCTAACAAGGAATAAACTTATAAGTTTCTAATTAAACGTAACTAAATTACGTGTCCGAGCTCTACCGAATCGTTAACTAAACGATTCTAGGATAGTGTTATCGTCTTGGTTTTGAAATAACCAATTTACGGTTATTCGATCCCATTTAAGCGGGATAGATACTAAGTCTCCAGATCTTAGTTTTCGAGTGTTCTAGGAAATATATTCATATATATATAAATATAAGCATACTTGCAAAGTCATGAATAAAAGGCGTAGATGAAATAGTAATACGACTAGTCGTAGTTTTTATAAGGTGTAAGTATATGTAACATATATACTTGTTATCAACTAACTCGGATAGTAAGGTGTTATAAGTATGCGATACGTGCCGTTTTCGGTTAGATGTTTGAAACGAATAATCTTTATAAGAGTATTCGAAGTCTCGACACTCGAAATAAATATAATTAATTATATTTATGTTATATATTTTCCGAACACTAGACTTTTGAAATACGACTTCCGAATCGTTGACGTTAGGAATAAATATAAGACATATTTATTTTCTAAAATATAATTTCCGAATTTCCAACGTTTAAAACAAATATAACTAATTATATTTATTTTATAAAAGTGTTAAGAGTTTCAATGTGTTTTCGTTGACTTGTAATCCACTTTTGTCGAAACGTTATAAACGCGGTTTGTGAGTTATAAAGTGTCGTTTATACATATAAATACACTTTGTATTACGAGTTTTTAACGAAAATCGGGCAGAGTTTCATCTGTTTTTGGGAATAACCCGACAACTCAAGTTTTCGTATTTATAAAAATTCAATCAATTTTCAACAATCTAACAATATATATAAACTTTTCGTCAAGTGTATTAATATGTAAACCAACACTTGGTCGAATATGGTCGAGCTCGGTCGCGTAAACTAAAAATCTACGAATCTAAAAATAATGTAAACTAACTCGCTATGTTTAACTTTTACCGAGTCTCGTGCGACTCATTTGACCGTCGTTGACCGTGGGTTTGACCGGTTGACTTTTATTGACTTTCTGACCCGTTTGACTTAAATCCAAACCTGTGGAACCGAAACAAATTTGAAGTGAACCGAAACCCTAATCAAAACTAAACTGCATGCTCAAAACTGACCCGAGATGATATTTGACTGGCGTTGACCTCCTGTTGACTAACAGTTGACCGTCTGCTGACCCGAGTTGACTCGGGTGTTGACCGAGTCAACCGGGTTTGACCCGAAACGCAGCTGAGTTAACTCGAACCCGACTGAGTCGCGAAACCCGAACCTAGCTTTGACCCATTCTGGCTGTTGACCGGTTGACCCGAGCTCATCTGACCCGATGACCCGAACAAAAACCCGAGACCACCTCCACTGTCTTCAACATCAGCAGCCACAGAATCATCATCTTCACCAATAATGAACCACCAACATAAACAAAAGATAAAGAAATAGAAGGGGGGCGGTTACCGTGAATCCCGTCGAACCGAATCACCACCACCGTCACCGGCGATCCGTCGCCAGAGTCACCTTTGCCAACTCCGATCATCATCACGAAGTCGTCATCATCATTATCCTTTTCATCTCTTACAATCATCATAATCTCATTTTATCATCTTCATCGACGGAAAGAAAAACCGCCGGAGTTGCTTCGGTTGTCGGTTACAGAACCGGGGGGGGTCTCGCCTGACCGGAATGAAACGTCGGCTCACCGGCTCCTTGTGCTGGTTGCCGATCTGAACTCGAGGGGTGGGGGTTTGCTGTGTTGTGTCTGAATGATTGATAGAGGAATTTGAGAGTTAGGGTTTTTTAGGTTGAAGAAGAAAGACCAGAGGGAAGGGTCGTTGTGTGCGCAGATGAATTATGAGGATACTAGGGTTTCCTTGCACTTATATACTAGGTTTGTTTAGTGGGCTTGGGCCCAGGGCCCATTAGCGTGTTTTGAGCGGCCCGATAATTATCCGAGGCCCGTTTTCGAATTTTGTTCGGTGTAAAATGTCGTGTAATAAATTTTTAGAGTCGAAACGCTAGAAATTACGACAGAACTTGATGTTTAACGCGTCCGTTCGTCGGTTGCGTTAAAACGCGTAAACTGTGTCGTTCGTGGTTTCGTGTCCGTTTTGCGATCCGTTTTCAACTACGGATAATAAAATTTGAAAACGAAGTTAAATATATCATAATATATTAATATTAGGTCGTAACACGAATCCGGTGCTTCCGTTTCGTTGACGGTGCGTTCCTACAGTCGCGTTTTTCGTTCACGTTTGCGCTTTGTGAAGTGCGGAAGCATGATAAATTCGCCAGACTAAATATATAAGTATAAAATATTCGTATAAAATTCGTATATGTCGGCGTTGTCAGTATTTCGTACGGTTTCAGTTTGTTATCGTTTAAAGCTTAGCAGATTTTCCGAAGATCACCATACACGCACTGTAACGTCAGGTAAGCGTTCCTAGGCATTCCAATAGCCTAATTGAGTTAATTCGTTCCTTAAACACTATTTATTATCACCATAAACGTTTTATAATCGTGTAATTAGAAGCCGTTAATTACCGGTTGTCACAATAAGCTTCAAGGGAGACAGGAACTTCGAGGGGGGGGGGTCTTGAGGCCTGCCGACGTGAACAACAGGAGAAGTAGGGTTTGGTTTGATATGTTTTGATGATGAGGGACATGGGGATGTTACGTATACTCAAATATAAAGCCAAACCTAACAAGTGGGCCGATCCAATACTCGTTAAACGTTACCACAGCTGGGCCAGATTTGATTAAAGCCCACTCGGGGTAGGTTGGGCTCGATTCATGCTTGTTTAGGCCGAAGTGAAATGTATCGCAAGGATCACTAATGTGGCCCAATGGCTGGTAGCCCAAAAGTGCTAACAATGTTAACTCCTCGGATTAGTTATTCGACACGCAGAAACATTTTAACGATTCCTTGTTGTTAAATTGTTACACACAAGTAAACATATCCAATCACGTCATTCATTCAGCAATTACATTCCCGTCACAAGTATTTACTTAATTTTTAACATCGTAGAGAATATGAACGAGAAATAGCAAGAAACAGGATCGCGTGACAACGAGACGCTGACCTTGAAAGTTCAGGTTGTCACAACAATCATCAGGTTCAGTCGTTACCCACATAACCCCATACATAACCATGGTGGCAGTCCGATAACGGGATTTGTCAGATCCTATGGTACCATAACCTAATACTGGTCGGCTCGGCCAAAGCTAATGAATGTCATTCATTTTGTAAATACGTCCAACAAGTTCAGTCACATTATCGAAATCGTTTATGTTTAGTATAAACCATAGTATTTGTTTTTGAAATCATCGTTAAAAGCATCAAAATCGTTTAACACATATGAATCACCCCAAAATAATCGAAAACAGTAAAATTGGGGAACTATGTACTCACATAGAATTGCAAAGTATCCTTGATCTAATGAACTAACAACGCTTGGGAAAACCAAGGAAATCAAGTGGTACCTAGTAATCGGATCGCTAGTTAAAAAATCGACACCTAAATCGGAAGATCGGGTAGAATGAGGTCTTGTAAACCAAATGAGTATTGGAACTCATGTGATATGGTTTAACAAAGCCTACATTCTAAATCGGAACCTATCCTAAGTGCTTACGACCCGTTACGACCCATTAAGGTAGCTTACGCTACTTTAACGCGTCGTTCGCGTAAATGCACGTTCGAGACGCCTAACTAGTCCTATGACAAGTATTATATGCCCTAACATGTTTAAATATGTTGCATAATTAGTTTAAGTGACAAAAGCTAAGTTACATATGCTTAAAATCCAATTATGCATGAAAAGGGCATTTTGGTAATTTTCCTAAGGCATATAAACTACCTATCATACAACTAATTAAACTAAGTGACCATAAGGTATAACCTCGGAAGGCTATTCCCTATACAACTATGGTCACAAAACATGCTTGGTCGGATTCCAACGATTGGCCAAACAGGTCGGGTTCGAAAGTCTAAGCGGTTGTCAAGACCGCCTGTCTTACTACCCTAAACAACCACTAGACTAAAAGTGACGAGTTAAACATGTTAAAACATGTTTTACTAAGTTAGAAAACAAGTTTGATATCAAAACAAAGTTTTTTGATACCCGAAAATAGCTTCGTCGCAAAATACGCATAAACACGTATTTTGACCGAAACTTGACTCGTCACTTCGACTAATCGACGTGGTAATCAGTAGGTATAGTCACATGGGACTATAACCATCGTGATTACACTCACGTTGCAAAGTTCGAACGAACTTTGTGTTAACCATAACCTGGTCAAAGCAGAAAGTCAAACACTATTTGACTTTCATGCTTGAAAAGCATAAACAAGCATGAAAGAAGCTTACAAAAGGTCTAAGCTAGGAAGATTTGAACTAAAACACTCAGGTATGAAGCCTTAGCTTCAACTTAGAGCAGATTTAGATCAAATGTATGAGGAATGAATGATGAACATGGTGGGTATTTATAGGAAGTTTGGATCAAGGAGATCATTCCATGTGTTAGGAGGATCAATCTTGACCATACACTTGTGGAACATGGTTTTAAATACAATGGGAACTCAAAAACAAGCTCATTGTATCCAAAAACCATGTAAAAATCGCTTGAAAACAGCTGTTGTGACCAGATTCAATAATTATGGTCTGGCAGTCGGTCGCACCCCGCGTAGACTCACACAGAGTCTTTCGCGGCCCGCCTAGTAAGTTTGACAGATTGGCAGATTTAGTCCCTGCAAGCTAAACACTTGGATTTTGATGTTTTTAAGCCCGTTAACCCTATTTCAAGGCTCTACAATGAAGTTAAAGCATATGGAACATGAAATATGCTTGAAAACATCTCAGATGTTGGTTCGTTTGGTCGTACGGTCACGTTATTCGGTTAATTATGACGAAGGAACGGACGCGAAAACAATCTAAATTGCGCGAAGAATGGTATTTTTGCATTCCAATCACTAAAATAAAATATTTTAATGATTACAAAAATTTTTGGATATCCGGATATGTTTAGAACGTAAGATATGCGCGTAAATGCAAACTTATGCACTTTTTTATGCTTTTAGTCCCTATTGATCAAATAAGCGTATTTTCGCATAACGAACCCCTCAAAGCCTATTTCTAAGCTATGTAAAGGATATTTAGGGTATTTTTATCTTATGATCAAGTTCCGGAATGTTCGTTACTATACGAATCAGCACAGTTTCGCAGTTTGACACAAATAGTCCATGCGATCGAATAAACTTGTTTTCGACACACCAAACCCTCCAAAACTTATTTCTACATTATGTAAAGGTTATTTAGGGTATGCTAAGCCTATATCACTATTCCGGAGTATTTTTCGGGTTTAACTGATTACGTTTACGCATCAGTTTGCGTATAACTTTCCAGAAAGCGATTTAAAGCTTGAAAGTGAACTAGAATCAAATCGTAAAATCGTCAAACACAAATACACAAATAATAACACCAAAACACATCGTTTTATTGATAATTGATATTGTTTTACATTGTATATCATTTACAGAGCATAGTTGTCACAATTCATGTGACATCTGTGCCTCTGCGACCATCAAACAAGTACCAAATCAATGAAATATTGTGTTTCATACTTGGGATTTGTATAAGTATGTGTATCATTTGCACATATCAATTCTCGTTCGATTTCGAGCTTTAAATCGCTTTCTGGAAGGTTATACGCGAACTGATGCGTAAACGTAATCAGTTTAATGCAACAAACACTCCAGAACAGTGACATAGGCTTAACATACCTTAAATGACCTTTACATAACTTAGAAATAAGTTTTGGAGGGTTTGGTGTGTCGAAATCAAGTTTATTCGATCGCAGGGACTATTTGCATCAAACTGCAAAAGTATACCGAATCGAATGGTAACGAACATTCCGGAACTTGATCATAAGTTAAATATGCCCTAAATATCCTTTACATAGCTTAGAAATAGGCTTTGAGGTGTTTGGTGCGCAAAAATAAACTTTTTGATCAATAGGGACTAAAAGCGTCAAAAAGTGCATAAGTTTGCATTTACGCGCATATCTTACGTTCTGAATATATCCGGACATCCAAAAATTTTTGTAATCATTAAAATATTTTATTTTAGTGGTCGGAATGCAAAAATACCATTTGTCGCGCAATTTGGATCGTTTTTGTGTCAGTTCGAGTTTTCGTCGTAATTAACCGAATACCGCAACCATACGACCAAACGAACCGACATCCGAGATGTTTTTGAGCGTATTTTAAGTTCTCTATACTTTAACTTCATTTTAGAGCCTTGAAATTGTCACACCCATAAATTATCAGAGCTTGGCGTGACTGGACTGGTATCGTCATTGCACAGCGGAAGCAAAACATCTAAGTCTTTTAGAAAACGAACGCCCACTAAGTACTCGAGTCTCCAATGGTTCTCCTATTCCAACCGTGCCTTGTATTAGAAATGCAACCTGAGAAAGAACATGCGAAAAAGTCAACATAAAGTTGAGCGAGTTCATAGTTTGTTTGTAAAAGATTTGAAATAAATCTTTTGAGTTGTGAAAGGTTTGAAATAAATCTTTGGTATTGTGAAAGATTTGAAATAAATCTTTGGAATAACCAGTTTTTGAAATAGTATTGAGAAAATGGATTTAAAAATCATTTTCTTGCTAAGTTATATGGAAACGTTGTGTTTGTAACACGTTATGTTCATAAAACCATGTATTTGTAAAGCCTTGTATTTGAAATGTTCATATAACCGTCAATGCCCACCCTGACTTTGACTCCTTACCCGCATAATCATGTGCTTTGAATTTTGTATAAAACATGGTATTTTAATTTGTATGAACAAGTAGTTTCGTAAGTATATATGTCCCTGGTATGTAGCAAATAAGGAAAAAGAGATCAATTAATGTGTAGCTAATACATTAATAAGTGAAATGGCCTAGGAAGCACTCAAACCTGTAACGCGTATTTCATACCGGTCCTTCCGGCGGAACGACATAGTCACCACATGCAGCCACACGCTGGCTCATGTGTGGGGCTCGCAACACCCGATAGATCTATCACTCATGCCTCTCGGTCCTTATACAAGGATTAATGGTCTTACGATAATAGCCTACCGATTCATATGATCTAGGTAATAACCCTCCTTATGCTATCCATACCATGTATAAAAATGTCTGTAAAAATTGTAACATGTATTTTACCCCAGCCTCTAAGGCTGAATCTCCCCAACCACTAAGGCTGATCCTCCCCAGCCACTAAGTTATGCTTGCTAAGTTTCGTTTAGCTTCGTTTTGAGAAGTCGTATGTTGATATATAGGAATATTCGTATGAAAGTAATATATAATAAACTTGTATTATATATCGCGTCGTGTATGAAAATTATCAAAATACGTGTATATGCCGTTTAGGCGTTCGAAATAAATATAAAAGAGTTATATTTATTCTACAAAAGAATCGTCGAGTTGTATTTGAAAATAAATACAATCTATATTTATTTTCATATAGAGAAGTCGTCTTGTTTGTCGTTTGAAAAATAAATATAATCTATATTTATTTTTATGAAATGATTTCGTTTTGTTCGACATTTGAAATAAATATATAAATTATATTTATTTTAGTAAAAGAATCGTCGAAAATGACATCCAAATCGTCGTTGTCGTGATGTTGTAAAGTGTTATCCGAAATGTTATACACTTGTATTTAATTTTATAAAAATCATTTGCAGTCGATTGGTTATGCTTCGTTTTATAATAAAACGTATTTATTTTACGGATTTTTCTCGAAAAACGGGCAGAGTTTCCTCTGTTTTTGGACGGCCCCGACAACACAAGTTGTCGTTTTATTTTCAAAAATCAACAAGATACCAATATTCAATCAAGATTCAACTATATATATCAAATGTAAATTATAGTTAAATCGGTTCGAGCTCGTCATCACGCGAAAATAAATAAACTATATAATTATTGCAAATAATATTCGTTCTAAATATTTTACCGAATCTTCCTGTCGAACATCGGACCGTTTGACTGAGTTGACCGAGTCAACTGAGTTGACTCGGTTTGACCGTGTTGACTCAGTTTGACCGAGTCAGCTTTTGTTGACTGAGTTGAGCCGAGTTGGACTGAGTCGAGCCGTATAGAGTTGAGTCGAACCGAGTTGAAGTGAGTCGAGCTGAGCCGACGCTGAAACACGGCTGAAACAAGGCTCGAATCTAACCCGAGCCGTGAACAATCTGTCGTGTGAACCTGTCGTGCCTGTGCCTGAACTAAACTTGGATCCGAACATAATCACCACAACTGTTGCGTCTTGCCGGCGACCACCCGATCAAACAGGTCATTATCATCACTCTAAAAAAAATGAATAAAATAAAGAACAGGGGTTGGTTTTTACCGGAAATCTGTTGGACAAAAACGAAGACCGCCGGGCCGAGACAATATCCACCGGTTCGAGATAATAATCCCCTGGTCCGAGACTCATACCACCGGTCCGAGACGCAGATTTCCGGTCTGAGTCTCCGACCTCCGCCGCCTGACTCCGTCGCCACCACCGCCGTCTCTCAACACCACAACCATTTCTCTCTCTCTCTCTCCTCCCTTCTGTTTCTCTCTCTTTGTCTTCGTCGCCACACCACCACCAGACTGTGGTGGTGGTGGTCGTCGTTCCTGTTGTACGAAGGAGGGGGGCTGCTTGTCGGGTCGTTGGAGAGGTGATGTGGTTGTCGCCGGAGTGGAAGGGGGTGCCGGAGTCTCTATGGTCGCCGGTCAAGACCCGAGAGAGAGAAGAGAGTGTCTGTTTGTTGATTGTGTAGTTTGGCTAGGTTTAGAGAAGATGAAATGGTTTTGTTTGTGTCTGCACATGTATTCGAGAGAGTGAGAGGTAAAGTAAATGTGGTGTGTGTTTGTTATTAATAGAGGGGGGAGTGTTCTTATTGTCCATTACATATTGAAATTACATGGTCACATGTTTTACCCAGTGAATCAAAATCTCTTGGAGAGATTTGGAGAGATTTGGGTAAGATTTTGTATGGATTCTAATATTTTTAGGCTTGTGGGTTTTGGGTTTGGGCCCAGGGCCTACAAACCCATCTCATGTGTAAATGGCCCGTAATTCCTACGAGACCTGTTGTCAAAATCCGAACTCCGCTTAACGTCAAAAATTAAGATACACAAAAATACGGTCGGTAGTCGTTGTTTGCAAGTCCGTTCGTCGATTACGGTAATAATCGCAAAAAATTGTATCGTTGCCGTCTTTAATTCGTTTTTCGATCCGGTTTCGACTGTAGTCACTAAAATTCATTACGGAGCTAAATATAGCGTAAAAATTTAATATTTGTCGGCGTTGTCAGTATTCTGTTCGGTTTCAATCCGTTGCCGTTTAACGTTTCACCGGTTTCTCTGTAAACCACCATTCGCGCATTGTAAAGACGGATAGACGTTCCCAGGCACTCCAAAGGCCTAACTAAGTTAATTCGCGCTGTAAACACTATTTATTATCGCGTTAATTACTTGTTAATCACGTAATTAGGTGCCGTAAATCACGGGTTGTCACAGAAATGGGGTTAACGGGGCTTAAAAACATCAAAAACTGAGTTTATTCCATGCAGGGACCATTTCTGACATTCTGCCATTTTGGTCTCCAGCGGGGGGCGACAGGCCTCTCGCTGGGCACCAGAGACTGATCTGGGCAGATTCTTTGATTCAGCAACTGGATCGAATTTCAGGGATTATTTATGCAATTTTCTCAATACCTTGGGCTGGATTTTGATGGTTTTTATATACCCCTTGTATTTTAAAACCTTGTGCCCACATGTATGGCCAAGATCGAAGCACGATTTGCGAGAAACGATCCTAACGGTTGTGGGAATTTTATAAATACCCACCAACTTTCATTCTTGCAACTCACCATTGAATCATTTCTGCTCTAAGTTGAAGCTTATGCTTCATACCTGAGTATTTTTTATTCAATTCTTCCTAGCTTGGACCCTTTGTAAGTTTCTTTCGCGCTTTTATCGTTTTTCAAGCGTAAAAGTCAAACAGTGTTTGACTTTCTGCTTTGACCATGAGTTGGTCAACACGAAGTTCGTTTGAACTTCGCAACGTGAGCGTAATCACGATGGTTATAGTTCCTTGTGACTATACCTACGGATTACCACGTTGATTAGGTGTAGTGACGAGTCATAGTTTGGGTCAAAATACGCGTTTATGCGTATTTTGCAACCAAACTATTCTTGGGTATCAAAACCCTTTGTTATGATATCAAACTTGTTTTCTAACTTCGTTAAACATGTTTTAACATGTTTAACTCGTCACTTTTAGTTTAGTGCTTATATAAGGTCGTAAGATAAACGGTTTAAACAACCGCTTAGACTTTCAAACCCGACCCGTTTGGTCGATCATTAGGATCCGACCAAACATATTTTGTGACCATAGTTGTATAGGGAATAACCTTCTGAGGTTATACCTTATGGTCACTTTGTTTAGTTAGTTGTATGATAGGTAGTTTATATGCCTTAGAAAAATGACCAAAATGCCCTTTTTACGCATAAATTCATTTTAAGCATATGTAATCTAAATTTTTACATCTAAACTGATTAGGTAACATTATTAGACATGTTAAGGCATATAATACTTGTCATAGGACTAGTTAGGTGGTTCGAACACGTTTTACGCGAACGACACGTTAAAGTAGCGTAAGCTACCTAAACGGGTCGTAATGGGTCGTAAGCACTTAGGTTAGGTTTTGATTTAGTATATAGGCTTTGTTAAACCATATAATATGATTTCCAACACTCATTTGGTTTACGAAACCTCATCCTATCCGATCTTCCGATTTAGGTCCGGTCTATTAACATAGTTACCCGTATTAGGTGCCGATTGAATTCCGTGATCCTTCTAGCATTGCTTGGTTGTTATTCAAAGACTTCTAGGCTATCCCAAGTGAGTACATAGTTCCCCTCTTTTACCGTTTTAAAATGTTTTGGGGTGATTCATATGTGCTAAGCGATTTTGAGTCTTCTAAACAAATGTTATGGTTTATATTAAACTATCTAATCCATTTGGAACTGTTTGAACCATCTGGAACTGTTTGATCTATGTGAATTATTTGAAATATTTGAACCATCTGGAACTGTATGATCTATGTGAATTATTTGAACTATTTGAACCATTTGGAACTGTGACACCCATGACGAAACCAGGTACACCCTAAACGGTCCAAAAACTGTAAAGCACACTTAACACTTTAATTGCGCGAAAACCCTAAAAACATGAGTGACTTATATGCTTGATTAAATGATGTATGTTATGTCTCAGAGGAATCAGAGAACATGTTATGACTGACATGACACTAATAAGGGCCAATAGTGCGAAGTTGGTGTCCTTAGCCTTGAAACAGGTGTTAAACGGGAGTGTTCCATTTAACAACGCTTTAAACCTTTGACATTGATTATTAGGTTATCGGTAGCATCATTTAAGATTTCGAGTTCCAGGAACAACTTAGTTTTGTGCCTTAGACTGTGACGTAAGGTTTGAAGCCAATCAGAGATCGGGCACGCAAAACGAAGCAGCTTCCCGGTTAGGGAAACGCTTTCGTTTCAGGAATAACATAAGGCAATCAAACGTGCAAGGAACGGTCGATCAAGCTTAAAAACACTTAAACCACCCTAATACGAGTCTTTTATGATTAAAACATAACTGGGTTCGGATTTCAAGACGGTTATGCGTGATTTTTAAAACCGAGACTTTTGACACTAAGTACGCGCAAAACGGAGTCCTTCACACAAATCGAGAACGCGTCCGGGACCCGCAAACGAACCTAAACACTCAACAGAAGATAAACATCATCTTTAAGCGCTCAAAACGAAGCACGAGGTGCCCCTTGGGGGACCCACACCCAAACCGCCCCACCCCCCCCATTATTTAATCAAAAAAATCAATTTTTTTCTTTTTTTATTTCATTTTAACACAAAATCCTTTCCAAAATCTGGTTTCTCTCAAGAACAACCAGCTGAATTCACAAGAAACTTCAACAAATCAAAGGTATTAACTCAAATCCATAAGGTTTTAAGCATGGTTTCTTAATTAAACTTGATTTAGGTCATGATAACCCATTTTAATCCATGAATTTTGGAGTTTTTGTTGGATCGTCGTATGACCCGAATGAGTCGTTCAGAAGAGTTTTCAATCCATATCAAAGGCGGAATCAATGATATAGTCATGATTACAGCTTGATTCTCCATAATTATCTTCTTTTATTGATTTCAAAGCTTTTACAGATCAGTTGATAAATCGGCAGCACCTCGGCTCTGAAATCAGAAAGTTACAAATGAATCAGCAACTCAGCTATTTATAGAGTGAGCATTTCGTACGAAACCAACACAACTCATTTCGTGCGAAATAGCTTTGTACCATTTCGTACGAAATGACTTGTTCATTTCGTGTTAAATGACCCATTTACATGTAAACCCTAATTCTTATTCTCCTGAGCACTGATTTAACCTATCTAGACACAAGACTCGATAAAGACGAAGTTAACAGACATTTATGCACCAACAGACTCCCCCTTGGATGTTGACGAAGTCTTTGTCATCGAGTTTTCAGTCTTTTCTTTCTTTCTGTAACACCTGTGTCTCCACGGCCATCAAACAAATGCCAAACCAATGAAATATTGTATTTCATACTTGGGATTTGTAAAAATATGTGTATCGTTTACACATATCAATTCTTGTTCGATTTCAAGCTCTAAACCGCTTTCTGGAAGGTTATACGCGCACTGATGCGTAAATATAACCAGTTTAACGCAATGAACACTCCGGAATAGTGAAATAGGCTTAACATACCTTAATTAACCTTTACATAACTTAGAAATAAGTTTTGAAGGCTTTGGTATGGCAAAATCTAGTTTAATCGCTTACAGGGACTAAAGTTGACAAACTACGAAAGTATGCCAATTTGAACTGTAACAGACATTCCGGAATATGGCCATAAGTTAAACATACCATAGATATCCTTTACATAGCTTAGAAATAGGCTTTGAGGGGTTCGGTGTGCTAAAATAAACTTTTGTGTCATTCAGGGACTAAAAGTGTCAAAAAGTGCACAAGTTTGCATTTTCGCGCATAACTTACGTTCTGAATACATCCGGACATCCAAACGGCTCGTCACTGAGCCTAGATAACGTGGTAATCAGTAGGTATAGTCGCTAGGGACTATAACCATCGTGATCACGCTCACGTTATGAAGTTCAAACGAACTTTGCATCGACCATAAACTGGTCAATGCAGAAAGTCAAACAAAGTTTGACTTTCGGACTCGAAAAGCAATAAAAGAACGAAAGAGGACTTACGAAGGGTCCCCGAATGCTAATCCCGATCCAAGTAACTCAGGTATGAAACGAAGGTTCCAACTTAGAGCCCAAATGATCAGATTTGTGGGTTTTGAAGCAATGGGGGGGTGGGTATTTATAGGAAAAGTAGAGCCGTTAGGATCGTTTCTTGAATATCGTGCCACGATCCGAGCCGTACACTTGTCACAAAGTTGTGGTGGCTAGAAATGATGTTTATCAGCTGAAAATGCAAGTTGCAAACATGTGGTTGTGGTTTAATCAGCTGATAATCTGCTGACTATTTGTTATTATCTGTTCTGGCATAGGCTAGCGCACCGCTACACTAAAAGTGTAGCGCACCGCTAGGCCTAAGTTTGGCAGATTTACACTTTTGGTCCCTGTCATGCATTCAGCCCATTTTCGACACGTTTAAGGCCCGTTAACCCCATTTCAAAGCTCTAAAATGAAGTTAAAGTATAGGGAACTTAAAATGTGCTCAAAAATATCTTGTATGTCGGTTCGTTTAACCGTACGGTCGCGATGTTCGGTTAATTACGACGGAATGCGCATAAGCGCGTAAAACGATCCAAATGACGCGACGAATGGATTTTTGGCAAGCCAAACACTAAAATAAAATAAAATATTTTAGTGCTTACATAAATTTTTGGATGTCCGGATGTATTCAGAACGTAAGTTATGCGCGAAAATGCAAACTTGTGCACTTTTTGACACTTTTAGTCCCTGAATGACACAAAAGTTTATTTTAGCATACCGAACACCTCAAAGCCTATTTCTAAGCTATGTAAAGGATATTTATGGTATGTTTAACTTACGGTCATGTTCCGGAATATCTGTTACAGTTCAAATTGGCATACTTTCGCAGTTTGTCAACTTTAGTCCCTGTAAGCGATTTAACTTTGATTTCACCACACCAAACCTTCCAAAACTTATATCTAAGTTATGTAAAGGTTATTTAAAGTATGTTAAGCCTATTTCACTATTCCGGAGTGTTCGTTGCATTAAACTGGTTATATTTACGCATCGGTGCGCATATAACCTTCCAGAAAGCGATTTAGAGTCTGAATTCGAACAAAATATGATATGTGTAAATGATACACATATTTTTACAAATCCCAAGTATGAAATACAACATTTCATTGGTTTGGTATTTGTTTGATGGCCGTGGAGGCACAGGTGTTACAGTCTCCCCTACTTTAGGAAATTTCGTCCCGAAATTTATTTAGAGGAAACTTGTGAGAGCTTGAAAACATGTTGTTGAAAAGATCGAACAACATTGGTTAGGGTTCTGAACTTCTAGTAACCTTAATAACATTATGCTTGCAATGTAAGAGGGACACTTATATACAAGTATATAAAGCGTCATTGGTGCGTCCACCGTACCTCCATTACATCGTTCTCATTTTGTTATTGTTGTCACTATCGGTTCTTACACATAATAAACCTTACTGGGTTTCTGTGCACTAAATTTCATAATTATGTACGCGTCCATAATCAGACAATTCCTTGCACAGTTCACACAGTCTATTTTATAATGTGTAGAGTAAAACCAACTGAACAATCCTGTGATGAGTGTGACTAGACTGCCATAGAGTCCTTTTTAATTAAATCAATAAATGATCTAAATAGACTATAAATGAGTCTGTCCAACTACATCACTAGATGTCGTTCTTAACCAAATTGTAAATCTATCTTTTTGACTAGACCACCAAAAGGGTCTCTTATAAATCATGGCGTGATACTATAAAATCCAAGGGTCTTATCTATTACATTGAAGCCCATTAAGGATTTAAGGTAGTACCTTTTGACTATCCTGCTATGAATCCCTCATATGAAGATATGAAAGATCCTGCGAGGATTTGGATAACGAACTATCCAGAGTATAAAAACACAAAAACATAGAGGAGAACACATAACACATAAACACTTAATCGCAAAATTGCATACTCGTTCAATCGCATAATCGTTCAATTTGACCTTTAATTTGTTATCTTTGGACACGGGTATTTAAAGCATACCAGGAACCCAATCTGTTGATTTCCTTTGGCACTTTAAATATTTTCAAGAATCTAACTATGAAGATAGGAAGATCTTAAAAGGAATTCGGTTTGTCCTAATTGAGTTGTATTGTACATTTTAAAGTGTACAAGGAATTCAATCAGGGCTCCGATGTCAACGAAGGTGTTGATCGTGATCGGCTCGAGACATGAATAGATCAAGATGTCATCAATAACAACAATGACGAACTGATCCAAATAAGGCTTGCAGACTCTATTTATTAAGTTCTTGAAGCTGGCTGGAGCATTTGTCAACCCAAAAGGCATGACTGTAAACTCGTAATGGCCATACTTCGTGCAGAAAACCGTTTTGGGAATATCTTCTTCGAGAATACAAAGTTGATGATACCCAGAACGCAAATCGATCTTGGAAAAGCATGAAGCGCTCTGCAGATGATCGGAGAGATCATCGATTTAAGGTAGTGGATATCGATTCTTGATGGTAAGCTTAACAGGCTTACGTTAATCGATATGAATTCGAAAAGATCCATTCTCCCTTTTACAAGGAGAACAGGAGCTTCTCTAAGGTGAAAAGTTCGGACGGATGAATCCTTTATCAGACAACTCTTGAAGCTGTTTTGATAATTCTTGCATCTCGAATGGTGCAAGACGATAAGATACTATAGATTTAAAAGAAGTAAGTGTTTGAGGTTCTTAGGGAGATTACAAGTGATCATAAAAATGACAGAACCACACGAGTAGTTTTGTCTTTGTGTTGACATCACAAGGTTGAATCAAACATTCATACAATTGCATTAGTTAGAAAATAAAACCACAAATTTTTATTTATATAACAACCGCATTGTCTTTAAATGTTACAAGATACCAACCAGAGGAAAAACAAAATACTAATTGTTCACTCCTTCATCATTGAGTGCCTCATTGATGTTAAACACTCGACCACGTGCTGGATTCACATTGACGTTGACATTCGCATTTGGGTTTGCGTTAGCATTTGCATTCACTAGTCTTGGGCAGTTGTGGCGGAAGTGACCAATCTCTCCGCAGTTGAAACATGAACCCAGTGGAAATCTCGCAGCATTCCCTTGAACCGGAGCTTGAACCTGAGCAGCCTGATTTTGTCCCAAACGACAAATCTTGGCCAAATGCCCAAGTTTACCACACGTCGTGCATTGCCAGCAAGCTTGTTGTACTGCGTGATGACCGTTGCAGCGTGCACAATAAGGTGCGGTACCGGCATATGCTTTCTTTGCAGGTGGCTGAGCTGGTTGGTTCCGCGGGTTCTGAGCAGTCTGTGCTGTAACAGCAAAATTTTGGGCACCCTTTCGCTTCTTTGATTTCTTTGACGTCTCACCTTCCTTACCCTTCTTGTTTTGGCCTTTCTTGCTATCCTCCTTGTCAGCTGACTGTTTCTTGCCCTTGTCACCCTTCCTGTGTAACTTGTTCTTCCGAATTTGCGACTCAGTCAATGTCGCTGATAACTCGATCGCCTGACGGAGTGTGGCAGGGTTACTACCAGTAAGGATGTCTTGTACCGAGTCAGGTAGGCCGTCGATGTACCTTTCGATAGCTATGTCAAGTGGGGTAACCATTGTCGGGCAAAGCAGACTCAGCTCCTCAAACCTATCAGTATACGCCCTGTGCTCACCACTATCTTGCTTCAACTCATCAAATTCCTTCTCCAAAGCTCGCTGTTCATGACGAGGACAGAATTCCCTCATCATAAGGGCTCTCAGTTCAGCCCATGTCTGTGCGAGAGCAACTTCGGCACCTCTGTCTCTCATAACCCCGTTCCACCATGTCAAAGCCCTCTTCTGAAATACGCTCGAAGAAAACTCTACCTTGCGATTTTCCGGACACTGCACATGGCGAAAAGTATTCTCTATGCTCTCGAACCACTGAAGAAGTCCAGTTGCTCCTTCAGAACCACTAAACTTGAGTGGTTTAGCCTGGTTGAAATCCTTGTATTTGCATAGCACATTGTTGTTGTTGTTGGCTTGGTTCCATTGAGCAAAGAGGTTTGGGAATTGAGCAGCCATTTGCTGCGCAATGATTTCTGCCAATTCGGCAGTCTCCATCTGGCTTTCGCGTCGAGGAGGCATTGTCTAAAAGAGGAAACATGAAAGGAAACGAGTGAGAGAATTAGACGAAAAGAATGAGATGAAACAAATCTGATGAAAGTAAGGATAGTGGTCATTTGTTTGTTACTACAAAGCAACAAACGACACACAGTGACTGATCAAAGTAAATGGGTCGAAAATAATGTATCGCGAAGACATGCTCGCCTATAAGTGAACACTCATCCCAAGAATTCCCAGGTAAGCACAACTGGTCTCGCGTCTGATGAGATGTATACGAAGTGCTTGCCTAGACAGAAAACCCAGAATACAGGCATTCACCCTTCCAGTTTGCACGTGTTCACATTATTTAAAACCCAAAACCTTGTCGAGATTTTGAAAATTTAAAAGGGTTCAAAACCATATAATAGAGAGTTCAAAACCTTACAATAGAGGGTTCAAAACCTAGTAATCAATCATCCTAGAACAGATGATTAGGTTTCCAAGCGGTTTTGAAATTTATGTTCTTGTTGTGGTCGTCGCCTAAGGATAGGTGACGGTATTGTTTTATGACTAAACGCAAGTAAACTCGCGTTAGGGTCCTAGAAAGGTTATAGACTAGGTCAAAGCATTACTAATTACTAATAACCTAATTCCCTATAACCATTGGCTCTGATACCATCTTTTCTGTCACACCCCGACCGCGTAAAACAACAAATCGCGGCGGAAACATCGGGGCGTGTTGCAACAGAATTAATGTTTCATAACCATGGATACCAAAAAGTGTTTCGTTTTATTAAACATTGAATAATTACTTCGTCTGGAAATCTAAATACACATATTAAACATAATCTATCATTGTTATTGAGTCACTAAGGCCTTGTCCAGTCCTATGTGAGCATGCATCTTATCAATCGATATCATCCAACAATACCTGAAACATATGTGAAAACGAGGTCAGCAAAGAAATGCTGGCGAGTACATAGGTTTTGTGAAAATAAGATTCATGACTTCAGTTTAAGAAAATGTTTAGTCATGAACCTTGTAATTTGCTTTGTCTTTGTAAATCATTTGAAAAATAATAAGTTTAGATGATATGTATAAATAAGAGAATAATGCATGATTAAATGAATAACCATGTGAATTGAGTCTTTATAAGATAAGTTGTTTGTAAATAAATGTCTTGTGAAAAGTATGTTACTTGTATAAAATATTCTATGTCTCAAACTGAAATGATTCAAATAACGCTACAATATGTAATACCATACAAACACTTATATATAGGAAGTACCAGCGGCGTATCCACCATGGTTGTATCATATTATACACGCATCGTTACTTAATCACTTAATCAAACCAAACCAAACAATGTAAAATGTCTATGTTTAAATCAATTGTCAAATGTATTGATTAATATGTCAAAGTATTCATGTCAAGATGTAAATCATGTCAAAATGTCTATGTCAAATATCCATGTCAAATGTCTATGTCAAATATCCATGTCAAATGTCTATGTCAAATATCCATGTCAAATGTCTATGTCAAATATACATGTATGGCAAGTGAAATGTCTCAACTAAACCATATGCACAACAACAAAATATTGAAGTAAAACTTGGTTTAAATCAATACTATGTTTCGTGGAAATGCATGATCAAATGTCAATCATGTTCCGATGTTTACCCAATCGTTAACCCATTTTGTAAAATCGTTCTAGTCGTTCTTGTTTTAATTGTGAAACTACTTTGTGGTCGATTCTCTAATAACATTCAAACCTTCTTGACGCGTTCCTCGTTCCAACTCGTTCTCGTTCTCGTTCTTAACAAACCCTTACCAAAGGGTAAGTTAATAATTACAGATTCAGTCGTTACCCAAAATACCCACACATAACCATGGGTATAGAGAACAACGGGATTTGTCAGATCCTATGGTACCATAACCTAATACTGGTCGGCTTGATCATTGCTAATGAATGTCATCGGTTATGTAACTACTACCAACAAGTTTGTTCACTTTATTGAAATCGTTCTTGAAACTATTGTAATTGTTTTTGAAACCATTGTTATCGTTCTTGAAACCACATTGTAATTGTTATTGTAATCGTTCTTGAAATCACATTGTAATTGTTATTGTAATCGTTCTTGAAATCATTGTTAAAACATTTAGCACATATGAGTCACCCCAAAACAGTTGAAAACAGTAAAAGAGGGGAATAATGTACTCGCCTGAGAGTGCTTAGGAGTCTTGAACAACTACCAAGTAAGCTAGAGGAGTCCCGGAAATCAAACGGTACCTAATATAGGTAACTACATAAATAACCCGGACCTAAATCGGAAGACTGGGTAGCAGGAGGGTCTGTAAACCAAATGAGTGTAGGAACTCATATGATATGGTTTAACAAAGCCTACATACTAAATGAAACTTAACCTAAGTATTATCGACCCATCACGACCCATTAAGGTAGCTTATGCTACTTTAACGCGTCGTTTGCGTGAAACGCGTTCGGACCGCCTAACTAGTCCTATGACAAGTAATATATGCCTTAACATGTCTAATATGGTTGTCAAATCAGTTTAGATGTCAAAAGTTATGTTACATATGTTTAAAATGAATTTTGGCATCAAAGGGGTATTTTGGTAATTTACCTAAGGCATATAAACTACCTATCATACAACTACTTAAACGAAGCGACCATAAGGTATAACCTCGTAAGGTTATTCCCTATACACTATGGTCACCTAATGTGTTTGGTCGGATCCTAATGATCGACCAAACGGGTCGGGTTCGAAAGTATAAGCGAATGTTTAGATCGCTTACCTTACGACCCTATATAAGCACTAAACTAAAAGTGACGAGCTAAGCATGTTAAAACATGCTTACCTAAGTTTAGAAAACAGGTTTGGTATCAAAACAAACGGTTTTGATACCCATAAGTAGTTTGGTTACAAAATACGCAAGAATACGTATTCTGACCGAAACTACGGCTCGTCACTGAGCCTAGATAACGTGGTAATCAGTAGGTATAGTCGCTAGGGACTATAACCATCGTGATCACGCTCACGTTATGAAGTTCAAACGAACTTTGCATCGACCATAAACTGGTCAATGCAGAAAGTCAAACAAAGTTTGACTTTCGGACTCGAAAAGCAATAAAAGAACGAAAGAGGACTTACGAAGGGTCCCCGAATGCTAATCCCGATCCAAGTAACTCAGGTATGAAACGAAGGTTCCAACTTAGAGCCCAAATGATCAGATTTGTGGGTTTTGAAGCAATGGGGGGGTGGGTATTTATAGGAAAAGTAGAGCCGTTAGGATCGTTTCTTGAATATCGTGCCACGATCCGAGCCGTACACTTGTCACAAAGTTGTGGTGGCTAGAAATGATGTTTATCAGCTGAAAATGCAAGTTGCAAACATGTGGTTGTGGTTTAATCAGCTGATAATCTGCTGACTGTTTGTTATTATCTGTTCTGGCATAGGCTAGCGCACCGCTACACTAAAAGTGTAGCGCACCGCTAGGCCTAAGTTTGGCAGATTTACACTTTTGGTCCCTGTCATGCATTCAGCCCATTTTCGACACGTTTAAGGCCCGTTAACCCCATTTCAAAGCTCTAAAATGAAGTTAAAGTATAGGGAACTTAAAATGTGCTCAAAAATATCTTGTATGTCGGTTCGTTTAACCGTACGGTCGCGATGTTCGGTTAATTACGACGGAATGCGCATAAGCGCGTAAAACGATCCAAATGACGCGACGAATGGATTTTTGGCAAGCCAAACACTAAAATAAAATAAAATATTTTAGTGCTTACATAAATTTTTGGATGTCCGGATGTATTCAGAACGTAAGTTATGCGCGAAAATGCAAACTTGTGCACTTTTTGACACTTTTAGTCCCTGAATGACACAAAAGTTTATTTTAGCATACCGAACACCTCAAAGCCTATTTCTAAGCTATGTAAAGGATATTTATGGTATGTTTAACTTACGGTCATGTTCCGGAATATCTGTTACAGTTCAAATTGGCATACTTTCGCAGTTTGTCAACTTTAGTCCCTGTAAGCGATTTAACTTTGATTTCACCACACCAAACCTTCCAAAACTTATATCTAAGTTATGTAAAGGTTATTTAAAGTATGTTAAGCCTATTTCACTATTCCGGAGTGTTCGTTGCATTAAACTGGTTATATTTACGCATCGGTGCGCATATAACCTTCCAGAAAGCGATTTAGAGTCTGAATTCGAACAAAATATGATATGTGTAAATGATACACATATTTTTACAAATCCCAAGTATGAAATACAACATTTCATTGGTTTGGTATTTGTTTGATGGCTGTGGAGGCACAGGTGTTACAACACATTTCCCACTTGCCTATTCAGCTGATAAGGACCATTTTTAGCTACCATGAGTTTCCGACAAGTGTACGCATGAGATTCGAGCACGGTTTCCATGAAACGATCTTAACGGTTACCCAAAAACTATAAATACCCAACCCCCATTGCTTCTAAACCCACAAGAATCTGATTAAAAAGACTCTAAGTTGGAACCATTGTTTCATACCTGAGTTATTTTGATCTAGATTAGCATTCGGGGACCCTTCGTAAGTATTCCTTCGTTCTTTTCTTTCTTTTATTGCTTTTCGAGTCCGAAAGTCAAACTTTGTTTGACTTTCAGCGTTGACCAGCTTATGGTCAATGCGAAGTTCGTTTGAACTTCGCAACGTGATTGTAATCACGATGGTTATAGTCCCCTGGGACTATGCCTACTGATTACCACGTTGTCTAGGGTCGTAGGGTAAGCGATCTAATAAATCGCTTATACCTTCGAACCCGACCCATTTGGTCGATCATTAGGATCTGACCAAATACATTAGGTGACCATAGTAGGTAGGGAATAACCTTCCGAGGTTATACCCTATGGTCACATCGTTTGAGTAGTTGTATGATAGGTAGTTTATATGCCTTAGGTAAATTACCAGAATACCCTTTTCATGTATAATTGGTAATTAAGCATATGTAACCTAAACTTTTGTCACATAACTGATTATGTAACATGTTTAGGCATATAACACTTGTCATAGGACTAGTTAGGCGGTCCGAACGCGTTTCACACGAACGACGCGTTAAAGTAGCATAAGCTACCTAAACGGGTCGTAATGGGTCGTAAGCTATTAGGTTAGGTTTCATTTAGCATGTAGGCTTTGTTAAACCATATGACACGAGTCTCTACACTCGTTTGGTTTACGAACCCTCATTCTATCCAATCATCCGATTTAGGTCCGGTTATTAACATAGTTACCTATATTAGGTGCCGTTTGATATCCGCGATCTCTAGCATTGTTTGGTTGTTACTCAAGGACTACTAAGCAATCTCAAGTGAGTACATAGACCCCTCTTTTACTGTTTTCCAAACTGTTTTGGGGTGAAACACATGTGCCTACTTGTTACTTTCATGCTTTCCTGCTTTGACATCATATACCTGCTATGTTCGTTAGTACATTATAGTACATGATTTCATTACATTTCATGCTAGGTGTGCCCATTGTGTGCATTACTTAGTACATCGTTTTACATTACATTTCATGCTAGGTGTGCCCATTGTGTGCATTACTTAGTACATCGTTTTACATTACATTTCACGCTACGTATGTTCATTTGATTACATACTTAGTGCATCGTTTTCACATGCTTACATTTTGGATGCATATTACATGATTTACATTGATCATGCATTTACTACACAAAACATAACTTTGATTTAAACCAAGTTTTACTTCAATACTATGTTCTTGTGCATATGGTTTAGTTGATGCATTTCACTAGCCATACATATCATTTTGGTTACACATTACATGGTTTACATTTGACACATAAACACTTTTGACATTGGTTATACCTTATATGATTTACATCTTGACATAAACATTTTAACATATTATTTCAATACATTTGGAAGTTGGTTTAAACACTGACATCTTACATTGTTTGGTTTGGTTTGAGTAAGTGATTAAGTAACGAGGCGTGTGTAATATGATACAAGCACGGTGGATACGCCGCTGGTACTTCCTATATATAAGTGTTTGTATGGTATTACATGTCGTAGCGTTATTTGAATCATTTCAGTTTGAGACATAGAACATTTTATACAAATAACATACTTTTCACAAGACATTGATTTATAAACAACTTATCTTATACAAACACATTTTACATGGTTATTCATTTAACCTTACATTTATTTATACATATCATCTGATCTTATCGTTTTTCAAATGATTTACAAGACAAAGCAAATTACAAGGTTCATGACTAAACATTTTCTCAAACATAAGTCATGAATCCTATTTTCACAAATCCTATGTATCTCACAGGCATTTTTATGCTGACGTACCTATTTTCACATGTGTTTTCAGGAGATGATGCATAGGACTTATCAAGACATACTTAGGCGGACCCGTGCCTTAGCGACTTAAAACGAGACAATAACTAGTTAATTTATGTTATGTACCCTTTGTTCTTGTTTAAACAATGTAAACTCTCATGTTTGATTAATAAAACGAAACTTTAATTGCCATGGATTTGAAACGATTAATTCTGTTACAACACTCCCCGACGTTTCCGCCACGTTTTGTATGTTCTACGTGGTCGGGGTGTGACAGAAAAGATGGTATCAGAGCCAATGGTTATAGGGAATTAGGTTATTAGTAATGCTTTGACCTAGTCTATAACCTTCTTAGGACCCTAACGCGAGTTTACTTGCGTTTAGTCATAAAACAATACTGTCACCTATCCTTAGGTGACGACCACAACAAGAACATAAATTTCAAAACCGCTTCGAAAACTAATCATCTGTTCTAGGATGATTGATTACTAGGTTTTGAACCCTCTATTGTAAGATTTTGAACCCTCTGTTATAAGGTTTTGAACCCCTTTAAATTTTCAAAATCTCGTCAAGGTTTTGGGTTTTAAATAATGTGAACACGTGCAAACTGGAAGGGTGAATGCCTGTATTCTGGGTTTTCTGTCTAGGCAAGCACTTCGTATACATCTCATCAGACGCGAGACCAGTTGTGCTTACCTGGGAATTCTTGGGATGAGTGTTCACTTATAGGCGAGCATGTCTTCGCGATACATTATTTTTGACCTATTTACTTTGATTAATCACCGAGGTCGTTTGTTGCTTTGTAGTAACAAACAAATGACCACTATTCTTGCTTTCATCAGATTTGTTTCATCTCATTCTTTTCGTCTAATTCTCTCACTTGTTTCCTTTCATGTTTCCTCTTTTAGAATGCCTCCACGACGTGAAAATCCGGTATCTATTGACGATCTGGCAGCTGTCATTACACAGCAAATAACTGCTGCAATCCCGACCATCGTTGCCCAATGTCACCAAGCTATCAACAACAATAATGCCCTCTGCAACTTCAAGACGTTCAACTCGGCCAAGCCATCAAAGTTTTCCGGGTCTCAAGGAGCGACTGCACTTCTGCAATGGTTCGAGAGTCTAGAGAGCACCTTCAGGCATGTTCAATGTCCAAATGAGCGAAAGGTAGATTTCGCATCTAGTGTCTTTGAGAAACGAGCTTTGACGTGGTGGAACGGTGTGGTGAGAGATAGGGGTGCCGAAGTAGCACTGGCCCAAACTTGGGAAGAACTTCGAGCACTGATGATGAAGGAATTCTGTCCTCGTCACGAGATTAGGGCATTGGAAAGGGAATTCGATGATCTTAAGCAAGACAGCGGCGAACATCGAGCATACACTGATCGATATGAGGAGCTGAGCCTGTTGTGTCCTACCATGGTTACGCCTTTGGATAAGGCGATCGAAAAATACATTGATGGTCTCCCTGACTCAGTTCAAGACATTGTTACCGGTAGTAACCCCACTACGGTTAGGCAGGCCATTGAGCTATCTGCAACTTTGACTGAATCTCAGATCAGGAAACGTAAGCTTTTCCGAAAGGGTGACAAGAAACCGGTCGAGGAATTGAAACCAATCGAGGAATCAAAGACCATGGATGAACAGACTGGATCCCCTGAGCAGTCAAAGAAGCGAAAGGCTTCTCAGAACTTCGCCATGGTCGCTCACAATAATCAAGCCGTCCCCAACCAACCAGCTCAACCCCGTACTAGGAAGCCATACAATGGAACTTCACCCTTGTGCAACCAATGTGGCCTACATCATCATGCCAGTGTGAAGTGCCGCGAATGCCAAATTTGTGGACGTAAAGGTCATACAGCAAAAGTTTGCGTAGCAGCAGTTGCATCAAATCAAGCTAACAATAATCCTACTCAAGCTCGCTTTCCATCAGGTTCTTGCTACAAGTGTGGCGAGATGGGTCATTTCCGAAGAAATTGCCCAAAGCTTGCTAATGCTAATCCAGCACGGAGATGAGCATCTGACCGACTAGAAGACAACACCTTTTAGAAATAATCATGTCTTGTGTATTATTTTCTTTTGTTGTCAAGGTCCATGAAACAGTTTTTATCATTGTTTATAAATAAATCTTTTATTTACATTTAAATGTATTTATGTGATTGTATGTATAAACAACATATCCCCTACAATACCGACAATCAAGGAATCATATTCCTTGAAAAGCAAACTACTCCCAAAATTCTTCCATTTTACAATCTCTTGCGTTTTCCACAAAGATCCTAAGTACCCGTCTCTTGCAAAGAAACGAAGTACAAGGTGCAAGTAATAATTCTGTATGAATACCCCAAGTACCACTATAAATTCTTAATAGGGTACCCAAGGGTATTTCCGTATGTCCTAAATTATTGTGTACCTTAATTCGAATATTGCGTTTTCCTGAAAATGAAAATCGAATTTTTGGTAGATCATCCTATCTTCATGGATGGATTCTTGAAATGATTAAAGTGCCAAATGAAATCCACGAATTGGATTCCTGGTGTGCTTTAGGTATCCGCGTCCAAAGATAATAAATTAATAAACAAGTTAAACAACTATGTGATTATGTGCTTATGTGTTCGTTTTATGTTTTTGTGTAATCCAAGTTTTTGTTATCCAAATCCTCGTAGAATCTTCCATATCTTCGTATAAGGGATTCATAGTAGGATATCCAAAGGTACTATATTAAATCCTCAATGGGCTTTTACGTAATAGTAAAGACCCTTGGATTATATTGTACTATTCCATAATTAGACCCCTGAGTGGTCTAGTTAAACAGATTGATCCAAAAATCTGGTTAGGATTATCATGTGATGAGATAGCTGAAAGGACTCCTTGGTGGCCTAATTAATAAGATCATCTGTTGATCTAATTAAAAGGACCATATGGTAGTCTAGTCATACTTATCACAGGTTTGATTTTCCTCCCCTAAAACATTTCAAGACAAACTGTGCGGACTATGCAAGGAAGTACGTAATTATGGATGCATACATAATTATGGAATTCAGTGCACAGAAACCACAGCAAGTTTTGTCATGTATCTGGAGTTAACTGTCACACCCCGACCGCGTAAAACAACAAATCGCGGCGGAAACATCGGGGCGTGTTGCAACAGAATTAATGTTTCATAACCATGGATATCAAAAGTGTTTCGTTTTATTAAACATAGAGTAATTACATCGTCTGGAAATCTAAATACACTATTTAAACATAGTCTATCTTTGTTATTGAGTCACTAAGGCCTTGTCCAGTCCTATGTGAGCATGCAACTTATCAATCGATATCATCCAACAATACCTGAAACATATGTGAAAACGAGGTCAGCAAAGAAATGCTGGCGAGTACATAGGTTTTGTGAAAATAAGATTCATGACTTCTGTTTAAGAAAATGTTTAGTCATGAACCTTGTAATTTGCTTTGTCTTTGTAAATCATTTGAAAAATAATAAGTTCAGGTGATATGTATAATAAGAGAAGAATGCATGATTAAATGAATAACCATGTAAAAATGAGTTTGCATAAGATAAGTTGTTTGTAAATAAATGTCTTGTGTAAAGTATGTTACTTGTATAAAATGTTCTATGTCTCAAACTGAAATGATTCAAATAACGCTACAATATGTAATACCATACAAACACTTATATATAGGAAGTACCAGCGGCGTATCCACCATGCTTGTATCATATTACATACGCACCGTTACTCAAATCACTTACCCAAACAAACCACCAATGTAAGATGTCCATATTTAAACAAATTTTCAAATGTATTGAAATAATATGTTAAAATGTTCATGTCAAGATGTAAATCATATCAAAATGTCTATGTCAAATATCCATGTCAAATGTCTACATCAAAATGTCATGTATGGTAAGTGAAATGTCTCAACTAAACCATATGCACAAAAACAAAGTATTGAAGTAAAACTTGGTTTAAATCAAAGTTATGTTTTGTGAGAAATGCATGATCAAATGTCAATCATGTTAAAATGTTTACCCAATCGTTAAAACATCGTGTGAAAACCTATCGTTTACCCAATCGTTAAATTCGTTTTAGGTCGTGAAACTACTTATATGATCGTCTCGCTAATAACATTCAAACCTTCGTGACTCATCACTCGTCGCTTCTCGTTTTCGTATTAACAAACCTCCATAGGGTAAGTTAACAATTACAGATTCAGTCGCTACCTACCATACCCACACATAACCACGGGTGTAGTAAATAACGGGATTTGTCAGATCCTATGGTACCATAACCTAATACTGGTCGGCTTGATCATAGCTAATGAATGTCATTTGTTATGTAACTACAACCAACAAGTTTGTTCACTTTATGAAATCGTTATTAGTTTTGTATAAATAGTCTTAATCGTTTTTGAAACCATCGTTATAACATCGAAAACTTTTAGCACATATGAGTCACCCCAAAACAGTTGAAAACAGTAAAAGAGGGGAATAATGTACTCGCCTGAGAATGCTTGGAGGTCTTGAACAACAACCAAACAAAGCTAGAGGGAGCACGGAATCAGTCGGCAATCTAAAACTATATAAATAAACCGGACTTAAATCGGGAGATCGGATAGGATGAGGCTTGGTAAACCAAATGAGTATTGGAACTCATATGATATGGTTTAACAAGGCCTACATACTACAATGAAACCAAACCTAAGTGCTTTCGACCCATCGCGACCCATTAAGGTAACATATGCTACTTTAACGCGTCGTGCGCGTGAAACGCGTTCGGACCGTCTAACTAGTCCTATGACAAGTGTTATATGCCTAAACATGTTACATAATCAGTTATATGACAAAGGTTTAGGTTACATATGCTTAGTTACCAATTATACATGAAAAGGGTATTATGGTAATTTACCTAAGGCATATAAACTACCTATCATACAACTATTTAAACGATGTGACCATAGGGTATAACCTCGGAAGGTTATGCCCTATACTAGGGTCACCTAATGTATTTGGTCGGATCCTAATGATCGACCAAACTGGGTCGAGTTCGAAGGTATAAGCGATTTATTAGATCGCTTACCCTACGACCCTAAACAACGTGGTAATCAGTAGGCATAATCCCAAGGGACTATGACCATCGTGATTACAATCACGTTGCGAAGTTCAAACGAACTTCGCATTGACCATTACTGGTCAACGCTGAAAGTCAAACAAAGTTTGACTTTCGGACTCGAAAAGCAATAAAATAAGGAAAAGAACGAAAGAATACTTACGAAGGGTCCCCGAATGCTAATCCCGATCCAAGAACTCAGGTATGAAACAATGGTTTCAACTTAGAGCTCTCAAAATCAGAATTCTTGTAAGAAATGCAATGGGGGTGGATGGGTATATATAGTTTTCGGGTAACCGTTGAGATCGTTTCATGGAAAAGAGGGCACGATCAAGGCCGTACATGTGTTGGAATGTTGTGGTGTGTCAAATGGCCACTCACCATAGGGAATTGACATGTGGGAGAGGGATTGGAGGTGCTAAACAGCTGCAACCAGCTGTAAAAACAATGAATCTGGTCTGCAGAGGCTGAGGCGGCCCGCTTCAGCATTAGACAAATCTAATGCGGGCCGCTTGGGGCTTCTGATCCGAAAATAAGTTTCAAAAATGACAGTTTCAGCCCCTGCACGTGTTTAAGGCCATTCCCGACACTTCTAAGGCCCGTAAAGCCAACTTTAAGGCCCTAAAATGTTGCCTAAAAATTGTGGACATGAAACATGCTCAAAAATATGTCGGATGTCAGTTCGTTTGGTCGTACGAACGCGATGTTCGCTTAATTACGACGGAATGCGCATAAGCGTGAAAAACGATCCAAATGACGTGACGAATGGATTTTTCTTATGGCGAACACTAAAATATAATATAGTCATGCTCACATAAATTTTTGGATGTCCGGATGTATTCAGAACGTAAGTTATGCGCGAAAATGCAAACTTGTGCACTTTTTGACACTTTTAGTCCCTGAATGACCCAAAAGTTTATTTTAGCACACCGAACCCCTCAAAGCCTATTTCTAAGCTATGTAAAGGATATTTAAGGTGTGTTTAACTTATGGTTATGTTCCGGAATGTTCGTTACAGTTCAAATTGACATACTTTCGCAGTTTGTCATATTTAGTCCCTGTAAGCGAATTAACTTGTTTTTGCCATACCAAAGCCTTCAAAACTTATTTCTAAGTTATGTAAAGGTTATTTAAGGTATGTTAAGCCTTTGTCACTATTCCGGAGCGTTTGTTGCGTTAAACTAGTTATATTTACGCATCGGTGCGCGTATAACCTTCCAGAAAGCGATTTAGAGTTTGAAATTGAACAAGAATTGATATGTGCAAATGATACACATATTTTTACAAATCCCAAGTATGAAATATAATATTTCATTGGTTTGGTATTTGTTTGATGGCCGTGAAGGCACAGGTGTTACAGTCTCCCCTACTTTAGGAAATTTCGTCCCGAAATTTATTTAGAGGAAACTTGTGAGAGCTTGAAAATATGAAGTTGAAAAGATCAAACAACATTGGTTAGGGTTCTGAACTTCTAGTAACTTTAACAACATCATGTTTGCAATGTAAGAGGGATACTTATATACAAGTATATGAAGCGTCATTGGTGCGTCCACCGTACCTCCATTACATCGTTCTCATTTTGTTATTGTTGTCACTATCGGTTCTTACACATAATAAACCTTACTGGGTTTCTATGCACTAAATTTCATAATTATGTACGCGTCCATAATCAGACAATTCCTTGCACAGTTCACACAGTCTATTTTATAATGTGTAGGGTAAAACCAAATGAACATTCTTATGATGAGTGTGACTAGACCGCCATAGAGTCCTTTTAATTAAATCAATAAATGATCTAAATAGACTATCAAGGAGTCTGTCCAGCTACATCACTAGATGTCGTTCTTTAACCAAATTGTGAATCAATCTTTTTGACTAGACCACTAAAAAGGTCTCTTATCGAACCATGGAGTGGTACCATATAACCCAAGGGTCTTTAACTACAACGTAGAAGCCCATTAAGGATTTAAAGTAGTACCTTTTGAATATCCTACTATGAATCCCTCATATAAAGATACGAAAGATTCTATGAGGATTTGAAAATTGGATCACACAAAAACATAGAGGAGAACATATAACACATAAACACATAATCGCATAATTGTATAATCGTTTAATCGCAAAATCGTTTAATCACAAAATCGTTTAATCGTATAATCGTTTAATTTGTTATCTTTGGACATGGGTATTTAAAGCATACTAGGAATCCAATCCGTGGATTTCACTTGACACTTTAAATATTTTCAAGAATCTAACTATGAAAATAGGAAGATCTAAAAAGGAATTCGGCTTGTCCTAATTGAGTTGTAATGTACATATTAAGGTGTACAAGGAATCCAATCAGGCTCCGAAATCAACGAAGGTGTTGATCGTGGTCGGCTCGGGACTTTGAATAGATCAAGATGTCATCAATAAAAACAATGACGAACTAATCCAAATAAGGCTTGCAGACCCTATTTATTAAGTCCATGAAGATGGCTGGAGCATTTGTCAAACCAAAAGGTATGACTGTAAACTCGTAATGGCCATACTTCATGCAGAAAACCGTTTTGGGAACATCTTCTCCGAGAATACGAAGTTGATGATACCAAGAACGCAAATCGATCTCGGAAAAGCATGAAGTACCCTGCAGATGATCGGATCATTGATTTAAGGTAGGGAATATCGATTTTTGATGGTAAGCTTACTAGGCTTACGTTAATCGATATACATTTGAAAAGATCCAATTTTCTTTTCACAAAGAGAACAGGAGTTTCTCCAAGGTGAAAAGTTCGGACGGATGAATCCCTTATCAGACAACTCTTGAAGCTGTTTTGATAATTCTTGCATCTCGAACGGTACAAGGCGATAAGATACTCTTAGATTTAAAAGAAACAAGTGTTTGAGGTTCTTAGGGAGATCACAAGTGATCATAAAAATGACAGAACCACACGAGTAGTTTTGTCTTTGTGTTAACATCATAAGGTTGGATCAAACATTCATACAATTGCATTAGTTAAAAATAAAAACCACAAATTTTTATTTATATAGCAACCGCATTGTCTTTAAATGTTATAAGATAACAACCAGAGGAAATACAAAATACTAAAAGTTCACTTCTTCATCATCGATTGCCTCATTGATGTTAAACACTCGACCACGTGCTGGATTCACATTAACGTGAACGTTCGCATTCGGGTTTGCGTTAGCATTTGTATTCACCAGCCTCGGACAGTTGGGGCGGAAATGACCAAACTCTCCGCAGTTGAAACATGAACCCAGTGGGAATCTCGCAGCATTCCCTTGAACCGGAGCTTGAACCTGAGCAGCCTGATTTTGTCTCAGACGACAAGTATTGGCCAAATGCCCAAGTCTACCACACGTTGTGCATTTCTTGCAATCTTGTTGTGCAACATGATGACCGTTGCAACGGGCACAATGTGGTGCGGTACCAGCATATGCCTTCTTTGCATGTGGCTGAGCCGGTGGATTCTGCAGGTTTTGAGCAGTCTGTGCTGTAACAGCAAAATTTTGGGCACCCTTCCGCTTCTTCGATTTCTTCGACGTCTCACCTTCCTTACCCTTCCCCTTATCCTTCTTCTTGTCCTTTCCAGAATCGGTTGCCTTCTTTTTATCACCCTTGCGGGTGAGTTTACCCTTTCTGACTTGAGACTCAGTCAGGGTAGCTGACAACTCGATTGCTTGACGAAGGGTGGTAGGATTAACACCGATCAAAATATCCATAATCGAATCGGGTAAACCATCTATGTATCTCTCGATCGCTTTCTCCAGAGGGGTAACCATGGTGGGACACAATAGACTGAGTTCTTCAAAACGATCCGTGTACGCACGGTGTTCAGCCCCATCTTGCTTTAAGTCGTCAAACTCTCGTTCCAAAACTCAGATCTCGTGACGGGGACAAAACTCCTTCATCATGAGAGCCCGAAGCTCTGCCCATGTTTGTGCCAACGCCACTTCGGCACCCCTATCTCGCATAACACCATTCCACCAAGTAAGCGCTCGCTTTTCAAACACACTCGAAGCAAATTCCACCTTACGCGCATCCTGACACTGCACATGTCTGAATGTGCTCTCGATACTCTCAAACCACTGCAGGAGCGCAGTTGCTCCTTGAGTCCCAGAAAACTTAAGTGGCTTCGCAGAATTGAAGTTCTTGAAATTACACGGTGCATTATTGTTGTTGTTGTTGCCGTTGTTGTACATCTCGTGGACTTGGGTTACAACACCGGGAACCACAGCAGCCACCTGTTGAGAGATCAGGGCTGCGAGTTCTTCAATAGTAAAAGTCCGAGTATCGGTTCGGGTATCGCGTCGAGGAGGCATTGTCTGACAAGGAAACGAGTGAGAGAATTAGACGAAAAGAATGAGATGTAACAAATCTGATGAAAGCAAGGATAGTGGTCATTTGTTTGTTACTACAAAGCAACAAACGACCTTGGTGATTAGTCAAAGTAAATAGGTTAAAAATAATGTATCGCGAAGACATGCTCGCCTATAAGTGAACACTCATCCCAAGAATTCCCAGGTAAGCACAACTGGTCTCGCGTCTGATGAGATGTATACGAAGTGCTTGCCTAGACAGAAAACCCAAAATACAGGCATTCACCCTTCCAGTTTGCACGTGTTCACATTATTTAAAACCCAAAACCTTGACGAGATTTTGAAAATTCAAAGGGGTTCAAAACCATATAATAGAGGGTTCAAAACCTAGTAATCAATCATCCTAGAACAGATGATTAGTTTTCAAAGAGGTTTTGAAATTTATGTTCTTGTTGTGGTCGTCGCCTAAGGATAGGGGACGGTATTGTTTTATGACTAAACGCAAGTAAACTCGCGTTAGGGTCCTAAGAAGGTTATAGACTAGGTCAAAGCATTACTAATAACCTAATTCCCTATAACCATTGGCTCTGATACCATCTTTTCTGTCACACCCCGACCGCGTAAAACAACAAATCGCGGCGGAAACATCGGGGCGTGTTGCAACAGAATTAATGTTTCATAACCATGGATATCAAAAGTGTTTCGTTTTATTAAACATAGAGTAATTACATCGTCTGGAAATCTAAATACACTATTTAAACATAGTCTATCTTTGTTATTGAGTCACTAAGGCCTTGTCCAGTCCTATGTGAGCATGCAACTTATCAATCGATATCATCCAACAATACCTGAAACATATGTGAAAACGAGGTCAGCAAAGAAATGCTGGCGAGTACATAGGTTTTGTGAAAATAAGATTCATGACTTCTGTTTAAGAAAATGTTTAGTCATGAACCTTGTAATTTGCTTTGTCTTTGTAAATCATTTGAAAAATAATAAGTTCAGGTGATATGTATAATAAGAGAAGAATGCATGATTAAATGAATAACCATGTAAAAATGAGTTTGTATAAGATAAGTTGTTTGTAAATAAATGTCTTGTGTAAAGTATGTTACTTGTATAAAATGTTCTATGTCTCAAACTGAAATGATTCAAATAACGCTACAATATGTAATACCATACAAACACTTATATATAGGAAGTACCAGCGGCGTATCCACCATGCTTGTATCATATTACATACGCACCGTTACTCAAATCACTTACCCAAACAAACCACCAATGTAAGATGTCCATATTTAAACAAATTTTCAAATGTATTGAAATAATATGTTAAAATGTTCATGTCAAGATGTAAATCATATCAAAATGTCTATGTCAAATATCCATGTCAAATGTCTACGTCAAAATGTCATGTATGGCAAGTGAAATGTCTCAACTAAACCATATGCACAAAAACAAAGTATTGAAGTAAAACTTGGTTTAAATCAAAGTTATGTTTTGTGAGAAATGCATGATCAAATGTCAATCATGTTAAAATGTTTACCCAATCGTTAAAACATCGTGTGAAAACCTATCGTTTACCCAATCGTTAAATTCGTTTTAGGTCGTGAAACTACTTATATGATCGTCTCGCTAATAACATTCAAACCTTCGTGACTCATCACTCGTCGCTTCTCGTTTTCGTATTAACAAACCTCCATAGGGTAAGTTAACAATTACAGATTCAGTCGCTACCTACCATACCCACACATAACCACGGGTGTAGTAAATAACGGGATTTGTCAGATCCTATGGTACCATAACCTAATACTGGTCGGCTTGATCATAGATAATGAATGTCATTTGTTATGTAACTACAACCAACAAGTTTGTTCACTTTATGAAATCGTTATTAGTTTTGTATAAATAGTCTTAATCGTTTTTGAAACCATCGTTATAACATCGAAAACTTTTAGCACATATGAGTCACCCCAAAACAGTTGAAAACAGTAAAAGAGGGGAATAATGTACTCGCCTGAGAATGCTTGGAGGTCTTGAACAACAACCAAACAAAGCTAGAGGGAGCACGGAATCAGTCGGCAATCTAAAACTATATAAATAAACCGGACTTAAATCGGGAGATCGGATAGGATGAGGCTTGGTAAACCAAATGAGTATTGGAACTCATATGATATGGTTTAACAAGGCCTACATACTACAATGAAACCAAACCTAAGTGCTTTCGACCCATCGCGACCCATTAAGGTAACATATGCTACTTTAACGCGTCGTGCGCGTGAAACGCGTTCGGACCGTCTAACTAGTCCTATGACAAGTGTTATATGCCTAAACATGTTACATAATCAGTTATATGACAAAGGTTTAGGTTACATATGCTTAGTTACCAATTATACATGAAAAGGGTATTATGGTAATTTACCTAAGGCATATAAACTACCTATCATACAACTATTTAAACGATGTGACCATAGGGTATAACCTCGGAAGGTTATGCCCTATACTAGGGTCACCTAATGTATTTGGTCGGATCCTAATGATCGACCAAACTGGGTCGAGTTCGAAGGTATAAGCGATTTATTAGATCGCTTACCCTACGACCCTAAACAACGTGGTAATCAGTAGGCATAATCCCAAGGGACTATGACCATCGTGATTACAATCACGTTGCGAAGTTCAAACGAACTTCGCATTGACCATTACTGGTCAACGCTGAAAGTCAAACAAAGTTTGACTTTCGGACTCGAAAAGCAATAAAATAAGGAAAAGAACGAAAGAATACTTACGAAGGGTCCCCGAATGCTAATCCCGATCCAAGAACTCAGGTATGAAACAATGGTTTCAACTTAGAGCTCTCAAAATCAGAATTCTTGTAAGAAATGCAATGGGGGTGGATGGGTATATATAGTTTTCGGGTAACCGTTGAGATCGTTTCATGGAAAAGAGGGCACGATCAAGGCCGTACATGTGTTGGAATGTTGTGGTGTGTCAAATGGCCACTCACCATAGGGAATTGACATGTGGGAGAGGGATTGGAGGTGCTAAACAGCTGCAACCAGCTGTAAAAACAATGAATCTGGTCTGCAGAGGCTGAGGCGGCCCGCTTCAGCATTAGACAAATCTAATGCGGGCCGCTTGGGGCTTCTGATCCGAAAATAAGTTTCAAAAATGACAGTTTCAGCCCCTGCACGTGTTTAAGGCCATTCCCGACACTTCTAAGGCCCGTAAAGCCAACTTTAAGGCCCTAAAATGTTGCCTAAAAATTGTGGACATGAAACATGCTCAAAAATATGTCGGATGTCAGTTCGTTTGGTCGTACGAACGCGATGTTCGCTTAATTACGACGGAATGCGCATAAGCGTGAAAAACGATCCAAATGACGTGACGAATGGATTTTTCTTATGGCGAACACTAAAATATAATATAGTCATGCTCACATAAATTTTTGGATGTCCGGATGTATTCAGAACGTAAGTTATGCGCGAAAATGCAAACTTGTGCACTTTTTGACACTTTTAGTCCCTGAATGACCCAAAAGTTTATTTTAGCACACCGAACCCCTCAAAGCCTATTTCTAAGCTATGTAAAGGATATTTAAGGTGTGTTTAACTTATGGTTATGTTCCGGAATGTTCGTTACAGTTCAAATTGACATACTTTCGCAGTTTGTCATATTTAGTCCCTGTAAGCGAATTAACTTGTTTTTGCCATACCAAAGCCTTCAAAACTTATTTCTAAGTTATGTAAAGGTTATTTAAGGTATGTTAAGCCTTTGTCACTATTCCGGAGTGTTTGTTGCGTTAAACTGGTTATATTTACGCATCGGTGCGCGTATAACCTTCCAGAAAGCGATTTAGAGTTTGAAATTGAACAAGAATTGATATGTGCAAATGATACACATATTTTTACAAATCCCAAGTATGAAATATAATATTTCATTGGTTTGGTATTTGTTTGATGGCCGTGAAGGCACAGGTGTTACATTAACCATGTTCATTTTTGTTTCTGAAGATGTTGTGAAAAATGACTTATTCTGTTCATTTTTGTTTCTAAAGAAATGGTGAAAAATGACTTATTCTGTTCATTATTGTTTCTGAAGATGTTGTGAAAAATGACTTATTCTGTTCATTTTTGTTTCTGAAGATGTTGTGAAAAATGACTCATTCTGTTCATTTTTGTTTCTGAAGATGTTGTGAAAAATGACTTATTCTGTTCATTTTTGTTTCTGAAGATGTTGTGAAAAATGACTCATTCTGTTCATTTTTGTTTCTGAAGATGTTGTGAAAAAATGACTCATTCTGTTCATTTTTGTTTCTGAAGATGTTGTGGAAAATGACTCATTCTGTTCATTTTCGTTTCTGAAGAGGTTGTGAAAAATGACTCATTCTGTTCATTTTTGTTTCTGAAGATGTTGTGGAAAATGACTCATTCTGTTCATTTTCGTTTCTAAAGAAATCGTGGAAAATGACTCGTTTCGTTCATTTTCGTTAACTCATTTCCTTTCATTTTCGTTGCTGAAGAATATCCATCGAGGGAAATGAATATCCTTGTTTATTCCTTCATGTTTCATTTTCTAAAGAATGCCTGTTGAAAATAACTCCGTTCATTTTTCCTTTCTGAAAAATGTCCGTTAAAGAGAAATTACAGGATTATGCCTTACATATCTCTGGTGGTTATTTGACACAAAGTCACAAATAGACTCCTACGAATAAATTTCGGGACGAAATTTCCTAAAGTAGGGGAGACTGTAACACCTGTGTCTCCACGGCCATCAAACAAATGCCAAACCAATGAAATATTGTATTTCATACTTGGGATTTGTAAAAATATGTGTATCGTTTACACATATCAATTCTTGTTCGATTTCAAGCTCTAAATCGCTTTCTGGAAGGTTATACGCGCACTGATGCGTAAATATAACCAGTTTAATGCAACGAACACTCTGGAATAGTGAAATAGGCTTAACATACCTTAATTAACCTTTACATAACTTAGAAATAAGTTTTGAAGGCTTTGGTATGGCAAAATCTAGTTTAATCGCTTACAGGGACTAAAGTTGACAAACTACGAAAGTATGCCAATTTGAACTGTAACAGACATTCCGGAACATGGCCATAAGTTAAACATACCATAGATATCCTTTACATAGCTTAGAAATAGGCTTTGAGGGGTTCGGTGTGCTAAAATAAACTTTTGTGTCATTCAGGGACTAAAAGTGTCAAAAAGTGCACAAGTTTGCATTTTCGCGCATAACTTACGTTCTGAATACATCCGGACATCCAAAAATTTATGTAAGCACTAAAACATTTTATTTTAGTGTTTAGCATAAGAAAAATCCATTCGTCACGCCTTTTGGATCGTTTTTCGCGCTTATGCGCATTCCGTCGTAATGAAGCGAACACCGCGTTCGTACGACCAAACGAACTGACATCCGACATATTTTTGAGCATGTTTCATGTCCACAATGTTTAGGCATCATTTTAGGGCCTTAAAGTTGTCTTTACGGGCCTTAGAAGTGTCAAAAATGGCTTAAAACACCAACAGGGACTGAAACTGTAATTCTGCAAACATTTTTCTGATCTGCAACTCCCAGGCGGCCCGCCTCAGTTTTTGTACATATCCACGCGGGCCGGGTCAGCCTCTCTGATCAGATAATATCGAACAGTCAGCAGATTCCAGCTGTTTTAACCACACCCACACATTTCCCACTTGCCTATTCAGCTGATAAGGACCATTTTTAGCTACCATAAGTTTCCAACAAGTGTACGCATGAGATTCGAGCACGGTTTCCATGAAACGATCTTAACGGTTACCCGAAAACTATAAATACCCCACCCCCATTGCTTCTAAACCCACAAGAATCTGATTAAAAAGACTCTAAGTTGGAACCATTGTTTCATACCTGAGTTATTTTGATCTAGATTAGCATTCGGGGACCCTTCGTAAGTATTCCTTCGTTCTTTTCTTTCTTTTATTGCTTTTCGAGTCCGAAAGTCAAACTTTGTTTGACTTTCAGCGTTGACCAGCTTATGGTCAATGCGAAGTTCGTTTGAACTTCGCAACGTGATTGTAATCACGATGGTTATAGTCCCCTGGGACTATGCCTACTGATTACCACGTTGTCTAGGGTCGTAGGGTAAGCGATCTAATAAATCGCTTATACCTTCGAACCCGACCCATTTGGTCGATCATTAGGATCTGACCAAATACATTAGGTGACCATAGTAGGTAGGGAATAACCTTCCGAGGTTATACCCTATGGTCACATCGTTTGAGTAGTTGTATGATAGGTAGTTTATATGCCTTAGGTAAATTACCAGAATACCCTTTTCATGTATAATTGGTAATTAAGCATATGTAACCTAAACTTTTGTCACATAACTGATTATGTAACATGTTTAGGCATATAACACTTGTCATAGGACTAGTTAGGCGGTCCGAACGCGTTTCACGCGAACGACGCGTTAAAGTAGCATAAGCTGTCACACCCTGGCTTTGCGGAAGCGTGGTTAATTTGGTGTGACTTCTTAATACCATAGCTTAACCATAACAAAGCTATATGAAATAAAATCATGCAAGATCATCCATTCGATTAAGTTTTAAAAACCAGAGTAACACAACATTGTCTTAGAGACTTACAACCTCTTAACATAAAACATTGTCTTGAATAACATAAACACCGACATGAAATAAACGCAGTTTAAGATTTGTGACTTGTCCAGGAAAGAGTCACATTTCCTAAACTGGGATGACCTTGGAACCCTTATGCAGCGGGAAAACATAACATACCGCGCCAGATCTTTAGTTTCCTGAAATACATGTAAGTTGAAAAATCAACAATAATGTTGAGCGAGTTCATGTGTAAGTGAGTTAGTAAAACCTTTGTAAAGATGTCTGTTCGTATGAAAATTCCTGGTATGTAGCAGATAAGGAAAAAGAGATCGTCATTGGGTTGCAAAGCCAATGATATGTGTGAAGTGCAAGTAGGAAGACTCAAACCTAGCGTATTTGGCGATGGGTACAAAGTCACCACCTGGTCCATTATGCGGGCTCAGGGGTTGGGCTCGCTACACCCAGATAGATCTACCGCTTACGTCCCTCGGTTCCTACAATGAGGATTAATGGTCTCCAGTTCCCGCCTACCCACTCACATGATCTAAGTAGTAAACCTCCTTACGCTAACCATACCATGTATAAGTACTTGTAATCAAAGTAACATGTATTTCACCCCCGCAGTTAAGAAAACTGAAAACAGTTAGAGAAAAGGGGGACATGAACTCACAGTGGTGCGTCTCTACCAAGTATGCCTCCAAATCGATCAGCTGTATGACGACCTACACGTGCTAACTCTATTAGACGGACGGCCGTGCCTTAGCTTTATGGTTTAAGTTTTTGGGAAATAGTTAGGCAACTATTTCGTGTTTACGTTCTGTATATACTTGGTAGTTATTCTCCTTCCCAAGGATGGGGGATTTAATACATGTGTGTTCGTAACATTCAGAATTCACTATTAAGTCTCACTTAATATATTTTATTTCCAACTCCAAAATATAAATATTCTTCCCAAAAATATTATATTTTAATACATGTGATTTTCCCAAAATAATACTTAGTAATATTATTTTTACTCTAAAAATAATAGTTTCGTAGTTTACAAAATAATCATAAACACTTATACAAGTGATGTTGTGAAAAATATATACTAAATATATATATATATGTATCACGTTTTATTTTGTGAAATCCCACCTCCGATGTTTTGTAAATATAGTCGTGGCAAAACTTATATTTTGAAAACAAGTCAAAATGTATTTCTAATACTTATAGTGAAAATATTTCTAAGTGTTAGGTTTTTGGAAAAATTTCGCCAGAGTTTCCTCTGTAACTGGAGGTGGCCACGCTTTCAAGCGTATCATTTTCTTTTATAAATCAACCAACAATTTTCTCAATCAACCAAAACAACGTTCAAATCACAAACTAGTCAAAATATGTCTATAATCGCATAAATTTCATGAACTTGTGATTTATCCAAATTGTGAAGTAAATCTCATTACTTTTAGTGGACCTTTATATAAAATAATCCGATTCTGTGAAAACCTCGTTTTTATGGAAGTTCCGTCTTTACAACTTCTCGTCAACTTTTACAAAAATAGTTATTTTGTCGAAACTTTGTGTTACACAAGTGTTTACACACTTGTGTGTTCTAAAAACCATTCTTGTCAGTGTAAGATCCATTTTTAGAAAGCATGATTTCTTTAACGCTTGGTCCTTTGAAAATACCACTTGCAGATACGTAGATCTGCTAGTTTTAAACACTATTCCACAAGTAAAACATTTTTACACAAGTTCATGACTCGTGTGTGGTAGAGTTTCACCCTTTAACCCTTGTTCTATTCAAAACAACCATATGTCATGATTCGTGATCATGACCAAACCGGGTTAAGTGGTGATCCGAGCTACCACAACATAGATCGGGTCTAATTAATCACAAATTTCAATTACTACAACATTTACACAACATATGAGCTTTTATCCAACATTATTCATGTTTTTAGTAGACTTTAATGTATCATCTTGTAAGATTACTAGTTTTAACCATTACAAATCGTTTTAACCACTTTAGATTAGTTCAAGAAGGTGTTTTAAGTGACATACCACTAGCTCGAGGCTAGGGAAGAATCTAAGCGCGAATGAGGTGGATAAAAGCAAGATAAAGAGGTCCTTCGCCTTCCGGTCGCACCAAGCTTCCTAATATGCGACCCTTGAAGCTTGTATGTTCTTGAAATGTGAAGAAAAAAATCGAAAATGGATGGTGTATATGGGGGGTGCTTGGCCGTAAGTTGTAGAGCAAGAGAGAGAGATGTGTGTTCTTGTGTTGTTGTGACAAATGAACTAATGTGCATACTCAAGTTACTTATAGACAATTAACAAGTTAATTACCCAATGGTCCATATGTCCACTAGATATTAGACATGGAAGATTATGATAATCTTACAAGTACATGAGGTGTCACCCTCTAATGGGGACGGTTAGAGAGGGGGGGGGGTACTAGTCCAAAACCAACTAGTAGTTAGGTTAAATAGTTAGGTTAAGTATAGTTAATTAAGTGCTTAACCCGGTTAGTGGTGTGTCACGCGTTACAAAGGGTGTTAGGGTAATCAAGGACCCTAACTGGCTCAGAAAAAGATAAATAATGAAAATAACAATATTTTCATGTTCCGGGTATAGTCCGGTTGTTCAGTTGGATAGTAATCCGTTAAAGTGCTTAACAAAGCTTAAAGTGTCGTTAATACCCCTTTTAGTGACACAACTTATTTCTGACACTTTGGAAAGTGTCTAGTAATATTTTTCCCATGTTTTGGCACTTAATTATTTAGCTAAAAGCTGAATTATTATGTAAAGTGCTGAGTTTTTTGTACTTAGAGTACGTTTTAGGCACATCCAGTCATTGAAACTTATTCCTAGAGACGCAGTTCTACAACCCTTATATCCCTACACTCACCACTAGTGTAGCAAAATATTTCAGGCTCTTACAGGCCTTAGAGGCAGTGTCTGCCTGATGCTGGCTTATCAGCATGTTCAATAGGTTATCCGTTCATGTGCTACTGTGCTTTTGTGCATCATGTTTGTCACTAGGGTTCAACATGTAAATAATGTAGTGACGATAAGTAAAGTATGATGCAGGTAAGTACATGTATCAGTAATCAAGTAGCAGTTTATCCACAAGTTCAAGTAAGCACAGTAATTAAGCAGTAATTAATTATTAATTAAGTTGTACGGATACCTGGTTTAGTGAGGGTTGTCACATTCTCCCCCCGTTAAATAAATTTCGTCCCGAAATTTTAAGTTCTGCTACTAGATGCAGGGTTCTTAGGAAGTAAGTGGGGGTACTTCTCTTTCATTCGGTCCTCACGTTCCCAGGTGTATTCAGGACCATGCCTGGCATTCCAACGAATTTTGACGAGCTTGACACTGCTCCGGCGGGTCTTGTTTATCTTCCAATCCGTGACCTCAACAGGTTCTTCTGTGAAGTGGAGCGTGTCGTCAACGTGAATCTCGTCGGTGGGAATGGCAATGGTATCTCGAATTGGACTTTTCTTCAGGTTGGATACATGAAATGTATCGTGAGCTGAATGGAGTTCAGCAGGTAAGTCCAGCTTGTATGCTACTAGTCCTATTCTTTCCAAAATTCTGAAAGGACCGATGTAGCGCGGATTTAACTTCCCACGCTTTCCGAAGCGTGCCACACCCTTCTAGGGTGATACTTTCAATAAAACCATATCTCCAACTTGGAGTTCCATATGTTTCCGGTTTGGATCTGCATAGGCTTTCTGCCTGTGGCGAGCTGCTTCGATGCGTTTTAGAATCTGCGCCGTCTTGTCTGTCGTCTCTTGGACGATTTTGGGACCAACAAGTTGTCTATCTCCTGCGTCAGCCCAACCTAGGGGTGATCGGCACTTGCGTCCGTAAAGGGCTTCAAATGGCGCGACACCAATACTGGTGTGGTAGCTGTTGTTGTATGAAAATTCGACCAAAGGCAAATGTTTGTCCCAGCTACCGCCCAAATCCATAACACACGCTCTTAGCATGTCTTCCAAAGTCTGTATCGTTCGCTCGCTCTGACCGTCAGTTTGCGGATGAAACGCAGTGCTTAGATTCAATTGTGAGCCAAAGGCTTCTTGGAAGGATTGCCATGTCCTTGACACAAACCTTCCGTCTCTATCAGAGATGATTGAGAGAGGTACTCCATGGCGCGCGACGATCTCTCTCATGTATATTTCAGCCAATTTGCTCGTATTATCCTTCTCTCGGATAGGTAAGAAGTGTGCTGACTTCGTTAATCGATCCACTATTACCCAAATAGTGTCATGGCCTCTCGGCGTTCTTGGCAATTTCGTAATAAAATCCATGGAGATTTGTTCCCATTTCCACTTGGGGATCTCGGGTTGTTGCAGAAGTCCTGAAGGCTTCTGGTATTCGGCCTTAACCTTAGCGCATGTTAAACACTTGCTTACATAAACAGCAACATCGCCTTTCATCCTAGGCCACCAATAATAATCTTTGAGATCCTGGTACATCTTATCCGCTCCAGGATGGATAGAGTACCGCGACTTGTGGGCTTCATCGAAAATAACCTTCCTTAAACCTCCAAACAAAGGAACCCAAATCCTTTTCTCAAAACATAACGTTCCTTCCTCGTTTGGTACCAAAAGCTTCTCCATCCCACGGAGATATTCTTCTCCAAGGTTTCCTTCCTTGAGAGCTTCTTTCTGCGCGGCACAAATGCGCAAGGAAAGATCGGTCTGGATAATCATTTCTAAAGCCCTAACCCTTATGGGCTTGATCCTCTCCTTTCGACTTAGGGCATCGGCGACCACATTCGCCTTCCCTGGATGATACTTTATCTCGCAGTCGTAATCGTTCAGCAACTCAACCCAACGTCTTTGCCTCATATTCAGCTCCTTCTGGTTGAATATGTGCTGTAGGCTCTTGTGATCTGTAAAGATTGTACACTTTGTACCATAAAGGTAGTGTCTCCAGATCTTTAGTGCAAGAACCACTGCGCCAAGTTCCAAATCATGTGTGGTATAGTTCTTTTCGTGCACTTCCAGTTGACGCGATGCATAAGCAATAACCTTTTGGCGTTGCATCAACACACAACCCAATCCTTGACGCGAAGCGTCGCAGTATACCACCAAATCATCTGTACCTTCCGGTAGTGCTAAGATTGGCGCATTGCAGAGCTTATCCTTCAATATCTGGAACGCTTCTTCCTGTTTGATTCCCCAATCAAACTTCTTATCTTTCTGGGTGAGGAGCGTCAATGGTTGAGCGATCTTCGAAAAATCCTCAATGAACCTTCGATAGTAGCCAGCCAAACCCAAGAATTGTCGAATCTCGGTTGGCGTCTTTGGCGTTTCCCAATTCTTGATCGCTTCGATCTTTGTTGGATCCACGTGGATTCCATCTCCATTCACCACACGTCCAAGGAATTGGACTTTATGTAGCCAAAACTCGCACTTAGAGAACTTGGCATACAGCTGTTCTTTCTTCAGCAGCTCCAAAATAGCTCTTAGATGCTGCTCGTGCTCAGCCTTTGTTCTTGAATAGATCAAGATGTCGTCGATAAACACAATCACGAACTTGTCCAAGTACGGCTTGCAAACTCTATTCATTAAGTCCATAAAGACTGCAGGTGCGTTTGTCAAACCAAAAGGCATAACAAGGAACTCGTAGTGTCCATAACGAGTTCTGAAGGCTATCTTTGGGATACTCTCCTCCTGTATCCTTAACTGATGGTATCCAGATCGAAGGTCGATCTTTGAATAAAAGCTTGAGCCTTGCAGTTGATCGAATAGATCATCGATTCTTGGCAGAGGATACCTATTCTTGATCGTCAGCTTGTTCAGCTCCCGGTAGTTGATACACATACGAAAACTACCATCCTTCTTCTTGACAAACAGGACCGGAGCTCCCCAAGGCGAGAAGCTTGGTCGGATAAATCCCTTGTCTAACAACTCTTGAAGTTGTGTCGACAGTTCCTGCATCTCAGACGGAGCAAGTCTATAAGGTGCCTTAGCCACAGGCGCGGCGCCTGGAACTAAATCAATGCGGAACTCTATTTGTCTCTGAGGTGGCAGTCCAGGTAAGTCCTCTGGGAAGACTTCTGGATATTCCCTCACGACAGGGAGGTCTTCGATTCTTGGCTCAGCAGCCTTCTTATCCACAATGTGTGCCAGGAAGGCAACACATCCCTTCTGCAAACACTTTCGCGCTTTCAGGCAGCTGATAATTCTTAACGGCGTATCACGCTTCTCTCCGTGAACCACAATTGTTTCGCCATCTTCGGTGGGGATACGAACGATCTTTTCGTGACAAACTATCTCAGCCTTGTTGCCTGATAACCAATCCATTCCTACCACTACGTCAAAGCTTCCCAACTGGACTGGTAGTAGATCCAAAGCAAACTCACGCTCTCCCAATTCGATCACACAACCTCTGATTACTTCATTGGCTTCCACTAACTTCCCATTGGCCAATTCGATCGAGTAGGGAATATCTAACTTATTAGCGGCTAAACCAAGCATATTCTTAAATTCTAACGACACGAAGCTATAATCGGCACCAGTATCAAATAAAACGGATGCATAGCGTTGATTTACAGGGAACGTACCAGTAACGACATTGGGGTCCTGGCGCGCTTCCCTTGCTTCGATTTGGAACACTCTTCCACGGGCTTGGTTTAACTCTGGGCAGTTCTTCTTAAAATGCCCGATATCACCGCAGTTAAAGCATCCAAGTCTTTGCCCGTTTCCACCAGCTTGATCATTCCTCTGATTACGATTCACGGCGCCCGCTTGGTTAGCATTGTTGCCTCGATTCTCGTTACCTCCATAGTTTCCTTGTGGGCGATTTCCATTCCCACCCCGGTTGTAATTTCTGTTTCCGAATCCTCCCTGGCCTCCCTGACCAGCAGTGGCCCAACAAGTGTCCTTCGAGTGGCCACGTTTCCCACATGCTTCGCATACTTTTGGCCCGCAACGACCAGAATGGTGGCGTTGGCAGTCGTTGCACTTGGGTTGGGTGCCCATGTATCCCTTTCCTTTCTTCCCTCTACCAGCTGTAACCTGAGCTGGCGTGTCTGATCCTCCTTTCTTAACAACCACACTGGCGCCCTGCTTGAAGTTCGAGAACTTCCGTTTGTTACCTCCTGATGACTCGACGTGAGTCTCTGCCTTCTTCGTCTTGATCTCATCAAACTTGTTCAGGCGAATAGCCTCCTCTGTGAGAGCCACGCTCAAATCGATCGCTTCAGTAATGGTCGCAGGCTTGGATGAGGTTACCATGCTTATGATTTGAGGAGCTAATCCCCAAATGAAACGTTCAATCCGCTTGAACTCCGGAGTGACCATGTAGGGTACCACATGTGATAAGTCATGGAACCTTTGAACATATTCTGCGATCTTTGGACCGTCCATTTTCAAATGCCAGAACTCGGTTTCCAATATTTGGATTTCAGCGCGAGAGCAGTACTTCTTGCGTATAAGTTCCTTCAGTTCGGTTCAGGTTAGCGCGTAGGCAGCAGCTTCACCAAGTGTCTGTACTTGCAGATTCCACCAAGATAGGGCTCCATCCAAGAATAGCCCTGAGATATAGGTGACTTGCTGATCTAGTGCGCATTTACTCATGCGAAGAACGGATTCAGTTTTCTCGGCCCAACGAACAAAGGCGACAACACCTCCTGTGCCATCAAAGTTGACCGGTTTGCAGTCTAGAAACTGCTTGTAGGTGCATCCATAAGGTGGATTATTGTTGTTGCCAGTGTTGCCAGAGTTGCTTCCACTGGGTCCTCCTTGCGAAGCGGCGTATTGTGTGATGGCAGCAGCGATGACTTGCTGGAGTTCTGCCTCATTGGTAGGCAACGGCGTTTGAAGTCTTGGCGGCATCTTCTAAAAGATGTGTTTACGTCGGTCAGGTCATAATAAGTAGAGTGTACGTAAGTATACAACAATATCAACACATAACATCTCATGTTATCAATCACATAACATCTCATGTTATAAATAGATCACCCATATTGATAGCCTCTGCAATGGTTGAGGGCTTTGAGGTAGTAACCATACCCCTGATCTGGGGTGCAAGTGTCCAAATGAATCGTTCAATCCTTTTGAACTCCGGTTTGACTAAGTAGGGGGGCGACCCTAGATAAGTCGTGCGATCGCTGGACAAGTTCAGGAATTTCTGGTTCGTCCATTTTCAAATTCCTGAACTCCACCTCAAGCTTCTAAATTCCAGTCCTAAAACAACATTTCTTCTCAATCGTTTCCTTGAGCTCGTCCCAGCTCAGTGCATAAGCAGCGTCTGTGCCAAGGGTCTGAACCTGGAGGTTCCATTAAGAGAGTGTGCCATCTAGAAATATCCCCGAGATATAGGTAACACTCTGTTGGGGCGAACAGTTACTCATTCTTAGAATGGAGTCGGTCTTTTCGGACCAACGAACAAATGCAACGGCGCCTCCTGTTCCGTCAAAGTTCAAAGGCTTGCAGTTCAGGAACTGTTTATAGGTGCAGCCAGTTGGAGGGTTATTTCCAGTAATGCCATCGTTGTACTTAGAGCGGGGGGCTTCATGTCGTGCATTTGTCTGTGAGATGCGTTCTTGCAGCTCGGCTTCTATCCTTGGCAACGTACTGGTGTTTGTGTCACGTCTGGGGGACATTCCCTTTTGTCGAAGTGGTGTGAAGCGGGCTAGACAACGTTTCAATTGTCTATGAGGTGTATATAGCAACATAAGCCATCATGTAATCACCCAATTTCACACGCAAATATACTCACTGTATGAGTGGGGAAGTAAATTTCTGAGCCTTCACATAGGCTTGCCAATTTGGCTTGTTGCTCGTAATAGAATGAACTCGAGGCTACATCGCCTTGGTCATTCGTGTTTAAGTTATTTTCTGCTGCATTGGTTATCATTAGCTTGACCCGCAGAGTCCACCAGGATTCCTGTGCACTACAAATCGTTATTACGTGGGCCCCCGTAATAATAAATTGTCTTGCACAGTTACCCCAAATTTTCTCTCGTCCAAGCAGATGATCAATCAAGGAGCAACAGTAGGTGCATTGGCATGAACAGGGTCATGCTCCAATGCGGGGTCAGGAGCAGCGCCTGGCTCAGGGGCCACGGCCGGCTCCGGATCAAAAACTCCATCTCAAGATCAGCTGGATCAACAACCACAGGGGGTTACAGGATCCTCCAAGGGCTGGTCTAAGTGTATGAACTAAAGGTCATGGTCTGGATCAAAACCAGGTGGAAGAACAAGATCACCCTCAATACTGTGATCAAACTTCAAAGCTGTGTGCAGGAACCGGTGCAGCTGATGATGCCATATCAGGGTCGGCGTCGTGTGAGTAGTGCTGCACTCCCTGTATATGCAAAGATGCGGATGTCAGGAACTCAAATGAGTCTGGGATAGGGGAATGGTCATGAGTTTCCCCTACAGGAGCGTCCGCATGCAGTAGTCTAATACCAGCAGCAATAGGGCCTCGCCCTCAAATGGGTCCTCCTCCAATAGATCGTTATCGTCGTCAGAGACCACGTCGGGGGGCATATCGACAACAGGATAAGCGGCAAGGGCACAGGAGCAGGGATCACCGCGAGTGGCAATTTCCCAACAAGATGGCCATCAGTAGGCTCTGCTACGACTTCAGGCAGCGCACAAAGGGCTGAAAGTCGTCATTGTCTGTGCCGGTAGTATCGGAAATGTACACCTCGTGCTTCGATGAAACTATGTCGTCTGATACTATGGCCATGGGATTCGTAGTGTCCATCTTTCTAGTACATGATGAAAGCATGACGTTTGTAACACAAACACATATACGTATGATAATCAATCATATAATCATATAAACATGTTAGCCAATCAAATAATTCTCCTAGTCCCACTAGCCAAATTCTTCCCAGTCTCTAAGACTGCTCTATCATCTAACTCGACCTCTTAGATCGAGCCTCGGTCTCCAATACCGAGCCTCAGCCTCCAAGACTGAGCCTACTCTTCCTAGTCCAATCTAGCCAACTACCTCGATCTCTCAGACCGAGCCTCGGTCTCCAATACCGAGCCTCAGCCCCCAAGACTGAGCCTACTCTTCCTAGTCCAATAGCCAACTACCTCGATCTCTCAGACCGAGCCTCGGCCTCTCAGACCGAGCCTCAGCCCTTCTAGACTGAGCCTATAAATAATAAAATGTGCTCAACATTTGTTTGTAAAAAGTTTTGGATCTGGACTTAAGTGGTATGCAGTAAAAATGTTTTCATGAGAGCCCTAGTGATCATAGTCTAGACTCGAGAAAGAATCCTAGTTCGCTATGATCAGGGCTCTGATACCAAGCTGTCACACCCTGGCTTTGCGGAAGCGTGGTTAATTTGGTGTGACTTCTTAATACCATAGCTTAACCATAACAAAGCTATATGAAATAAAATCATGCAAGATCATCCATTCGATTAAGTTTTAAAAACCAGAGTAACACAACATTGTCTTAGAGACTTACAACCTCTTAACATAAAACATTGTCTTGAATAACATAAACACCGACATGAAATAAACGCAGTTTAAGATTTGTGACTTGTCCAGGAAAGAGTCACATTTCCTAAACTGGGATGACCTTGGAACCCTTATGCAGCGGGAAAACATAACATACCGCGCCAGATCTTTAGTTTCCTGAAATACATGTAAGTTGAAAAATCAACAATAATGTTGAGCGAGTTCATGTGTAAGTGAGTTAGTAAAACCTTTGTAAAGATGTCTGTTCGTATGAAAATTCCTGGTATGTAGCAGATAAGGAAAAAGAGATCGTCATTGGGTTGCAAAGCCAATGATATGTGTGAAGTGCAAGTAGGAAGACTCAAACCTAGCGTATTTGGCGATGGGTACAAAGTCACCACCTGGTCCATTATGCGGGCTCAGGGGTTGGGCTCGCTACACCCAGATAGATCTACCGCTTACGTCCCTCGGTTCCTACAATGAGGATTAATGGTCTCCAGTTCCCGCCTACCCACTCACATGATCTAAGTAGTAAACCTCCTTACGCTAACCATACCATGTATAAGTACTTGTAATCAAAGTAACATGTATTTCACCCCCGCAGTTAAGAAAACTGAAAACAGTTAGAGAAAAGGGGGACATGAACTCACAGTGGTGCGTCTCTACCAAGTATGCCTCCAAATCGATCAGCTGTATGACGACCTACACGTGCTAACTCTATTAGACGGACGGCCGTGCCTTAGCTTTATGGTTTAAGTTTTTGGGAAATAGTTAGGCAACTATTTCGTGTTTACGTTCTGTATATACTTGGTAGTTATTCTCCTTCCCAAGGATGGGGGATTTAATACATGTGTGTTCGTAACATTCAGAATTCACTATTAAGTCTCACTTAATATATTTTATTTCCAACTCCAAAATATAAATATTCTTCCCAAAAATATTATATTTTAATACATGTGATTTTCCCAAAATAATACTTAGTAATATTATTTTTACTCTAAAAATAATAGTTTCGTAGTTCACAAAATAATCATAAACACTTATACAAGTGATGTTGTGAAAAATATATACTAAATATATATATATGTATCAAGTTTTATTTTGTGAAATCCCACCTCCGATGTTTTGTAAATATAGTCGTGGCGAAACTTATATTTTGAAAACAAGTCAAAATGTATTTCTAATACTTATAGTGAAAATATTTCTAAGTGTTAGGTTTTTGGAAAAATTTCGCCAGAGTTTCCTCTGTAACTGGAGGTGGCCACGCTTTCAAGCGTATCATTTTCTTTTATAAATCAACCAACAATTTTCTCAATCAACCAAAACAACGTTCAAATCACAAACTAGTCAAAATATGTCTATAATCGCATAAATTTCATGAACTTGTGATTTATCCAAATTGTGAAGTAAATCTCATTACTTTTAGTGGACCTTTATATAAAATAATCCGATTCTGTGAAAACCTCGTTTTTATGGAAGTTCCGTCTTTACAACTTCTCGTCAACTTTTACAAAAATAGTTATTTTGTCGAAACTTTGAGTTACACAAGTGTTTACACACTTGTGTGTTCTAAAAACCATTCTTGTCAGTGTAAGATCCATTTTTAGAAAGCATGATTTCTTTAACGCTTGGTCCTTTGAAAATACCACTTGCAGATACGTAGATCTGCTAGTTTTAAACACTATTCCACAAGTAAAACATTTTTACACAAGTTCATGACTCGTGTGTGGTAGAGTTTCACCCTTTAACCCTTGTTCTATTCAAAACAACCATATGTCATGATTCGTGATCATGACCAAACCGGGTTAAGTGGTGATCCGAGCTACCACAACATAGATCGGGTCTAATTAATCACAAATTTCAATTACTACAACATTTACACAACATATGAGCTTTTATCCAACATTATTCATGTTTTTAGTAGACTTTAATGTATCATCTTGTAAGATTACTAGTTTTAACCATTACAAATCGTTTTAACCACTTTAGATTAGTTCAAGAAGGTGTTTTAAGTGACATACCACTAGCTCGAGGCTAGGGAAGAATCTAAGCGCGAATGAGGTGGATAAAAGCAAGATAAAGAGGTCCTTCGCCTTCCGGTCGCACCAAGCTTCCTAATATGCGACCCTTGAAGCTTGTATGTTCTTGAAATGTGAAGAACAAAATCGAAAATGGATGGTGTATATGGGGGGTGCTTGGCCGTAAGTTGTAGAGCAAGAGAGAGAGATGTGTGTTCTTGTGTTGTTGTGACAAATGAACTAATGTGCATACTCAAGTTACTTATACACAATTAACAAGTTAATTACCCAATGGTCCATATGTCCACTAGATATTAGACATGGAAGATTATGATAATCTTACAAGTACATGAGGTGTCACCCTCTAATGGGGACGGTTAGAGAGGGGGGGGGGTACTAGTCCAAAACCAACTAGTAGTTAGGTTAAATAATTAGGTTAAGTATAGTTAATTAAGTGCTTAACCCGGTTAGTGGTGTGTCACGCGTTACAAAGGGTGTTAGGGTAATCAAGGACCCTAACTGGCTCAGAAAAAGATAAATAATGAAAATAACAATATTTTCATATTCCGGGTATAGTCCGGTTGTTCGGTTGGATAGTAATCCGTTAAAGTGCTTAACAAAGCTTAAAGTGTCGTTAATACCCCTTTTAGTGACACAACTTATTTCTGACACTTTGGAAAGTGTCTAGTAATATTTTTCCCATGTTTTGGCACTTAATTAGTTAGCTAAAAGCTGAATTATTATGTAAAGTGCTGAGTTTTTTGTACTTAGAGTACGTTTTAGGCACATCCAGTCATTGAAACTTATTCCTAGAGACGCAGTTCTACAACCCTTATATCCCTACACTCACCACTAGTGTAGCAAAATATTTCAGGCTCTTACAGGCCTTAGAGGCAGTGTCTGCCTGATGCTGGCTTATCAGCATGTTCAATAGGTTATCCGTTCATGTGCTACTGTGCTTTTGTGCATCATGTTTGTCACTAGGGTTCAACATGTAAATAATGTAGTGACGATAAGTAAAGTATGATGCAGGTAAGTACATGTATCAGTAATCAAGTAGCAGTTTATCCACAAGTTCAAGTAAGCACAGTAATTAAGCAGTAATTAATTATTAATTAAGTTGTACGGATACCTGGTTTAGTGAGGGTTGTCACATAAGCTACCTAAACGGGTCGTAATGGGTCGTAAGCTATTAGGTTAGGTTTCATTTAGCATGTAGGATTTGTTAAACCATATGACACAAGTCTCTACACTCGTTTGGTTTACGAACCCTCATTCTATCCAATCATCCGATTTAGGTCCGGTTATTAACATAGTTACCTATATTAGGTGCCGTTTGATATCCGCGATCTCTAGCATTGTTTGGTTGTTACTCAAGGACTACTAAGCAATCTCAAGTGAGTACATAGACCCCTCTTTTACTGTTTTCCAAACTGTTTTGGGGTGAAACACATGTGCCTACTTGTTACTTTCATGCTTTCCTGCTTTGACATCATATACCTGCTATGTTCGTTAGTACATTATAGTACATGATTTCATTACATTTCATGCTAGGTGTGCCCATTGTGTGCATTACTTAGTACATCGTTTTACATTACATTTCATGCTAGGTGTGCCCATTGTGTGCATTACTTAGTACATCGTTTTACATTACATTTCACGCTACGTATGTTCATTTGATTACATACTTAGTGCATCGTTTTCACATGCTTACATTTTGGATGCATATTACATGATTTACATTGATCATGCATTTACTACACAAAACATAACTTTGATTTAAACCAAGTTTTACTTCAATACTATGTTCTTGTGCATATGGTTTAATTGATGCATTTCACTAGCCATACATATCATTTTAGTTACACATTACATGGTTTACATTTGACACATAAACACTTTTGACATTGGTTATACCTTATATGATTTACATCTTGACATAAACATTTTAACATATTATTTCAATACATTTGGAAGTTGGTTTAAACACTGACATCTTACATTGTTTGGTTTGGTTTGAGTAAGTGATTAAGTAACGAGGCGTGTGTAATATGATACAAGCACGGTGGATACGCCGCTGGTACTTCCTATATATAAGTGTTTGTATGGTATTACATGTCGTAGCGTTATTTGAATCATTTCAGTTTGAGACATAGAAATGATTCAAATAACGCTACGATATGTAATACCATACAAACACTTATATATAGGAAGTACCAGCGGCGTATCCACCATGCTTGTATCATATTACACACGCCTCGTTACTTAATCACTTAATCAAACCAAACCAACAATGTATAATGTCTATGTCAAAACCCTGTCAAAATGTCATGTATAACGAAAATGATATGTATGGCTAGTGGAATGCATCAACTAAACCATATGTGAAACGCACAAAACAAAGTATTGAAGTAAAACTTGGTTTAAATCAATACTATGTTTCGTGGAAATGCATGATCAAATGTAAATCATGTCCAGATGTTTACCCAATCGTTACCCATTCGTTCAAATCGTTCTTGTTTTAATCGTTCGAATCGTCCTTGTCTTAATTGTTCAGATCGTCCTTGTTTTAATTGTGAAACTACTTAATGGTCGATTCTCTAATAACATTCAAACCTTCTTGACGCGTTCCTCGTTCCAACTCGCTCTCGTTCTCGTTCTTAACAAACCCTTACCAAAGGATAAGTTAATAATTTCAGATTCAGTCGCTACCCACAACCCCCACACATAACAATGGGTGCAGTAAATAACGGGATTTGTCAGATCCTATGTGACCATAACCTAATACTGGTCGGCTTGATCATTGCTAATGAATGTCATCGGTCATGTAAACTACAACCAACAAGTTCGTTCACTTTTTGAAATCATGTAATCGTTCTTGTAATCATTGTTATCGTTCTTGAAATCATTGTTATCGTTCTTGAAATCATTGTTATCGTTCTTGAAATCATTGTTATCGTTCTTGAAATCACATTGTATTTGTTATTGAAAATATTGTAATCGTTCTTGTAATCATTGTTAAAACATTTAGCACATATGAGTCACCCCAAAACAGTTGAAAACAGTAAAAGAGGGGAATAATGTACTCGCCTGGGAGTGCTTAGGAGTCTTGAACAACTACCAAGTAAGCTTAGAGGAGTCCCGGAAATCAAACGGTACCTAATATAGGTAACTACATAATTAACCCGGACCTAAATCGGAAGACTGGGTAGCAGGAGGGTTTGTAAGCCAAATGAGTGTAGGAACTCATATGATATGGTTTAACAAAGCCTACATACTAAATGAAACTTAACCTAAGTATTATCGACCCATCGCGACCCATTAAGGTAACTTATGCTACTTTAACGCGTCGTGCGCGTGAAACGCGTTCGGACCGTCTAACTAGTCCTATGACAAGTGTTATATGCCTAAACATGTTACATAATTAGTTATGTGACAAAAGTTTAGGTTACATATGCTTAATTACCAATTATACATGAAAAGGGTATTCTGGTAATTTACCTAAGGCATATAAACTACCTATCATACAACTACTTAAACGATGTGACCATAGGGTATAACCTCGGAAGGTTATGCCCTATACTAGGGTCACCTAATGTATTTGGTCAGATCCTAATGATCGACCAAACTGGGTCGGGTTCGAGGTATAAGCGATTTATTAGATCGCTTACCCTACGACCCTAGACAACGTGGTAATCAGTAGGCATAGTCCCAAGGGACTATAACCATCGTGATCACAATCACGTTGCGAAGTTCAATCGAACTTCGCATTGACCATTACTGGTCAACGCTGAAAGTCAAACAAAGTTTGACTTTCTGACTCGAAAAGCAGTAAAAATAAGGAAAAGAACGAAAGAATACTTACGAAGGGTCCCCGAATGCTAATCTAGATCAATATAGTTCAGGTATGAAACAAGGTTTCAACTTAGAACACAACTAATCAGATTCTAGTGCCTTAAAACAATGAAAGGCATGGGGTATATATAGTTTTCGGTGAACCGTTGAGATCGTTTCATGGAAAACGTGCCTTAATCCCATCCGTACATGTGTTGAAATGTCATGGTGTTTAGGTGTTTAAATTCCATCCACACATGTGTTGAAATGTCATGGTGCTTAGGTGTTTAAATTCCATCCATACATGTGTTGAAATGTCATGGTGCTTAGGTGTTTAAATTCCATCCACACATGTGTTGAAATGTCATGGTGTTTAGGTGTTTAAATTCCATCCACACATGTGTTGAAATGTCATGGTGTTTAGGTGTTTAAATTCCATCCACACATGTGTTGAAATGTCATGGTGCTTAGGTGTTTAAATTCCATCCACACATATGTTGAAATGTCATGGTGCTTAGGTGTTTAAATTCCATCCACACATGTGTTGAAATGTCATGGTGTTTAGGTGTTTAAATTCCATCCACACATGTGTTGAAATGTCATGGTGTTTAGGTGTTTAAATTCCATCCACACATGTGTTTACTAAGCATTGTTAGAATGTGTGGTTGTGAATTAATCAACGGCTAATACATCGAATCTGGTCCCGAAAGTGCAAAACTGATCCAAATGACGCGACGCATGGATTTTTCTTATGCCGAACACTAAAATAAAATATTTTAGTGCTTACATAAATTTTTTGGATGCCCGGATGTATTCAGAACGTAAGTTATGCGCGAAAATGCAAACTTGTGCACTTTTTTGACACTTTTAGTCCCTGAATGACCCAAAAGTTTATTTTAGCACACCAAACCCATTAAAGCCTATTTCTAAGCTATGTAAAGGATATTTATGGTGTGTTTAACTTATGGTCATGTTCCGGAATGTCTGTTACAGTTCAAATTGGCATACTTTCGCAGTTTGTCAAATTTAGTCCCTGTAAGCGATTTAACTTGTTTTTGCCATACCAAAGCCTTCAAAACTTATTTCTAAGTTATGTAAAGGTTATTTAAGGTATGTTAAGCCTATGTCACTATTCCGGAGTGTTTGTTGCATTAAACTGGTTATATTTACGCATCGGTGCGCGTATAACCTTCCAGAAAGCGATTTAGGGTTTGAAATCGAACAAGAGTTGATATGTGCAAAAGATACACATATTTTTACCAATCCCAAGTATGAAATATAATATTTCACTGGTTCGGTATTTGTTTGATGGCCGTGAAGGCACAGGTGTTACAAAAATCTTTTTGGATTTTGAATAAAGTTTCTAGACTAGAATGCTAAACAGAAATGAAATGCAGTAAATGTAAACTATTTACAAACATATTTTTGGTGAGCGTGTTAGGGAATCATATCAGCTGTCAACAAGTCACAAGTACCATTAAGCTTTGATCTCATACTCAGAATTAAACAATTCGCTTAGATTGTTGGTATACTGATCCACTTAAATTTTCACACAAATTTCAATCTGTTCAGGATACGAATTTAGTGTTTTAGAGACTTAGCTTATACGCGTGTACCACCTCAGAGTATACTCCCGTATCCAGACTACTATATTCAGTCTTACAGGTGAGTGCACACTAGTAATATCTGTAAGGGGTTAAGTGTTGAGGCCATGAGAGCTCAGGTTATTGCTTCCGCAAAATCAGAGAGATGATGGCTCAACTTTTAGGTGGGTCCCCTTTGGGGATCTTCTTTTACAACAGCACATGATTAGCATTTTTCAATGTTTCATCATTTTTTATGCTGAGGGCGGGCTTTATGATTAAAGTTGTGGAAAGTATTATACGAGGACTAGGCTATTGCTCTCGCAAAATCAGAAGTCTAGGTATAATACCCCAGATATTACCACGTACAAAGACCTAGTATGTCAGAAATAGAGCCTTTCAAACAAGATTTCGGGGGTTACCCATATATCCGAGAGATGTTCCCCACGTAATAAGCAAGTTATGATTTAGGTTTATATCCCGAACAAACTTACTAAATGTGTAAAAACCTATCGGCATATCATCAGCGAGACTGCTTAACACTTTTAAACTTTACATATCTTTAGCATACCGCAACTGTCAAGCCAATGTACTATCATTTCCCTTTTTACACAAGCTCTTTTTCTGTTTCTATTGTTTTTATATTTTGAAATATCTCATGTTTTTGGATTTTTGAAATTTTTACTGTTTTTGTATTTTCTGAAAATATAACCTACCTCCCCCTAAATACCAAAACAAGTAAAAAATCGACAAACCATTGCAGATTGCTTCTCAACATCATCTACAGTGGTACCTTCATCTACGCCAAGAATCTCCTCCGACACCGATAAAAGCTTCATACCGTTCAATTTTAAAAGATATTGAAAACGAGTTTTATCAAACGCTTTGGTATGTAAATCAGTTTTTTGTTCGTCAGTGTGGATTTTCTCAATTCGTATTAACTTCTTCTCGAAACAGTCTCGGATGAAGTGATGACGAATTTCAATGTGTTTCGTTTTAGCGTGATGAACAGGATTTTTTGTTATGTTTATCGCTGCCTCATTATCAACAAAGATAGGGGTGTTAAGAAATTGCAAACCGTAGTCTCTCATCTGTTGCTGGATCGACAAGATCTGATACCAGCAGCTGCTAGCAGATACATATTCAGCTTCACATGTGGATAAAGCGACAGAGGTCTGCTTCTTGCATTGCCAGGTGACCAATCGTGATCCGAAATACTGGCACCCTGCTGTTGTTGACTTAGCGTTAACTTTGCAGCATCCGAAATCAGAATCAGAATACCCTTCGAGCGTGAAATCGCCTTCTCTTGGATACCACAACCCCAATGATGGAGTTCCTTTCAGGTAGCGTAATATCTGTTTCACAATCACCATATGCGAAGCTCTGGGGCATGACTAAAACCGCGTTGCGAGACAGGTTGGATACATAATATCGGGTCTAGAAGCTGTCAAGTACATCAGCGATCCGATCATGGAACGATATAACGTTTCATCTACCTTCTCTCCGGTGAGATCAGGGTTTATCCCATGGTTCGTCGCTAACGGGGTGGAAGCTGGAGTAGTCCCGAACATCCCAAATTTCTCTAAGATATCATGAACATACTTCGTCTGATGTATGAAAATTCCCTTAGGCAGTTGATCAACCTGAAGTCCCAAGAAGAATTTCATCTCACCCATCGATGACATTTCAAATTTTTGCTTCAAAACTCTTTCAAAATCTTTGCACAGATTTTCATTTGTTGACCCAAATATGATATCGTCCACGTATATTTGAACTATCAGAAGATGTCCGTCGACTTCTTTAGTGAAGAGAGTGGCATCCACTTTTCCACGGATGAAGCTGTCGGCAAGCAAATGTTGAGACAATGTCTCATACCAAGCTCTCGGGGCCTAGTGTAAACCATACTGCGCTTTATCCAGTAAATAGACCTTGTCTTTGTGGATTGGATCGGTAAAGCCCGGTGGCTGTCCGACATATACCTCCTCTTTTACCTTTCCGTAGAGAAAAGCCAATTTCACATCTAGCTGATAAACTTTAAAACCTTTCCAAGATGCAAATGCTAGGAAGATTCTGATTGCTTCAAGTCTAGCAACCGGAGCATACACTTCAGTGAAATCTATACCCTCCTGCTGACTAAAGCCCTGGACTACGAGTCGAACTTTGTTATGAATAATAACCCCTCGATCATCCCTCTTGCACTTGAACACCCACTTGGTGTTTATCTTCCTGTGACCATCAGGCAAATCTACCAATTTCCACACTCCTAGCTTCTCAAACTGACTCAGCTCCTCTTGCATCGCATTGACCCAAGAATCTTCAGTTAGTGATTCCTTATATGTTCGCGGCTCAATCTGTGAAATAAAACAACTAAGTGAAAACTCAGTTTGTAACGGAGCAACTGTAGAATAAAAACAAGTAAGTCCTTGGTCAATTTGACGTCTAGTACGAACGCCTGATTGTAATTCTCCAATAATCAGCTCTTCTGGATGGTACGAAAGTGTTCTCGGCATCACCTCGCCTGGAACATCTACCTCGCCTTCCAAATTTGTGACATTCTGATTTACACCTTGTTCACTGACTGGAATTGTTTGACTTGAAATCTGGATCTGCTCCCCCTCAGAATCTGAATCACCACGATCGAATATAGGTATGTCATCAGATTCTAGATTATCGTTGACTGTCGTCTGATTGTCAAGAGTTTGCTGAATATCATCATGTTCTCCAGCATTACTAGGACCAGCTTCATCGTCATTGGAAGCTCGATATTGACGTCTAGATGACTCAACTAGGAATCTTTCTTGTGATGCTTCATATTCTCTCAGAATATCCAACTCGTCAAAGAAATCTGGTTCTTCTTCTATGTTGAATGAATCCCACAGAGTATCGTAATTAAAACGCCATGAGTCGCCTGGATTCTGAGGTGGCATGGTATAACTTTGACACTCCACATTATGTGCTTCGATGATCCGCTTTAAGCTTGGAACAAAGACTCTTTTTAATGGACTTGCATAACCCACAAAAATTCCTTCAATGCTCTTTGCACCAAATTTACCATAAGGTTCTAAAACTGTGCAGGGAGACCCAAACGGTTCCAGATGCTTCAGGTTAGGTTTGCGGTTGTTGATCAGCTCGAAATATGTCTTGTTGAATTTCTTCACTGTAAGAACCCGGTTGAGTGTATAGCAAGCGGCTGACACTGCCTCTGCCCAAAAATTGACAGGTAATTTCGAATCAGCAAGCATCGTCCTAGCCGTTTCAATTAGCGTCCTGTTCTTTCTTTCAGCTACTCCATTTTGTTGTGGAGTGTAAGGAGCACTAAATTCTTGCAATATACCTCTCTCATCACAATACTCTTCCATCTTGTTGTTCTTGAACTCTGTACCGTTGTCACTCCTGATTCTTCTGATTTGAGTTTGGTACAAGTTTTCAATTTTTCTGAACAACGTCATCAAACTTTCAAATGTCTCATCCTTTGTTTTCAGAAATGATACCCACGAAAATCTCGAGTAGTCGTCTGTTACTACTAGACAGTAGAGATCACCAGTTATACTTTTGACATTCACTGGACTAAAAGGATCCATATGAAGTCTCTCTAACGGTCTTGAGACTGAGTTAACCTTCTTCCCAGGGTGAGATTTCTTCTTTTGCTTGCCTTTGATACAACTAATGCACTCCCCCTCAAGATGAAAACCTTTCACATGAACACCAATTACTAAGTCGTTATGCACCAGGTTATTCATTTTTCGCAGGTGAATGTGGCCCATCTTTCGATGCCACAATTGCGATTCTTTTTCCGTTGCTCTTGACATAAAGCAGTGAGCCTGACCCATGGTAGTAGTTGCTACACTCATGTCCAACACGTACAGATCGTTGACTCTAGGTGATCTCATGATAACCAACTCTTCGGGAACAACAAATCCTGGTTTCAATATCAAACATTCCTTATATGTAAAGTGCGTTGTGTACATACGATCACAGATCTGAGTAATGCTCAGAAGATTGTTTTCAAGCTCGGCGATGTAGTTTACTCTTTCAAACATAACAATTCCATTTGATAAAGTTCCTTCACCAACTATTCGACCACCTTGATTGCCTGCAAATCCCACATATCCTCCATTAAACCCTCGAACATCATACAGTAGGGTCTTCTTCCCCGTCATGTACCGAGAAGCTCCACTATCCATAATCCAACGTGAAACGGATCTTGGAACCTCCTGCACATATCACAAACACTTAGTTAGATTTTGATGCCACCCAAGCCTCTTTTGACTCAGGTAGCTTGACTTTGATGTGAGTTTTAGCAGTGTAAAGGGGCGGAAAATTTTTGTCATTCATCTTTAAGCTCTCTTCAGACCCAATCTCAACCTCTTTGTATAAAAAGAAATCATTTTTAGGAGGCTGACCAGATGATTGGTCTTTCTTTGGTACATACTTCTTCTCAGAAGCAGTAGACTCTTGTTTCTCAAGTTTCTCATAGTAATCCAAATGAACATTCATCTTTACCGAAGTGGTAGAGGATGATTGTTTTTCCGTCTCAGAAACCTTTGGTTTTGGAGAACTTGATTTCTTTTCAACTGATTTTGGCTTCCATGCTTTTTGAGGTGAAGCAACCCGTTTGTAAAATTTATCAGTTTTAGTTACCTTATTCTTTACGGGTTCAGTTTTGATCTTGGTATTTTCATTTTTCAAAACTTTCTTCTCAACAACCATTGGAGTTTTGCCTTTTGCATCAACTTTCCTTTTCTGACTCTCAGCAACTTCAGACTTAGGCTTTAAGTTGGTGCACTTTCATGCAATGTGTCCAACTTTGTTGCACTTAAAGTGTGTACGAGTATCAGCTACCCAACTTGTACCTTCGGTCTGAGGCTGTGAGGCCTTTTCTTCAAAAAAATCTTCATTTGATTTTGAAAAAAAATTTAGATTCTTCATCAGAAAGTGAGCTTGAGCTTGAACTTCTCACGAACACCTTTTTCTTGACAAACTTTTTGTTTTGAACATTCCTTCTTTGATAATTCTTACCACCCTGATATCCTCCTGACGATCTGTTTTGGTTGTTGTTATAAAAACACGGTGGAACAACAGGTTTTTTATAGTAAGCTTTATCTTTTTCAAAATTTAATTGTCTCTTGAAATGTTTCAAACTTTCAATTTCAGAAACATCGATTTCAACCAACTTGAACACATTTTTCAATTTGTTCACATTCACATTCTCTAAAGGAAATTCAAGATCCGAATACAACTTATCCGATCCCGACATCTTGTACATCACAAGATTAGGTTCATCATTTAAGTTGTTTTTGGACGTTGATTTTGGAATGTATTTATCCAGAAAACATTCTTCATCCTCAGGTGAATCACTCTCGGATTTCAAAACATTTTCAGCCATGCTTTTAACAATTTCGGACTGAACACTGTCCTCATCGGATGATGAATTGAATGTGACATCAATTGATTTGGGAAGTTTAACTTCATTGACATCTTCATTGTCGTTAACCAACCCGGACTGTTTCTTTGAAAAATTATTTAACACTGGCGGTGGAACCTGATGATACCCAACCCCAGTTCCATCCGAGTATACATCTTCGCCAGCTTTGTTCTTCCCAATTGGTTTAGGAACGATATGTTGAAGAACAAAACTTGCGGAGTTGTAACTTTTCAGTTTTAGATTGATGCGCTCATTCTCAATCTTAGCTTCCTGAACCTGAAGCTTCAGATTTGCAATTTCATCCAACTGTTGGTTGATTTGTTCTTCTTTTGACCGAAGAACTCCTGACAGTTGCAAATTTTCTTTGTTTGTTTTACCATTTCTTTCATCAGAATCTTTTACCGTTCTTTTTAACTTCTCATAATTTTCTGAAATTTGACAGTTTTCATGAATTAACTTTTCATTTTCTTTCCTGATACGTTCTACGTCAATTTTATCATTTTCAATTTTCTCTGCTAATTCTTTTAAACAATCATTTGAAGCTTTTAACATTTTGTCACGGTTTAAGATCTGACTTTCAACTTCTCTGACTTTATCTGTCAGTTCTTCAGTCTTTTTACCGCTGAGGTAAGCAAGTGTACTACAAACCTTGCAATCTTTCATGCAATTTTTGCAGTCGTTCTCAATTTTAGCTTTCTTACCTGACTCATCGATTGAATCACTTGAACTGACCTTGCTTTTAGACTCAGTTCCAGACTCAGAAACTACCTCTAGCTCTTTTACTGCAAGTACTTTGTCAGCCATTTGCTTCAGATTTTCTGCGGTGAATTCTTTCGATGTGTCAATTATCCCGTCATCAACTTTCTTTGGCTGCGACTCTTTCTCTTTTTCTTTTTCTTTTACATCAGCTTCTCCTCCTCCCCACCACATTCTCTGTCTTGCTTCTTCTTGTTCTGCAATTTCCTGGGTAAGAGTCTCAACACTTATAGAATCTGGATCAACAGCTATATTTCCTTTAGGATCTAGATAACATTCTCTATCAGGATCCCATCTATTTGCCTTTTTCTCTTCTTTCCATGTTTGATAGATTCAGCTTTTCATGAATTGAGCTGACACCTTTCTGTTAATGTATTTCACTTCTTCTGTTCTGGTATCTTTGAAAGGAACAATCTTTGCCACGAATGCATAACCTACTGCATCTTCTTCCGGCAACACATCACTCCAATCGAATCCCTCGTCGTCATGAATAACCGCTAATGCTCTGGACTTTTCCTTGGGAGCTTCTTCTATCTGCTTCATTCTGGGAGATTCAAATTTGTTTTGATGATAAATTGCTCTTTTGTAATAATCTTCTCTAAAAGGATTTGCCGTTTCATCTGCAGAAGCATTTCGACATTCACGTTTAAAATGACCTTTTTGTTTACATTTAAAGCACGTGACCTTCGACTTATCAAACCCTAACTTGGTTGAAGGTCCACCAATAGAATTTCTACCGGTAATCTCCATGAATCTTTGTGCTCTTCTAACCGCACTCGCCATACACCACCTGATATCAATCAACTCCATCTCCTCAGGGTCGATCTGATCATAATCTTCCATGGTGAGGTTAGTGTTTCCGATCTTTCCCGCTACGAGGCTTTCATAAGATTCTAAGACAGATGCCAAAAACACCATTTCCTGCTTGGCGGATTCTTCACTGAAATTCTGTGCATTCTTGAGATCCACAGCAATGTTGCATTGAAACAGATTCTTCGGAACTGATTAACTTTGAGCAGTTGAAGATGACCCTCCATGATAACCACTGCTTGGACTTTCTTGATTCATGGCGTTTGAATTTTCTGCTGAAAATGTTGTCTTTGGTGACACAGATTTCGGAATCATACTTCCTCGATAGTACAAATCAACATTCTGCTAATAGATCAACTGTCAGATCAGTCGATTTTACTGCGTTCTTCAGCATCAAAGCAAAATACTGCCAGTCTTTCTCATCAGGCAATGAATCAAACAGTTTGTCAACCAACTCTTCCTGAGTATACACAATTCCGTATCTTGCAAGTTCCATCTTCAAATGTCCAAATCTTTCAATCATCTTTGATACAGATTCGTTCTTCATACACCCAAACAAATCAAATTCTTTTCTTAACAACTTCTTTTTGTTTTTAACAATTTTGGCACCACCCACACATTTCATTTTCAGTTTCTCCCATAGATCTCTCAAATCTTTGTACTCGATTAATGAAATAATGTCATCCCTCACAGATTGATGAAGTAAGGCGACACATTTCTGTTCAGAAACAAATCTTTCTACTTCATTCTCCTCTATGTTTTCATAATCCGTTCTTCCCATATCAAAACCATTCTTCATGCTCTTCCAACTTTGATATGCAAAAGCTTTCAGCCATTCTTCAAACCTAGTAGCCCATCTGTTGTATTCTTCTATCGCCATTAGCTTGAGCGGTTTGTTGTAGGTACCATAGGCACTATCAACACTCAAAGAATCAGCAATGGTTTTCTTTGCACTCGGATTTGGAGCATTTTCATTTGTGTTACTTGATGTATCATCTCCTGTGCTTCCTGTGAAAGCAAAAGCGTCACTGAACGGATTCAGAATATCATCCATCTTCAAATACCTGAGACAATCAACACACACTTAGAAAAATTTTTGGATTTTAAAACAATCTCAAACGAAATGGTTCACACGGAATGAGTTTCAAACGAAATGAATCTCAAGTGAAATGAATAGTCTTCAAACGGAATGACTTCACGCGAAAAGAGCTTTCACACGAAATGCTGGTTTCAAGCGAAATGGTCTACACACAAAATGCACTTTGGTACGAAATAGCAACTTTGGTACGAAATAGATGTCTATTTTGTACGAAATGAAGTTTCAAGGTTGATTACGTGCGAAATGAAGTTCCAGAAAGTTGATTTCGTGCGGAATGAACTTCAACAGGCTGATTTCGTGCGAAATAAGATGTTGATTTCGTATGGAATGATGATGACGTCACACTGTCGGCCAAGAATTTGTCAAATTGATCCGGTTTTACGTCGAATTTTGGTCCAATTCTTTCAAGGATTAGTTAAAACTATGTTTTACGTGATATATGTGAAATTTAAGCCATTTTAACCGTAAAATCTCGTTTAATTTTGAAAAGAATGAGTAGAAGAGAGAAAATCTGATGAAAACAAGCTGAATCGGTATGAACTCTTCGTCCTGAGCTCTGATACCACTTGTTGGATCGTCGTATGACCCAAATGAGTCGTTCAGAAGAGTTTTCAATCCATATCAAAGGCGGAATCAATGATATAGACGTGATTACAGCTTGATTCTCCCTAATTATCTTCTTTTATTGATTTCAAAGCTTTTACAGATTAGTTGACAAATCGGCAGCACCTCGGCTCTGAAATCAGAAAGTTACAAATGAATCAGCAACTCAGCTATTTATAGAGTGAGCATTTCATACGAAACCAACACGACTCATTTCGTGCGAAATAGCTTTGTACCATTTCGTACGAAATGACTTGTTCATTTCGTTCGAAATGACCCATTTACATGTAAACCCTAATTCTTATCCTGCTGAACACTGATTTAACCTATCTAGACACAAGACTCGATAAAGACGAAGTTAACAGACATTTATGCACCAACAGTTTTAAACAAGTTTAGGGGCTGAATATGAACACCATATGAATACCCTGGTGTGATATGGCAGCCATGGTCATAAATCTTTGGGTTTTGATACCCTAATCAACACCTATTCGACAGAAATCGCTTAACTGTTCGATTAACCGAAAAACAATGAATCAAAGCTTGATTGATCTTAGTTCTAGCATATTTTGATTGTACTTGATGTGTAGGTACTGAATATAGCCCACACATACTTCTGGACTCACAAGGAACGCTTGGAATCGAAGCTTGCGCTAGGTATAACATCCGAAAACCGAATCTAGGATAGGCAGAATTTTGTTTTGGCTATAACTTGGTCCGTGGTACTTTTATTGAGCTGAAATTTGTTTTGATAATGAAGGCTAGTGTCAGGAAGGTCCACGTAAAATTTTAGAATTTTTGGAATTTTCTACGATTTTTGGTTAAATTTTGACTGTTTTACGAAAAGAATTCTGGAAGAAATACCAAACGGATTCAATAAATCACCAAATTTTACAGAGACACTAAGGAATATATATGGAATGTTCTGCGAAAATTCTGAGTCCATTGGTTGAGTTTTGATTTGGGTTAAAAATCCGCGTTTTTGCGAATTTTCGGTAGCCGGAAACGCACTGAAATGAAATCGGAAAATCTTAAAATTTTTGGAGATGTTTCTGGAAACATAAGGGATGTCCATAAATTTTTGGGAATTTTTGGATCACTGATGGTAATTAATGTTAATTATGTGGTTAAATATGGTTTTATAAATAATTTATTTAGACAAGTAAAATGACAAAATAAATTCTCAGAAATTTTTTCCATATTCTATAGATTTTTACTGAGTTATATAAAAATTTTCAGAATTTTATTCAAATTATAGATAAAATGTGAATTTTTGGGATTAAAAATGGGTTATTTTAAATCAATTTCGCCAGTTTACCGTGTAACGAACCTGCCGGAACTGGGAACTGACCCAACCCGACAAATACTATAATTGAAACACGGGGAGTATTTCGGGAAATTCCAGGGCGGATTGGACACTCGGGGTGTGTCCAATACTAGTTCGGGAAATCCCCGACGGTGGAAACGGAAACTCAAAATTGGGCAACCTGGACTCCCCAAAAACCCAAACTTCCTTAATGAAAAGTTAATCATTATTAAATAACAACATGTTGGCACTATTGGTATTCCCGTACCATTTTCCGAACATGTTAAACTACTGACATTGACTGTCACGCGAACCAGTGCCCGGAAGCCAAACTGAAACTAATACTACCCTGACATCCATCACCATACCAGTATCATATAGGCTCAATCTGGAGTGAAAACTCCTGTCAGAATCCAAGTTATACCTATTATCGACTTAGATACTAACGTGAGCCCATATTTGCATACGTAATTCTGGAAGTTGACTCTGTTGCTTGTTTACATCCTGTGTGAAACTACGACATACACTGTGAGTTTCACTCCCCCACTTTTAATCTGTTTTACTGTTTTCTGGGGTGATTTGCATGTTACAAACTGTGTTAATTACACCAACTTGCTATGATGTGAATTATCTAATACACGATATTAGCCCCGATACAAGTGATTAACGCAAGCCGTGGGCAGTGGATAGTACTATTGGTCTGACAAACCCAGTTGCCCGCCGAACAGGTGCGGCCGGCAGCCAGGCAACTGCACACGTCCTAACCAGGTTATGCTGTTAGACATAACTACTCGAGGGCATTAAACTGCATGTGATACAGGTGGTGCGATTAAGTGTTTGTGTGACACAGTATGATTAAAACAGTCTAGGTTTCATTTGTGACACTCGTGTAATTCCATCTATGAATCGTGATATGTGCAATTAAACATGTTGATACATTTTGAAACGAAACAACTAAACCAGTCGAACTCACCGGCATCGTTTGGCTGACCTTTTAAAAACTAACATGCATTTCAGGTAAAATGAAACAGGAGTGAACATGTGCGTATGGAAGGATCTAGTAGGCGGACGTAGCATAATAAAAGCTATAATGGCTTGTAGTACCGCTTTTAATATATGGTTTGTAATATGATAGTTCGAAGACGTTGTAACCGATGCTCCTGTTTTATATAATGTAATGTTTTTAAATTATGAGGAGTGCCATGTGTCTGCCGCACCCCGCGATTGTCTTCCGCTGCGAGTCGAGGTGTGACAGAAGATGGTATCAGAGCCATCGGTTATAGCGATTTAGGTATCCCTAAGAGAACCTAGACTATAATCATGAGTTAACTCCACACCCTGAGAACCTCTAGAGACCGAGTGGCGTGGCTAGTACCGGGATGGCCATGTTAGGCAATTAAATTATTGTGGTCTGGAACACAATAATTTATCTGCTGGTACTTGGGCATTCCGGAAACGTCACGGAGAGAGAAGAGAGAACGGGAATGTAAATGCTAACTTAACAGTTGTGGAAAAGTTTTTAAAACTAAAATCAAAGTTGTGTGCAATACGTGCGTATGTGTACAGTCCATGTCGAGGTAATGATGCAGTCGTAGTTGGTGCTGTCGTGGTATGATGCACGTACGTCACTTGGGTGACCAGTTTTGATAACGCATTTAGGCACTAGCCCTTATGGGTTAAGTCTGTGTGCAAAAATTGATAGATGTTATTATATATGTGATGATGATTTTGGATATACGTATTGTGAACCTATGTGTGTGATGACATTTTGTGATGTGCGATGGAATTGTGTGGTATGTGATAACTGAAAATGTGATAAGTGATGATTAACTATGTGACATTGATACATACATATCTATTGTTTATAATAGAATGGCCCTGAAACGTGTACCTCAAATGACAGAGGCAGAAATTGCCCAACTGATAGCACAACAACTCCAAATGGTTATTCCAACAATCGTGGCACAGGTTAGTGCCGGTATTAATGCTAATCCCCAACCAAACCCACAGCCGGGACCGATAGGTCAAAACAATAATCAAAACAATGTTAGGCCAGTTTGCACATATAAACACTTTATGGAGTGCAAACCAATGGAGTTTAATGGAACTGAAGGACCGAACGGGTTTGTGAAATGGATCGAGAAGTCGGAATCGGTCCTTAACATAAGTAATTTTCCGGGTGACTGTGCGGTAAAGTATACAGCTTGCACTTTTACCGACCACACTTTGAACTGGTGGAATGCTATTGTGCAATCTCGCGGGCAGGATGCGATTAATGCTATGACTTGGGATGATCTTAAGATACTAATAAGAGAAAGGTTCTGCCCAATCCACGAAATTCAGAAACTCGAGCATGAGTTTTGGAACCTGCAGATGCAAGGTGCGGATCATGCAGGTTACACAAATCGCTTCACTGAACTGGCACGCGTCTTGCCAGATATGGTTCGACCGGAGTCTAAGAGGATCGAGAGGTATATTTGGGGACTGGCCCCGGAAGTAAGGAGTATCATTAATTCGGTGGAGCACCTGACCATGCACGGAGTGGTAGCTAGGTCAGGCATGGTTGCGTATGACATGGTTAGACGCAAGATTTTGACAATGCCGGGAGAGCCGGCAGGAAATAAGCAAGAGGCCCTGAAAAGTAGTCGAGCAGGGGCAGCTATACCATAGAGGGGGAGTGCCACTAGTCAAAGCTATGCCATGACTACACCAACGGGAGACTCTGGTGGCTATAAAGGAACAGCCCCAAAATGCAACAAGTGCATTTTGCACCACTGTGGTGCATGTCGAGCAGGGATCTGCTCGAGGTGCCATAAAAGTGGACATTATACCCGAAACTGTAAGACACCATTGGAACCCAACCGTTTCCAAACCCCAAGGCCTCAACCTCTGCAACAGCGACCCCAACAACCGGCGCAACAGATTATCTACCCCCGTGCGTGCTATGGATGTGGCAGCACGGACCACTTCCAAAGAAACTGCCCAAAGCTTGCTCAGCAGTCAGCAGGAAAGAATACTCAGGGCCAAGCTTCCACCTCAAATGCAGTTCAAGGTCGTGCCTCTATACTTGGGTCTGGTGACGCACGGCAGGATCCAAATGTGGTCTCAGGTACGTTCCTCGTTTCCGATCAGTTTGCTTCAGTATTATTTGATACGGGCGCGGATAGGAGTTATGTTTCTACAATATTTTTGCCATTGTTGAATATGCCGGCTATTGAATTAACAAGTCCTTACTCCATAGAACTTGCTAATGGTAAACCTATAACTAGTCACCAAATCATTCGTGATTGTCCTTTAATTCTTAACGACCACCAATTCCTTATTGACCTACTACCGGTAGAGCTCGGAAGTTTCGATATAGTAGTGGGAATGGACTGGTTGTCCAAGTACAAGGCGGAGATTATATGTGAGCAAAAGATTGTTAGGATCCCTTTTCCTAATGATGAAGTTATTATGGTACAGGTAGAGAAGTCTGGTACCATATTAAACCTTATATCCCACCTTAAAGTGTTGAAATGTATAAGTCAAGGATGTGATGTGTTCTTAGAAAGTGTAATGACGACCGAACCAGAAGAACAACGTATTAAGGATATCCCAATAGTGTGTGATTACCCAGACGTATTTCCCGATGAATTGCCCGGATTGCCACCCAATCGGCAAGTCGAGTTCCGTATCGACTTAATACCTGGAGCAGCTCCAATTGCCAAAGCACCTTACCAGTTAGCTCCTTCAGAGATGCAAGAACTATCATCTCAGTTACAAGAACTGCTAGACCGAGGTTTTATCCGTCCCAGTTATTCACCTTGGGGAGCACCAGTGTTATTTGTGAAGAAAAAGGATGGAAGCTTTCGGTTGTGTATCGACTACCGGGAGCTGAATAAGGTTACCATAAAGAATCGATATCCTCTTCCGCGAATCGATGATTTATTTGATCAGTTGCAAGGAGCCTGTTACTTTTCCAAAATCGATCTTAGATCCGGTTATCATCAAGTGAAAGTTCAAGAGGAAGATATCCCTAAAACAGCCTTTCGAACTCGGTACGGTCACTATGAGTTCCTGGTTATGCCCTTTGGGTTAACCAACGCACCCATGGTATTTATGGACCTCATGAACCGAGTTTGTAAATCATATCTAGATAAATTCGTCATAGTCTTTATTGACGATATTTTGATCTATTCCAAGAGTAAAAAGGAACACGAGCACCATCTACGAGCCATACTAGAGATATTGAGGAAAGAGAAGTTGTATGCCAAGCTTTTAAAGTGTGACTTCTGGTTACAAGTGGTGCAATTTTAGGACATGTGGTAGATCAACAAGGGATTCATGTTGACCCTAGTAAGATCGAAGCTATTAAGAATTGGCAAGCGCCTAAGTCTCCGAAAGAGATACGCCAATTCTTGGGATTGGCTGGATATTACCGTCGCTTTATTGAAAACTTTTCCTGCATTGCTCAATCCTTAACTGCCTTGACACAGAAAGATCAAAAGTACGAATGGGGTGAAGAACAAGAAACAGCTTTTCAGCTGTTAAACAAAAGTTATGTGAGGCGCCAATTTTGACTTTGCCAGAGGGCAATGATGACTTTGTAGTATATTGCGACGCATCTCGACGTGGTTTAGGATGCGTATTGATGCAGAGAAACAAGGTTATTGCATATGCTTCCAGACAATTGAAAGTACATGAAAAGAACCATACAACGCATGATTTAGAGCTGGGCGCAGTGATTTTTGCACTTAAGATCTGGAGGCATTACTTGTACGGTACGAAATGTACAATTTATACAGATCACAAGAGCCTCCAACATATATTCGATCAAAAGGAGCTAAATATGAGACAACGCAGATGGGTGGAGCTATTGAATGATTACGACTGTGAAATAAAATACCATCCAGGTAAGGCTAACGTAGTAGCCGATGCCTTGAGTAGAAAAGACCGAGTAAAGCCACTAAGAGTGCGAGCTCTTGGGATGATTGTTCAAACCAGTCTTAAAGAGTAGATTCGTAATGCTCAAATGGAAGCTTTGGAGGAAGGCCAACTAAATAGCGAAAACTTACACGGAAATGAAGGGAATTTTGTGAGGAAACCGGATGAAGTGTTGTATTTCAAAAATAGGGTATGTATTCCTACTCTCCATGACCTACGTCAACTGGTTATGGATGAGGCTCATAAATCTAAGTACTCTATTCACCCCGGTACAGACAAGATGTACCACGACCTTAAGGAATTTTATTGGTGGCCATGTATGAAAAAGGACGTAGCAGAGTACGTGAGCAAATGCTTGACTTATGCCCGGGTAAAGGCAGAATACCAGAAACCCACGGGAATGTTACAGCAACCCGAAATACCTCAATGGAAATGGGAGCAAATCAGGATGGATTTCGTGACCCACCTTCCAAAAACACCCCGAGGGCATGATGCGATTTGGGTAGTAGTAGATAGACTAACCAAATCGGCGCACTTTATTCCGATTCGTACTACCTACAACACCGAGAAATTGGCCGAGATCTTCACGCATGAAATTGTGGCTAGACACGGGGTACCGGTTGCAATCATTTCAGACCGTGATAGTCATTTCACTTCACACTATTGGCGACAATTACAAGAAGCTTTGGGGTCTAGAATAGATCTGAGTACGGCTTACCATCCCCAAACCGACTGCCAATCAGAACGAACTATCCAGACATTAGAGGATCTGCTTCGTGCTTGCACCCTAGACTTTGGAGGAAGTTGGGATAAGCACCTTCCCCTCATTGAATTCTCTTACAATAACAGCTATCATAGTAGCATACAAGCTGCACCGTACGAAGCACTATATGGCCAGAAGTGCAGATCGCCACTTTGTTGGGCTGAAGTGGGCAATACTCAACTCACGGGGTCTGAACTAATTCAAGAGATGACAGACAAGGTGCATAAGATTCAGAGTAGACTGAAAGCGGCACGAGATCGGCAGAAAAGTTACGCCGATGTTCGCAGGAAACCGTTGTCGTTTGTAGTAGGTGACAAAGTACTATTAAAAGTGTCACCGTGGAAAGGAGTGATCAGGTTTAGCAAGGCAGGAAAGTTGGCTCTGAGATACATTGGGCCGTATAAAATTATTTCCAAGGTTGGATCGGTAGTGTACCGACTGAAATTACTAGATGAACTGAGCACAATTCTACCGGTTCCTCCACAAAGTGGAGTTTGTCAAGGGTAGGTGCCTGTATCCTGAGTTTTCTGTCTAAGGCTAGAGTGTTCGTACAAATCCACATAATCGGACCAGTCACTCTTACCTGGGAACTCTTGGGGTGAGTGTCCACTTATAGGCTAAAGCATGTCTTCGCGATACATTATGAGGACCTATTTACTTTGATTCAGCTTTTGTGCGTCGTTTGTTTGCTTCGTGGTTCAAACAAATGACCATCATCCATGCTTTTTGGTCGGTAATTGTAACATCCTATTCTTACCCAATGCCATTTCACTTGTTTTCTCTCATGCTTCCTCTTTTAGAATGCCTCCTCGACGTGACAATCAGATACCTAATGACGAACTGGCAGCTATCATTATGCAGCAGATGGCTGTTGTACTCCCAAACCTCATTGCTCAAGTTAACCAAGTCTACAATAACAACAATAATGCTCCCTGTAACTTCAAAACGTTCAACTCAGCTAAGCCATCAAAATTTTCTGGGTCTCAAGGAGCAACTGCACTTCTGCAATGGTTCGAGAGTCTAGAGAGCACCTTCAGACATGTTCAGTGTCCAAACGAGTGAAAGGTTGAGTTCGCATCTAGTGTCTTTGAGAAACAAGCTTTAACATGGTGGAATGGTGGGATGAGAGATAGGGGTGCCGATGTAGCACTGGCTCAAACCTGGGAAGAGCTTCGAGCTCTAATGATGAAGGAATTCTGTCCTCGACATGAAATCAGGGCATTGGAAAGGGAATTCGATGATCTTCAGCAAGATAGAGGTGAGCATCAAGCCTACACGGACCGTTATGAGGAGCTAAGTGTATTATGCCCAACCATGGCTACGCCTCTGGATAAGGCAATCGAGAAGTACATTGATGGCCTCCCTGACCCATTACAAGACATTGTTACTAGTAGCAACCCTACTACAGTTAGACAGGCCATTGAGCTATCCGCTACCCTGACTGAATCTCAGATCAGGAAGGGTAAACTTTTTTCGAAAAGGTGATAAGAAACCAACCGATGAATCGAAACCAAAGGATGAGCAGACTGAATCCTCCAAGAAGTCAAAGAAACGAAAGGCTTCTCAAAACTTCGCCGTGGTTGCTCACAATGATCAAGTTGTCCCCAACCAACCAGCTCAACTCCCTGCTAGGAAGCCATACAACGGAACTGCACCCTTGTGCAACCAATGTAACCTTCATCACCATGCTAGTGTGAAGTGCCGCAAATGCCTAATTTGTGGACTTATAGGTCATACAGCGAGGGTTTGTCGAGCTGCAACTGCACCAAATCAAGCTGACAACAATCCTGCTCTAGCTCGTTTTCCACCAGGGTCTTGCTACAACTGTGGCAAGATGGGCCATTTCCGAAAGAATTGCCCAAAGCTTGCTAATGCAAATCCAGCGCAGGGATGAGCATTTGACCGACTGGAAGACGATGCTGTTTAGAAACAATCGAGCCTTATGTATTATTTTCTTTTGTAATCAAGATCTATGAAACAGTTGTTTTTGTTTATAGATATATCTTTTATTCATTACGATGTTCAAATGTGGTTACATGTATGTACGACATATCCCCTACAATGCCGACGATCAAGGAACCGCGTTCCTTGTAAAACAAACTACTCCCAAAATTCTTCCATTTTATGATCACTTGCGATCTCACTAAAATCCTAAGTACCCGTTTCTTCCAAGGAAACGAAGTACAAGGCGCAATTTACAACTCTGGACGAATACCTAAAGTACCACTATAAATCCTTAATAGGGTACCTAAAGGTACTTCCGTAAGTCCTTAATTGGATTCCTTGTATACCTTAATTCGAATGTTACGATTCCTTGTAATCAAAATTGGATTCTTATGAGATCATCCTATCTTTACGGATAGATTCTGAGGACGTTGAAGTCTATCGACTGGGTTCCTGGTGTACCTTATATACCCATGTACAAATCGATAATAAGTTAATAACAATTAATAAACAAACTGATAACTAATTAATAACCAAGAAAACAATTATGTGCTTATGTGTTTATGTGTTGACCTAATCAAAGTTATCTCGAGGTTGTTCAAATTCTATCCCCTTCACATTATAAAACAAACTATGCGGACTGTGCAAGGAATTACGTAATTATGGATGCATACATAATTATGAAATTTAGTACACAGAAATCACAACAAGTTTTGTCATGTATCTAGAGTTAACCCTATTCATTTCCATTTCTGACGAAGAACCCGTTGAGGAAAATGACTCAATTCGTTCATTTTCACTACTGAAGAATATCCGTTGAGGGAAATGACTATCCTTTTGATTATTCCTTCATTTCCATTTCTGACGAAGAACCCGTTGAGGAAAATGACTCAATCTGTTTATTTTCGCTTCTGAAGAATATCCGTTGAGGGAAATGAATATCCTTTTGATTATTCCTTCATTTCCATTTCTGACGAAGAACCCGTTGAGGAAAATGACTCAATCCGTTCATTTTCGCTTCTGAAGAATATCCGTTGAGGTAAATGAATATCCTTTTGATTATTCCTTCATTTCCATTTCTGACGAAGAACCCATTGAGGAAAATGACTCAATCCGTTCATTTTCGCTTCTGAAGAATATCCGTTGAGGGAAATGAATATCCTTTTGATTATTCCTTCATTTCCAGTTCTGACAAAGAACCCATGGAGGAAAATGAATCATCCATTCATTTTCGCTTCTGAAGAAAATATCCATCGAGGGAAAACGAATATCTTATTCTATAATCCTTCATTCCCACTTCTGACGAAGAACCCGTGGAGAAAAATGAATCATCCATTCATCTTCGTTTCTGAAGTATATCCACTGGGAAATGACAAGATTATGCCTTGCATATCTTTGATGGGTTATTCTACGCAAATAGATGACACCCTAGATTCCATGCAAGACAATTATTTAACACAGTGTCACAGTCAGACTCCTATGAATAAATTTCGGGACGAAATTTCCTAAAGTAGGGGAGACTGTGACATCTGTGCCTCTGCGACCATCAAACAAATACCAAATCAATGAAATATTGTGTTTCATACTTGGGATTTTTATTAATATGTTTATCATTTGCACATATCAATTCTCGTTCGATTCCGAGCTTTAAATCGCTTTCTAGAAGGTTATACGCGAACTGATGCGTAAACGTAATTAGTTTAATGCAACAAACACTCCGAAACAGTGACATAGGCTTAACATACCTTAAATAACCTTTTCATAACTTAGAAATAAGTTTTGGAGGGTTTGGTGTGTCGAAATCAAGTTTATTCGATCGCATGGACTATTTGCGTCAAACTGCAAAAGTATACCGAATCGAATGGTAACGAACATTCCGGAACTTGATCATAAGTTAAATATGCCCTAAATATCCTTTACATAGCTTAGAAATAGGCTTTGAGGTGTTTGGTGCGCAAAAATAAACTTTTTGATCAATAGGGACTAAAAGCGTCAAAAAGTGCATAAGTTTGCCTTTACGCGCATATCTTACGTTCTGAATATATCCGGACATCCAAAAAATTTTGTAATCATTAAAATATTTTATTTTAGTGGTTGGAATGCAAAAATACCATTCGTCGCGCAATTTGGATCGTTTATGCGTCCGTTCGAGTTTTCGTCGTAATTAACCGAATAACGCAACCGTACGACCAAACGAACCGACATCCGAGATGTTTTTTAGCATATTTTAAGTTCCCTATACTTTAACTTCATTTTAGAGCCTTGAAATAGGGTTAACGGGGCTTAAAAACATCAAAAACTGAGTTTATTGCATGCAGGGACCATTTCTGACATTCTGCCATTTTTGTCTCTGGCTGGGCGCCAGAGACTGATCTGGGCAGATTCTTTGATTCAGCAACTGGATCGAATTTCAGGGGTTATTTATGCAATTTTCTCAATACCTTGGGCTGGATTTTGATGGTTTTTATATACCCCTTATATTTTAAAACCTTGTGCCCACATGTATGGCCAAGATCGAAGCACGATTTGCGAGAAACGATCCTAACGGTTGTGGGAATTCTATAAATACCCACCACCTTTCATTCTTGCAACTCACCATTGAATCATTTCTGCTCTAAGTTGAAGCTTATGCTTCATACTTGAGTATTTTTTATTCAATTCTTCCTAGCTTGGACCCTTTGTAAATTTCTTTCGTGCTTTTATCGTTTTTCAATCGTAAAAGTCAAACAGTGTTTGACTTTCTGCTTTGACCACGAGTTGGTCAACAAGAAGTTCATTTGAACTTCGCAACGTGAGCGTAATCATGATGGTTATAGTTCCTTGTGACTATACCTACTGATTACCACGTTGATTAGGTGTAGTGACGAGTCATAGTTTCGGTCAAAATACGCGTTTATGCTTATTTTGCAACCAAACTATTCTTGGGTATCAAAACCCTTTGTTTTGATATCAAACTTGTTTTCTAACTTCATTAAACATGTTTTAACATGTTTAACTCGTCACTTTTAGTTTAGTGCTTATATAGGGTCGTAAGATAAGTGGTCTAAACAACCGCTTAGACTTTCCAACCCGACCCGTTTGGTCGATCATTAGGATCCGACCAAACATATTTTGTGACCATAGTTGTATAGGGAATAACCTTCCGAGGTTATACCTTATGGTCACTTCGTTTAGTTAGTTGTATGATAGGTAGTTTATATGCCTTAGGAAAATGACCAAAATGCCCTGTTTACGCATAAATTCATTTTAAGCATATGTATTCTAAATTTTTACATCTAAACTAATTAGGTAACATTATTAGACATGTTAAGGCATATAATACTTGTCATAGGACTAGTTAGGCGGTCCGAACGCGTTTTACGCGAACGACGCGTTAAAGTAGCGTAAGCTACCTAAACGGGTCGTAAGCACTTAGGTTAGGTTTCGATTTAGTATGTAGGCTTTGTTAAACCATATCATATGAGTTCCAACACTCATTTGGTTTACGAAACCTCATCCTATCCGATCTTCCAATTTAGGTCCGGTCTATTAACATAGTTACCCATATTAGGTGCCGATTGACTTCCGTGATCCTTCTAGCATTGCTTGGTTGTTATTCAAAGACTTCTAGGCTATCCCAAATGAGTACATAATTCCCCTCTTTTACCGTTTTAAACTGTTTTGGGGTGATTCATATGTGCTAAACGATTTTGAGTCTTCTAAACAAATGTTATGGTTTATATTAAACTATCTAATCCATTTGGAATTGTTTGAACCATCTGGAACTATTTGATCTATGTGAATTATTTGAACTATTTGAACCATCTGGAACTGTATGATCTATGTGAATTATTTGAACTATTTGATCCATTTGGAACTGTATGATCCATGTGAATTATTTGAACTGTTGGAACCATTGGGTTAGGGAAGTGATTAGGTAACGGGGCAGGTGTAATGTGATAAAAGCATGGTGGATACGCCGCTGGTACTTCCTATATATAAGTGCTTTTAACACATTATATTTCGTTGCGTTATCTAGATCACTTGGGAAAGTGTATTCAAAACGACGTTACATTACAAGGTTTTTCTAACAATATAAACCATTCGAGTTTTATTACAAAAACGATTTACAATCTGGGATTACATAAACAAATGTTTTGAGTTAAGATTCATGGCATCGAGGTTTTATAAACTATAACTAATCTGTTTTGACTTGGTTATTTCATTTTACATTACAAACATTATACAAAACTAGGTTTTCTAATATCAATTAACAAAGTTGTTCAAGTTATTTCAAAATATAAACGAGCCATGAATCTGACACTCCCACAAAATCTATGTACTCACCGGCATTTTTATGCTGACGTATTTTCACATATGTTTCAGGACCTTAGTTGATGATGTTTGATGATGATATTGGTGCATGCTCACATAGTAATGGACGAGGCCTTAGTGACTTAATAACAATGAAAGTTAATTTGTTCATGTTTTGTTTCTAATTTCAATACAATGTAATAAACTTAATTCAATAAAACAAAACATTAAGCCATGTGTTGTGAAACAATGATTCTGTTACGACACTCCCCGACGTTTCCGTCGCGATTTGTTGTTTTAACGCGGTCGGGGTGTGACAATTCAATTGTAATCAATGCCACTTTTCGTCTCATAAGTTAAATATTTATACGTTTGTAAATAATATTATATCGCTTGTCGACGCAGTTTTTTACTGACGCATAAACATGTTTTATATATGAAATCCGTTGCACAAAATACAATTAATTTCTTTATTACGACGCTTATTAATTGGTTCGGTTTTTAAAGATCGTTTTCACATTCGAAACAATATATACATATATATAAAACAATATAAAAATTAGCGTTGTTTAAACTGTACCGAATCCCGGATGAGCCGTTGACCCGTTAGTCGACAAGGTTTGACCAGTTGACTACTGTTGACCGAACCAAAACTGACCCGAACTGAACATGAGCCGAACTAAACCGAGCCAAGATTGAACCGAGCCAAAACTGAACCGAACCCAAACCTGCTGAATTTTGACGTGAACCCGAGCTAACCCAAACCTGAACCCACTAAGCCGACCAATAACCACCTCTACTGTCACCATCATCGGTTCCACCAACACCAAAACTGAACCCGAATCAGAACTCGAACTCGGCTGGAGTCAAAACCAAAACTAAACAGAGAAGATGGATCGAACCGAATCACAAAGAAACGAAATGAAGAAAAAAATCAAAGGCTTACCAGGGAACCATCGCAGGCAACCACCGCTCACGGCGCCGTTGCTGTCAACAGTCCCTATCGGACCACCTCCGTCTGTCTCTCCCTCTGTCTTGTCTTCACGCCATCACCGGACGGTGGTCGTTCGTTCGTCAAAGGGAGGAGGGTCGTTTGGTAGAACCAAGGTGCAAGGAGGTGATGGTTGTTCGTGTGGGTGAGTGGCGCCGACAGGAGTCGCCGGAGTTCAGCTCCAGTCACCGATGTTTAGACGGTTCGGAGAAGGGAAGGTGAAAATGGGTAGGAAGCTGATTGTTGTTTGTGTATGTTGTATGCACAAATACAAACGAGAGAGAGACGTAAGGGCATTTGATGAAGATGAGGTTTTAAGGATTTTGGGAGGGAACAGGAATGGAATGGCTGACCAAAGTGAAAAGGGTATTTAGGGTTACTAGTCTCATATACATAGGGTTTATTTAGTTAGTGGGCGTTGGGCTTGGGCCCAAGGCCCACAAGCCCATCTCTAGTGTTTAAGTGGCTCGAATGTTCCTACGAACTCGTTTTTGAAACCCGATCGTCGTAGAATGCCATATAATATTATTTTAAAGTTTAAGTACGTGAAATAATGCCGGTGTTCGATATTGGTCGCGTTAAAAGTGTGTAAAAAATGCGTAGTTTTCCGTTTTTAACAGTTTTTCGATCAGATTTCAACTGCGTTTCTAAAAATAGGAAACGAACCCAAATTTTATAAAACAAGGAATTACGAAAATACGAGGCGTTACAAAACATGAACTCACAGATTTGCGTTCCTTGCAAATCTCTATTCGATCCCTTGTTTGTTGTGTGTTTCTCGATCTACATGTGTTCTAATCTAGTTAGACACTTAGGTTTATGTTTATTTATTGTGCAAGTATTTCATCTTGTATTTTGTTTTTAGTTTTTCGTAGTCGATTGCTTTCTTTGTTGTGTTTTCGTATATATATATATATATATATATATATATATATATATATGATTAGGTTTAAGAGTGAACACTAGTGTAGCTTGCGAACTGAGTGAACTAATCCTAGCCATACACGTTTGTAGATCAATGGCCAGGATTTGATATTGAAAAACACTAGTGTATTTTACGATTTGAAGATGAGATCTTGGCCATACACGTGTGTAGATCAATGGCCAGAATTTGTTCACTCAGTTCACAAATACATTAATGTTCACTCTAGAACCCCACCCTATATATATATAACTCCCGTATATATATATATATATATATATATATAGGGTAAGGTTCATGCGAGAACCACCCTTATTGCGAGAACCGCGAGAACCAATGTGAACACAAAATAAAATCTAAAAAAAATCAAAAAAGCACTCAAAATTTTTTTTTTTTAATATTTTTTTAAAAAAATCGCTATATTTCGTTACCATAAAAAAATAAAAACTTTTTTTTCGAGTAACAGTTATCCATGCACATGTGCATATGTATCATTACCTCAACAAATTCGGTAATACGTTATCAGGAATAGACAATTGCACTTTAATTTACAATACCTTTAGTAATACACTACTTTTTACATTACCAATATTCAAAATGCACATGTGCATAATTAGGTATAACCATGATATAACGTGTTTTCGTACAAAAAGTTTGTGATTTTGAATGGAGAAGTAGGCCCATATACATGTTTTTTGGTTAGTATATCTAGTGGTTGATGGTTTGGTTATAGTTGTCAATTTTTGATGTAATATGTTGATTGGATGGTATAAATGGTGTTTACATACATGTAATAAAGTGAAAATATTGTTAATGGTATTGTATTATGGATGGTAGGAGGTAATGATATTGTATTATGGATGGTAGGAGGTAATAGTAGTTTATTATGGATGGTATGATAGATGAAAGGGAAAGTGTATTCAAAGTAGTGTACCAAAACACCTTATTTCATGTTGATACATATAAATGCACATGTGCATTTATAATATTGGTAATGTAAAAAGTAGTGTATTACATATGGTAGTGTAAATGAAAGTGCAATTGTCTAATATGTGTAATGAATTACGGAATTTGTCAAAGAAATGACAAAAATGCACATGTGCATGCTTGTGTATTATGGATGGAATGATAGATAAAAGAGAAAGTAGTGTACCAAAACACCTTATTTCATGTTGATACATATAGATGCACATGTGCATTTCTAACATTGTTAACGTAAAAAGTAGTGTATTACACGTGGTAGTGTAAATGAAAGTGCAATTGACTATTATTTGTAATGAATTACGGAATTTGACAAAGAAATGATACATATGCACATGTGCATGGATAACTGTTACCCGAAATTTTTTTATTTATTTATTTTTTTTTTTTGAAAATTTTTTTTTATTTTTTTTATTAACAAAATATAGCGATTTTTTCAAAAAAAAACAGTAAAAAAATAAAAAAAAAAATTTTGGGTGTTTTTTAGATTTTTTTAGGAATTACTGTTTGTGTTCACACTGGTTCTCGCGGTTCTCGCAATAAAGGGTGGTTCCTAACGGATCTTTGTCCTATATATATATATATATATATTCTATCTGATTTGTTTTTGAAGGGGCTTAATTTATTTATTAGATTTTAAGTCCATTTTGGGTATTTGGTGCATATGGGCCTAGCCCAAATAACTTTGTTTAAAGTGAGTCAAGCCCAAATTGATTTGTATGAGTGGGCCTTAGCCCAAAACATTTTATAAAAGTGGGTCTAGCCCAATTTAGTTTATAGTTGTGGACTTAGCCAAAATAATTTGTGCAAAAATGGGCCTAGCCCAAAATGTTTTCTAAAAATATATCTAGTCCATAATAGTTTGTAAAGTTTGGGTTTTTAGCCCAAGTAGTTTGTAAAGTGGGCTTTAGCCCAAATTTGACTAAAAATATATTTTTAGTCCATTGTTTGGTAAAAGTGAGCCTAGCACAAATTTTTATTTATGAAAAATGGGCATTAGCCCAATTTTAATTTATGGACTACTTTTAAAATACAAAATTTTGGGCTAGTCAAAAATAATAATAGCAATACTTGTATTTTTATAAAAATCTATTTTTTTTTAAATCATTACTTATGCCATAGTTGAATCTTTTTAGTGCATAAACTTGTGTGACGGCTCGTATTTTGTTATAGTCGTTTACTACTTGTCAGTTTGGTTTATTCATATTGTTTGTCCCGATTGTGTCTTCCGTCTCGTTTTAACCATTTGTTTCATTTGTGCCATTTTAGTTTGTACAAGAGTCCATATTGTCCAATAGTGTCCGAATTTGTCCATTTGTGTTTTCGTGTCCAAGGATGGAAATTTTAGTTCGTTTTTCAAGTTCATATATATATTTTTGTAATTTTTATGGATGTGTATCAATTTTGCATTTGTTCCTACTTGAACTAACATATGATGTACACATCAAAATATATTAACTTATGATACTTGATGAATATTTTTGTAAGTAGACATTTTATTCTAGAATATATACTTGTCATTTTTATTTAGAAATCTTTTTATAAAACATGGATTTATGACTTTATCCAAAATTTGTTTAACCATGTTTAAAGACCTCAAATAGTTGTTTTAGTCACATACTTCTTTGTTTAACAACTTTTAAAACATAACAAAATTTATAAAAATTTTGCCATAGTTTTGTTTGAAATATGGATTTTTCCCCAAGTTCATACAAAACTTGTTTTCAATTTATTTCAATACAAAACATCATCAAGTATCAATATCCATCAAAAATTTTCAACAAAAGTAGCATGAACATGATATTGTTCTTAACTTTCCCAAAAAGGAAACTTTATTCCTTATTTTTGCCAAAAATTTGTAGAACAAAATTTTATGAAAACTCTTGTTTTAGATGTCTTACAAGGTCATTTGAAGCATAAATATGTATTCAAAATGTTTACTACTAACATATTTCTTGCTTTTGATTCTTTTCAGAAATAGAAACTTTATTCAATAAATTTTTCAAAAATTTATTTTCTTGGTTTTAAATGGTTTCTCACATTTTACTAGCATGCATGTTCATCAAAAACTCGTGTTCATCACTTTGTTGATGAATCTTGGTTGATCCTACATGCATGTATGTAGATCATGTTTTTGAGTAAAAATAACCAAGATTCAAGTTTATTAGGCTAGATTTCTCCAAGTTCATCTCATGATCATAGAAAAATCATGGTTAAAAATAATGATTTTTAGTTGTTTCTTGTTGCTTTTCAAGTGGGTTTATGATGAACTTGTAAAAGAAATAAAAAATAAAAGTGAAGCTAGTATGATGTTCTTACAATTTTGCAAGGAAATAAAGATCAAGATAAGAAAATCTTGATGATTTAGAGCTTCAAGTTCCACCAAAAATGCTCCAAATAGCTTTACTAAACACCCTAATAGTTTGTTTCACCCATGGACCTCCATAAGAGCATGTATTCTTGAGTTTTGAAGATTGAAAGAAGATGAAATGAAGGGGAGTTTGGTCTAGCCGAATTTTTGAGAGAGAGAGGAAGAGTTTGATGGTTTTTGGTGTTGGAAAATGGTAATGAATGGAGTGTAAGAGAAGGTTTGTTCATCTAGGTCTTACACTAATCATGCTCTTAGTTTTCCAACACATCAAGTTAGTGATGAGTGAGCTTATGGGGGACCCACTAGGAAACGAAAATCAGCTATGGGAGGGGGTTTTGCTTTATTTTTTTTATTAAAATTTTGTTTAAGTAATAAACTTTAAGCATTTTTAGAACTTTGATATTTTATATAAAAATATCTACAAGGTTTTAAACTCTAATATTTTAAAGTAGTGTGACACTAAGTAAAACTAGTTCACCAAAATTTTTAGTTTGTAATTCGGGTGAAAAAAGTCGGTTCGGGTCCTGTACCGGGTTAAATACTGACACCGTGTTTTGTTTAAGTAAATACATATCAAAAATTATTTTTACACTTGTTTTATTATACAAATAATTAATCCAACTTTTTGGACTAAAAATATTATTATTTTTTACACGGTTCCGGTACCGGCTTTGCTGACTGGCAGTTTACTGAACTAGCCGTGCGGCTTAACGCAATAAGATTCGATTGCGGATTTTGTGTCGTTTTTAATACCCATTATATTATTTATGTCACACCCCGACCACGTAAAACAACGAAACGTGGCGGAAACGTCAGGGAGTGTTGTAACAGAATTAATTGTTTCACAACCATGGTAATTAAAGTTACGTTTTATTTATCAATCAAGAGAGTTACATTGTCTTAAACAAGAAACAAAGAGTACATAACATAATTTAACTAGTTCTTGCTTCGTTTTAAGTCACTAAGGCACAGGTCCGCCTAAGTGTGTCTCGATCATCCTATGCAACAGCTCCTGAAAACACATGTGAAAATAGGTACGTCAGCATAAAAATGCCTGTGAGATACATAGGTTTTGTGAAAATAGGATTCATGACCTGAGTTTAAAGAAACTGTTTAATAAAAAGGTAGCCATGAATCTTGTTGAGTGTTCCCTTTCATAAATCATTTGAAAAGTGATAAATAAACCAAATGATATATATGTGTAAAAGAATAATGTATGGTTAAGTGAATAACCATGTAAAATTGGGTTTGTATAAGTTAAGTTATTTGTAAAACGATGTTTATGTGAAGATTGTATTGTAGATGTAATATGCCTAAAATGAAATGGTTTAAATAACGCTACGTTATGTAATACCATAAAAGCACTTATATATAGGAAGTACCAGCGGCGTATCCACCATGTTTTTATCGTATTACACGTCGCCTCGTTACTTAAATCACTTACCCAAATAGCCACCAAGATGAAATGTTTATCAATTGTAGAAATGTTTATGTATGGTCAAATACGGTTCACACGGTTCAACAGTTACAAACGGTTCATATAATCAAATGGTTACAACGGTTCACATAGTCAAATAGTTACAACGGTTCACATAGTCAAATTGTTACAACGGTTCAAAATGTAATATAATGTGTTCATATGCTGGATGAGCATATGCAACAAATTGCAATGTAAAACAATGTGTCCATATGTTGAGTAAACATATGCAACTAATGTAATGTAAATCAATGTGCTAGCATGCTCAGTCAACATACATAGCAGAAATGTCATGTAAATCAATGTGCTAGCATGCTCAGTCAACATACATAGCAGAAATGTAAAGTAAAACAATGTACTAAGTATGCTAAGTTAACATACAAAGCAAAACAGTGTAATGTAAATCAATGTGCTAGCATGCTCAGTCAACATACATAGCAGAAATGTCATGTAACTCAATGTGCTAGCATGTTCAGTCAACATACATAGCAGAAATGTAAAGTAAAACAATGTACTAAGTATGCTAAGTAAACATACATAGCGAAACAATGTAATGTAAATCATGTACTAATAGTGTACTAATGAACATAGTAAGTACATAATGTGAAAACAGGAAAGCTCGAAAGTAACAAGTAGGCACATGTGTTTCACCCCAAAACATTTGAAAAACAGTAAAAGAGGGGTCTATGTACTCACATGAGATTTCCTAGAAGTCCTTGAGTAACAACCAAGCAATGCTAGAGATCACGGAAAATCAACAGCACCTAATATAGGTAACTATGTTAATAAACCGGACCTAAATCGGAGGATCGGATAGAATGAGGGTTCGTAAACCAAATGAGTATGGAAACTCATGAAATATGGTTTAACAAAGCCTACATACTACAATGAAACCTAACCTAAGTGCTTACGACCCATTACGACCCGTTTAGGTAGCTTATGCTACTTTAATGCGTCGTTCGCGTAAAACGCGTTCGGAACGCCTAACTAGTCCTATGATAAGTGAAATATGCCTTAACATGTCTAATATTGTTGCCAAATCAGTTTAGATATCAAAAGTTATGTTACGTATGCTTAAAATGAATTTTGGGCGTAAAAAGGGCATTTTGGTAATTTACCTAAGGCATATAAACTACCTATCATACAACTAACTAAACGTCGTGACCATAAGGTATAACCTCGGAAGGTTATTCCCTATACAACTATGGTCACCTAATGTGTTTGGTCGGGTTTGAAAGTATAAGCGATTGTTTAGATCGCTTACCTTACGACCCTAGACAAGCACAAAACTAAAAGTGACGAGCTAAGCATGTTAAAACATGCTTAACTAAGTTAGAAAACAAGTTTGGTATCAAAACAAACGGTTTTGATACCTAAAAGTAGTTTGGTTACAAAATACGCAAGAATACGCATTTTGGCCGAAACTACGACTCGTCACTGAGCCTAGATAACGTGGTAATCAGTAGGTATAGTCACTAGGGACTATAACCATCGTGGTTACGCTCACGTTATGAAGTTCAAACGAACTTCGCATTGACCATAAACTGGTCAATGCAGAAAGTCAAACACAGTTTGACTTTAACGCTAAAACGCATAAAAAGACCGAAGGAATACTTACAAAGGGTCCCCGCAAGATTGATTTTCCAAGTATTCTCAGGTATGAGGTGATGAAACACCCCAACTTAGAGAAATCTCAGAAATCATGTGGGTTTTGCAAGTGAATGGGATGGGGTATTTATAGTTTTCAGAGAGCCGTTAAGATCGTTCCTCGAAAACCGAGCTTCAATCTCATCCATCCACTTGGGCACATGGTATTGAATACTACGGGCACTCAAATACCAGCCCATAGTTTCAGAAATACCATTTGCATGTGGGTTTTGAGTGATTAACAGCTGTAAACAGCTGTTAAAAATGGTTTTGCATATCTGACATGCTTACGCGGGCCGCATAAGGTTTTATGGGGGCTTACGCGGGCCGCCTGAGCTTTCTGATCAGCAAACAACTTTTAAAAATGACAGTTTCAGTCCCTGTTGGTGTTTAGAGCTATTTTCGACATGTTTAAGGCCCGCTAAGCCATCTTTAAGGCCCTAAAATGATGCCCAAACATTTTGGACATGAAACATGCTCAAAAATATGCCGGATGTCGGTTCGTTTGGTCGTATGATTGCGATGTTCGCTTAATTACGACGGAATGCGCATAAGCGCGAAAAACGATCCAAATTGCGCGACGAATGGATTTTTCTTATGCCAAACACTAAAATAAAATATTTTAATGCTTACATAAATTTTTGGATGTCCGGATGTATTCAGAATGTAAGTTATGCGCGAAAATGCAAACTTGTGCACTTTTTGACGCTTTTAGTCCCTGAATGACCCAAAAGTTTATTTTAGCACACCGAACCCCTCAAAGCCTATTTCTAAGCTATGTAAAGGGTATTTATGGTATGTTTAACTTATGGTCATGTTCCAGAATGTCTGTTCCTGTACGAATCGTCATACTTTCGCAGTTTGTCGAATTTAGTCCCTGTAAGCGATTAAACTTGATTTTGCCATACCAAAGCCTTCAAAACTTATTTCTAAGTTATGTAGAGGTTATTTAAGGTATGTTAAGCATATGTTGATGTTCTGGAGTGTTTGTCGCATTAAACTGGTTATGTTTATGCGCCAGTTGGCGTATAACTCTCCAGAAAGCGATTTAAAGCTTGAAATCGAACAAGAATTGATATGTGCAAAAGATACACATATTTATACAAATCCCAAGTATGAAATACAATATTTCATTGGTTTGGTATTTGTTTGATGGTCACTGTGACACAGGTGTCACAGTCTCCCCTACTTTAGGAAATTTCGTCCCGAAATTTATTCGTAGGAGTCTGTCTGTGACTTTGTGTCAAATAATCCACCAGAGATATGCAAGGCATAATCCTGTCATTTCCTTAACAGACATTCTTCAGAAACGGAAATGAAGGATTAAACAACGGATATTCATTTCCTCAACGGACAATCTTTAGAAACGAAAATGAACAGACGGCGTCATCTTCAACGGTTGCTTCCTCAGAAATGGAAATGAAAAGGATAAACAAACGGATATTCATTTCCTCAACGGGTAATCTCCAGAAATGAAAATGAACTGACGGCGTCATCTTCAACGGTTGCTTCCTCAGAAATGGAAATGAAAAGGATAAACAAACGGATATTCTTTTCCTCAACGGAAAATCTTCAGAAACGAAAATGAACAGACGGAGTCATTTTCAACGGTTGCGTCATCAGAGTTGGAAATGAAGGATTAAACAAACGGATATTCATTTCCTCAACGGATAATCTTCAGAAATGAAAATGAACAGACGGAGTCATTTTCAACGGTTGCTTCATTAGAGTTGGAAATGAATTGGGTTAACTCTAGATACATGACAGAACTTGCGGTGATTTCTGTGCACTAAATTCCATAATTATGTATGCATCCATAATTACGTAATTCCTTGTACAGTCCGCACAGTTTGTTTTGTAATGTTTAGGGGAAGAAAATCAAACCTGTGATGAGGGTGACTAGACTACCATAGGGTCCTTTTAATTAGATCGACAGATGACCTTTTTAATTAGACCACCAAGGAGTCCTTTCAGCTATATCATCACATGATATTCCTAACCAGATTTTTGGATCAATCTGTTTAACTAGACCACTCAAGGGGTCTAATTATGGAGTAGTACTTTATAATCCAAGGGACTTAACTACAACGTAGAAGTCCATTAAGGATTTTAGATAGTACCTTTGGGTATCCTACTATGAATCCCTTATACGAAGATATGGAAGATTCTACGAGGATTTGGATAACATAATTTGGATCACACAAAAACATAAAAGGGAACACATAAGCACATAATCACATAATTATTTTCTTGGTTATTAATTGTTATCATCTTGTTATTGATTGTTATTAACTTGGTGTTGATTTGAACATGGGTATCCAAGGCATACCAGGAACCTAGTTGATGGACTTCAACGTCCTTAAGCATCTATCTGAAAAGATAGGATGAACTTCCAAAAAATTTCGATTTTTTATTACAAGGAAATCACCACATTCGAATTAAGGTATACAACAATTAAGGACTTACGGGAATATCCTTAGGTACCCCATTAAGGAATGGGTATTTGTCCAGAGTTGTAACTTGCGCCTTGTACTTCGTTTTCCTTGGAAGAAACAGGTACTTAGGATTTTCGTGGAAAACGCAAGAGATCATAAAGTGGAAGAATTTTGGGGGTAGTCTGTTCTTCAAGGGATACGGTTCCTTGATTGTCGGTATTGTAGGGGATATGTTGTTTACACATGCAACCATATCAATATTTGTATATTGCATTGTAAAATAAAAGCTTTATTTATAAACAACGATAACAACTGTTTCATGGACCTTGACAACAAAAGAAAATAATACATAAGACGTGATTATTTCTAAACAGCGTTGTCTTCCATTTGGTCAGATGCTCATCCCTGCACTGGATTCGCATTAGCAAGCTTTGGGCAGTTTCTTCGGAAATGGCCCATCTCGCCACAGTTGAAGCAAGAACCTGGTGGAAAATGACCTTGAGTAGGATTGTTGTTAACTTGACTTGGTGTAGTTGCTGTTGGGCAAACCCTCGTCGTATGACCTATAAGTCCATAAACTTGGCATGTGCGGCACTTCACACCAGCATGATGATGTAGGCTACATTGGTTGCACAAGGGTGCAGTTCCGTTGTAGGGCTTCCTAGTAGGGGGTTGAGTTGGTTGGTTGGGGATGGCTTGACCATTGTGAGCGACCATGGCGAAGTTCTGAGAAGCCTTTCACTTCTTTGACTTCTTAGGGGATCCAGTCTGTTCATCCATGGTCTTTGATTCCTCGATTGGTTTCTTGTCACTTTTTCGGAAAAGTTTACCTTTCCTGATCTGAGATTCAGTCAAGGTAGCGGATAGCTCAATGGCCTATCTAACTGTAGTGGGTTTACTACCAGTTATAATGTCTTGAACTGAGTCAGGGAGGCCATCAATGTACTTTTCAATTGCCTTATCCAAAGGCGTGACCATGTTTGGGCATAACAGACTTAACTCCTCATAACGGTCCGTGTAGGCTCGATGCTCACCGCTATCTTGCTTAAGATCATCAAATTCCCTTTCTAGAGCCCTTAGCTCATGACGAGGACAGAATTCCTTCATCATAAGAGCCCTAAGCTCGGCCCAAGTCTGTGCTAAAGCAACCTCAGCACCACGGTCTCTCATCACCCCGTTCCACCATGTAAGAGCCCTCTTCTGAAATACACTGGAAGCAAACTCGACCTTGCGATTATCAGGACACTGAACGTGACGAAATGTACTCTCAGTGCTCTCGAACCATTGTAGGAGCCCAGTTGCTCCTTCAGAACCGCTAAACTTGAGTGGCTTAGCCGAATTGAAACTCTTGAAATTGCATGGAGCATTATTGTTGTTGTTGGCTTGGTTCAGTTGAGCAATAAGATTTGGGAAAGTAGCAGCCATTTCCTGCACGATGATTTCTGCCAGTTCGGCATTCGCTATCTGATTGTCGCGCCGAGGAGGCATTCTAAAAAGGGGGAAAATAAGAGAGAAAACAAATGAAATGGCATTGGGTAAGAATAGGATGTTATAACTACCGACCAAAATCATGGGTGATGCTCATTTGTTTGAACCACGAAACAAACAAATGACACACAAAGGCTGAATCAAAGCAAGTAGGTCCTCATAATGTATCGCGAAGACATGCTCGCCTATAAGTGGACACTCACCCCAAGAGTTCCCAGGTAAGAGTGACTGGTCCGATTATGTGGATTTGTACGAACACTCTAGCCTTAGACAGAAAACCCAGGGTACAGGCATTCACTCTTCCAGTTTGCACGTGTTCACACTATTTAGGACCCAAAACTTTTAACGAGATTTTGAAAACTCAAAGGGGTCCAAAACCTTATAACAGAGGGTTCAAAACCTAGTAATCAATCATCCAAAAACAGATGATTAATTTTCAAAGCGGATTCGGAATTGATGTTCTCGTTGTGGTTGCTGCCTAAAGATAGGCAACGGTATTGTTTTATGACTAAACGCAAGTAAACTCGCGTTAGGGTCCTAGGAAGGTTATAGTCTAGGTCAAAGCATTACTAATAACCTAATTCTCTATAACCATTGGCTCTGATACCAACTTTTCTGTCACACCCCGACCACGTAAAACAACGAAACATGGCGGAAACGTCAGGGAGCGTTGTAACAGAATTAATTGTTTCACAACCATGGTAATTAAAGTTACGTTTTATTTATCAATCAAGAGAGTTACATTGTCTTAAACAAGAAACAAAGAGTACATAACATAATTTAACTAGTTCTTGCTTCGTTTTAAGTCACAAAGGCACAGGTCCGCCTAATTGTGTCTCGATCATCCTATGCAACAGCTCCTGAAAACACATGTGAAAATAGGTACGTCAGCATAAAAATGCCTGTGAGATACATAGGTTTTGTGAAAATAAGATTCATGACTTGAGTTTAAAGAAACTGTTTAATAAAAAGGTACCCATGAATCTTATTGAGTGTTCCCTTTCATAAATCATTTGAAAAGTAAATAAACCAAATGATATATATGTGTAAAAGAATAATGTATGGTTAAGTGAATAACCATGTAAAATTGGGTTTGTATAAGTTAAGTTATTTGTAAAACGATGTTTATGTGAAGATTGTATTGTAGATGTAATATGCCTAAACTGAAATGGTTTAAATAACGCTACGTTATGTAATACCATAAAAGCACTTATATATAGGAAGTACCAGCGGCGTATCCACCATGTTTTTATCGTATTACACGTCGCCTCGTTACTTAAATCACTTACCCAAACAGCCACCAAGATGAAATGTTTATCAGTTGTAGAAATGTTTATGTATGGTCAAATACGGTTCACACGGTTCAACAGTTACAAACGGTTCATATAATCAAATGGTTACAACGGTTCAAATAGTCAAATAGTTACAACGGTTCACATAGTTAAATAGTTACTACGGTTCAAAATGTAATATAATGTGTTCATATGCTGGATGAGCATATGCAACAAATTGCAATGTAAAACAATGTGTCCATATGTTGAGTAAACATATGCAACTAATGTAATGTAAATCAATGTGCTAGCATGCTCAGTCAACATACATAGCAGAAATGTCATGTAAATCAATGTGCTAGCATGCTCAGTCAACATACATAGCAGAAATGTAAAGTAAAACAATGTACTAAGTATGCTAAGTTAACATACAAAGCAAAACAGTGTAATGTAAATCAATGTGCTAGCATGCTCAGTCAACATACATAGCAGAAATGTCATGTAAATCAATGTGCTAGCATGCTCAGTCAAAATACATAGCAGAAATGTAAAGTAAAACAATGTACTAAGTATGCTAAGTAAACATACATAGCGAAACAATGTAATGTAAATCATGTACTAATAGTGTACTAATGAACATAGCAAGTACATGATGTGAAAACAGGAAAGCACGAAAGTAACAAGTAGGCACATGTGTTTCACCCCAAAACGTTTGAAAAACAGTAAAAGAGGGGTCTATGTACTCATATGAGATTGCCTAGAAGTCCTTGAGTAACAACCAAGCAATGCTAGAGATCACGGAAAATCAACAGCACCTAATATAGGTAACTATGTTAATAAACCGGACCTAAATCGGAGGATCGGATAGAATGAGGGTTCGTAAACCAAATGAGTATGGAAACTCATGAAATATGGTTTAACAAAGCCTACATACTACAATGAAACCTAACCTAAGTGCTTACGACCCATTACGACCCGTTTAGGTAGCTTATGCTACTTTAACGCGTCGTTCACGTAAAACGCGTTCGGAACGCCTAACTAGTCCTATGATAAGTGAAATATGCCTTAACATGTCTAATATTGTTGCCAAATCAGTTTAGATATCAAAAGTTATGTTACGTATGCTTAAAATGAATTTTGGGCGTAAAAAGGGCATTTTGGTAATTTACCTAAGGCATATAAACTACCTATCATACAACTAACTAAACGTCGTGACCATAAGGTATAACCTCGGAAGGTTATTGCCTATGCAACTATGGTCACCTAATGTGTTTGGTCGGGTTTGAAAGTATAAGCGATTGTTTAGATCGCTTACCTTACGACCCTAGACAAGCACAAAACTAAAAGTGACGAGCTAAACATGTTAAAACATGCTTAACTAAGTTAGAAAACAAGTTTGGTATCAAAACAAACGGTTTTGATACCTAAAAGTAGTTTGGTTACAAAATACGCAAGAATACGCATTTTGGCCGAAACTACAACTCGTCACTGAGCCTAGATAACGTGGTAATCTGTAGGTATAGTCACTAGGGACTATAACCATCGTAATTACACTCACGTTATGAAGTTCAAACGAACTTCGCATTGACCATAAACTGGTCAATGCAGAAAGTCAAACACAGTTTGACTTTAACGCTAAAACGCATAAAAAGAACGAAGGAATACTTACAAAGGGTCCCCGCAAGATTGATTTTCCAAGTATTCTCAGGTATGAGGTGATGAAACACCCCAACTTAGAGAAATCTCAGAAATCAAGTGGGTTTTGCAAGTGAATGGGATGGGGTATTTATAGTTTTCGGAGAGCCGTTAAGATCGTTCCTCGAAAACCAAGCTTCAATCTCATCCATCCACTTGGGCACATGGTATTGAATACTAGGGGCACTCAAATACCAGCCCATAGTTTCAGAAATACCATTTGCATGTGGATTTTGAGTGATTAACAGCTGTAAACAGCTGTTAAAACTGGTTTTGCATATCTGACATGCTTACACGGGCCGTGTATGGTTTTATGGGGGCTTACGCGGGCCGCCTGAGCCTTCTGATCAGCAAACAACTTTTAAAAATGACAGTTTCAGTCCCTGTTGGTGCTAGAGCTATTTCCGACATGTTTAAGGCCCCGCCGCTAAGCCATCTTTAAGGCCCTAAAATGATGCCCAAACATTGTGGACATGAAACATGCTCAAAAATATGCCGGATGTCGGTTCGTTTGGTCGTATGATTGCGATGCTCGCTTAATTACGACGGAATGCGCATAAGCGCGAAAAACGATCCAAATTGCGCGACGAATGGACTTTTCTTATGCCAAACACTAAAATAAAATATTTTAATTCTTACATAAATTTTTGGATGTCCGGATGTATTCGGAATGTAAGTTATGCGCGAAAATACAAACTTGTGCACTTTTTGACGCTTTTAGTCCCTGAATGACCCAAAAGTTTATTTTAGCACACCGAACCCCTCAAAGCCTATTTCTAAGCTATGTAAAGGGTATTTATGGTATGTTTAACTTATGGTCATGTTCCGGAATGTCTGTTCCAGTACGAATCGTCATACTTTCGTAGTTTGTCAAATTTAGTCCCTGTAAGCGATTAAACTTGATTTTGCCATACCAAAGCCTTCAAAACTTATTTCTAAGTTATGTAGAGGTTATTTAAGGTATGTTAAGCATATGTTGATGTTCCGGAGTGTTTATCGCATTAAACTGATTATGTTTATGCGCCAGTTGGCGTATAACTCTCCAGAAAGCGATTTAAAGCTTGAAATCGAACAAGAATTGATATGTGCAAAAGATACACATATTTATACAAATCCCAAGTATGAAATACAATATTTCATTGGTTTGGTATTTGTTTGATGGTCACAGTGACACAGGTGTCATAATTTATGTCAAATAATATTTATTTTTAGGTTTTTCGGACAGTTACTGTCTCGTTCTGCGGAATGATGTATCTTTCCGCAGGATTGCTGTATTTTTCTGCGGACTTGGACAATTTGGTTTTTAATTGGAATTTTGTAAATAATAAGGCACATATTATTTTTGGACAAAGCTTTTTATAGAATATTTGTGTAGACATAACTGTAAGTCTTGTTTTCATTGTGTCAGACTGTACCGCGACTAGTACTGACAAGTATCGTTTATTCGCGTTCCTATTGTTAGTCTAGGATATTGTTTCTAATCGCAACGGATTTGTTATCATATTTCACTATATTTTTGTAATTCCTAGACTTTCAAGACTTTAATTAATTTACGCGAAAATAATAGTTGAAATAGTTGTTCAGGTTGTACGGAATTTCTGGAATTTTGCCGTTTGTCACATTCTCCCCCTGTTAAAGAAAATTTCATCCCGAAATTTTAGATAGCGTTACTCTTTGTTGGGACTTTCTTAAACAAATGAGGGTACTTCTTTTTTATTTCCTCTTTTCGTTCCCATGTGAACTCGGGTCCTCATTTCGAGTTCCATAGGACTTTGATTAATTGGATACGACTTTTCCTCATTTTGTGAATCTTTGAATCCAAAACCTCGACAGGTTCTTTGATGAAATGGAGTTTGTTGTCTACATGGATTTCGTTCGGGGGAATAATAGGTGATTCATCTGAAAGACACTTTTTCAAATTCGACACATGAAAAGTGTCGTTCACGTTACTAAATGTTTCACGTAGCTTTAACTTATAGGCGACGTTTCCAATATTTTCCAAGATTTCGTATGGTCCTATGTATCTCGGGCTAAGCTTCCCTTGCTTACCGAATCTAGCTACGCCTTTCCACGGCGAGACTTTTAGCAACACCTTGTCTCCAACCTCAAAAGACAACGGTTTGTGACGTCTATTCGCGGCTTTTCTGTCTGTCTCGAGCTGCCTTAATACGATCTCGAATCTTGAATATTTTATCGGTAGTTTCTTGAACTAACTCAGGACCTAACATTTGTTTATCGCCTAGTTCCTCCCAGCATAGCGGAGATCGACATTTACGGCCATATAACGCTTCGAAAGGTGCGGCTTTAATACTCGTGTGATAACTGTTATTGCATGAGAACTCCACTAAAGGAAAGTGAGTGTCCCAATTCCCACCAAAATCCATCACACAAGCGCGCAACATATCTTCTAGAGTTTGAATTGTGCGTTCACTTTGGCCGTCAGTTTGGGGATGAAAGGTCGTGCTCAAATTTAATTGGGAACCAAAGGCCTTTTCAAAAGACTGCCAAATCCTTGATATAAAATGACCGTCTCGGTCAGAGATTATCGACACAGGTACACCATGTCTTGCTACAATTTCTCTGAGATAGATTTTAGCTAACTTCTCAGTACTATCTTTCTCACAGATAGGCAAGAAGTGAGCTGACTTGGTTAATCGGTCGATGATTACCCAAATCATGTCGTGACAACGAGAAGTCCTGGGTAATTTAGTAACGAAATCCATAGAAATATGTTCCCATTTCCAATTAGGGATTTCGGGTTGTTGTAGCAATCCAGAAGGTTTTTGGTACTCGGCCTTAACTTTAGCACATGTTAAACATTTTCCAACATATGTCGCAATCTCACCTTTGATATTAGGCCACCAATAAAATTCCTTGAGATCGTGATACATCTTATCTGCTCCAGGATGTATCGAATATTTGGATTTATGAGCCTCATCAAGAATTAGGCTTCGAAGACCACCAAAATGAGGAATCCAAATTCTATTCATAAAATATAAAGCTCCGTTCTCTTTTGGTTCTAATTGTTTTTCCATACCTCTAAGCATTTCTGCCTTAACGTTTTCTACTTTCAATGCTTCTTGCTGAGCATCACGAACTTGAGAGGTATGGTCATTGTGGATTGTGAGCCTTAAAGATCGTACACGCAAAGGTTTAACTCGTTCTTTTTTATTTAAAGCATATGCGACAACATTCGCTTTGCCCGGATGATATTTGATTTCACAATCATAGTCATTCGACCCATCGTCTTTGGCGCATATTTAACTCTTTCTAGTCAAATATTTGTTGAAGACTCTTGTGATCCATGAATATCGTGCATTTGGTACCATAAAGATAATGACGCCAGATTTTTTAGTGCAAATACCACTGCACCTAACTCTAGGTCATGTGTGGTATAGTTCCTTTCGTGTATCTTTAGTTGGCGTGATGCGTATGCAATAAATTTCTCCCTTTGCATCAACACGCATCCTAACCCTTTTCGGGAGGCGTCACAATAGACTACGAAATCATCCGTACCGTCTGGGAGTTATAGAATTGGAGCATTACAGAGTTTGTCTTTAAGCAGTTGGAAAGCTACTTCTTGTTTTTCTCCCCAATCAAATTTCTTATCTTTTTAAGTGAGGAAAGTGAGTGATTGAGCAATCTTCGAAAAATTCTCAATGAATCTTCGATAATAACCGGCCAATCCTAGAAATTGACGTATTTTGGTTGGTGTCTTAGGTGCATTCCAATTATTTATGGCCTCAATTTTCGCTGGATCAACATGTATGCTTTTCTCGTTGACTACATGTCCGAGAAATTAAACTTTGCGAAGCCAAAATTCGCATTTGGAAAATTTCGCATACAGTTTCTCCTTTTTCAACAACTCAAGAATAGTTCTAAGATGGTGCTCGTGTTCACTCTTGTTTCGTGAATATATCAATATATCATCGATAAACACTATCACGAATTTGTCAAGGTAAGGCTTGCACACGAGGTTCATTAAGTCCATGAACACCGCCGGTGCATTTGTTAAGCCAAAAGGCATAACAAGGAACTCGTAATGACCGTAGCGAGTTCAGAATGTCGTTTTTTGGAACACTTTCTTCTTGAACTCTGAGTTGATGGTATCCTGATCTCAAATCGATCTTTGAATAATAGCTCGATCCTTGAAGTTGATCGAATAGATCGTCAATCCTCGGTAATGGATACCGATTCTTGATTGTGAGTTTATTCAACTCTCGATAATCTATGCACATCCTAAAACTTCCATCCTTCTTCTTCATGAATAACACTGGAGCTCCCTAGGGCGAGTGGCTTGGCCTGATGAAACCCTTATCCAACAACTCTTGAAGTTGTGTGGACAATTCTTGCATTTCCGAAGGAACTAGTCGGTATGGAGACTTTGCCAAAGGTGCGGCACCTGGAATTAAGTCTATTCGGAATTCGAATTGTCATTGTGGTGGTATTCCCGGAAAGTCTTCTGGAAAGACTTCAGGGAATTCCTTTACAACCGGGATTTCCTCAAGTTTTAGCTCCTTGGCCTTCTTGTCAACTATGTGCGATAAGAATGCTATACATCCTTTTCATAGGCATTTTTGGGTTTTCATACAGGAAATGATTCGTAACGGTATTTCATTTTTCTCACCATGCATAAGAAGTGTTTCGTTATTAGGAAGGGGGATTCGAATGATCTTGTCGTGACATACGACTTCGGCTTGATTGGTGGATAGCCAATCCATTCCAATTACAATATCAAAACTACCTAGTTGAACGGGCATTAGGTCAATTTTGAATTTTCGTCCTCCTAACTCTAAGGAACATCCTTTAACAATGTTAATGGATTCAATCACCTTTCCATTCGCTAATTCGATAGTGAATGGAACATCTAGTTTAATGGACTTTAGTCCAAGCATATCTTTAAATTCTAAAGATATAAAACTAAAATCTGCACCGGTATCAAATAAAATAGAAGCAAAATGATCGTTGACAGGAAACGTACCAGTGATTACGTTGGGATCCTATCGCGCTTCCTTAGCTCCAACCACAAAGGCTCGTCCGCGGCCTTTGTTTTCTTTGGGACAGTCTTTCTTGAAGTGTCCCATATCACCACAATTGAAACAGCCTTGGTTTTGCCCTTGTTCGTTATCGTTTTTGTTGCCTCCTTCTTTCTTAACCACCTTGTTATTACCCCATCATTTTTCGGTGCGGTGCCCCATCTTTCCGCACTTGTCACACTTGATAGTTCGGCAACTACCCGTGTGATGATACTCGCATCTGTTGCACTTTGGTGCATTTCCCACATAACCTTTTGATTCTGTTTCTGCTGCTGCTACGAATGCCTTCCCCGGTCTCTTTGGGGAGTTCTCCTTTTTCTTATTACCCGATTGGGATCCTTTCTTGACTTGTGAGAACTTCCGCTTATTGTCATGTGAAGTGGATTCTCCTTGTTTTTCCTTCGCTTTCTCAGTACCCTTTTTGTCAAATTTATTCATCCTCTTTGCTTCTTCGGTTAGACTAAAGGAGATTGTGATGGCCTCAGTGACCGTGGTAGGATGTGAAGACGTGACCATACACCGGATTTGGGGTGCCAATCCCCAAATATACCTTTAAACTCATTTAAACTCTGGAGTTACCATATACAAAACTACTCGTGAAAGGTCATGGAATCGTTGTGTATACCCGTAAATATCTGGTCCGTCCATTGTTAGATTCCAAAACTCCGTTTCTAACATTTGTAACTCTGCCCTCGAACAGTATTTCTCCCTCATCAACTCCTTCAGTCTATCCCACGTAATGGCATACGCGGCTGCATCTCCCAAAATTTGTACTTGTAGATTCCACAAAGATAAAGCTTCAGCCATGAACATACCCGAGACATATAACACAGTCTGATTAGGGGTACAGTTGCTCATGCGAATGACATAATCCATTTTCTCCGTCCAACAGACGAATGCTACGGCACCACCCGTGCCATCGAAATTCTAGGGTTTGCAATCGAGGAATTGTTTATACGTGCATCCTGAAATATTGGTTCTCAAATTGTCAAAAATATATATTTTGCAAATAAATATTAACGAGAATTCCTTTGAAAGGTTAAGAGTAACCAACGTTTACAGGATTTTGGACTACTGGTGGAGCTTGAACTCTCTGCCCATCGTTTTGGTTAGCACGTATTGCCTCGTGTTGTGCAATCGCATCAGCTATGCGTTGGTTTAGTAAGGCATCAAGCTCAGCTTGAGTCGTGGGTAAAGGATTTTGAACATCACGTAAATTCCTCCTTCTTGGTGCCATGAATCTTCATGTGAAAATCATATAGAAGAATTTAGACCAATATTTAAAATAAATATTGTCATTCATGGGCTCAAAAATATAATAAAACACATCATCACAACACATACATATATCATAAAAGAATAAATCTTTCATAACTTGCGCAACAACATACATACCAAAATCATCAACATACAAACAAATCCAACAATAACAAATCATAAAAGAAGATATGCCACATATATATATATATATTTGTCAACTTGTTACAAAATGTTTGTGAAGAAACCAAAAATATAGTTAGGAGTTACATTACTCCAAAATCCATGTCATAAACAAAATACAACCACAAAATAGATTTCTTCTTCACACAATTCTTTGTCGTCTTCAAGTTGATCTTATATATATCTTCAAAAATCTCTTCTAATAGTATTCTAACCTGCCAAGGGTATCTACCTCATGTTGCGACCACATACCAAGACTAGAGTGGAGGTGGGGGTAGGGGTGTAGATGCACCAATGAACCCTCAGACATAAGCCATCTCCTCCTCTAAGGCGCTAACACGCCCCTCAATAGACGGAGGTGGGGCATGGTGTGGGGGAAACGATGGTGCTGGTGGAGATGGTGGTGGAGGTGACATCGGTAATGGTGGTGGTGGAGGAGGGGATGATGTCGGTAATGGTGGCAATGAGGATGACGAAGGTGCGGCACTCGTAGGTGCTCACGAAGCAGGTGACTGAGCACGAAGCTCATGAAGACGATTGAAAACGATGTCAAGCTGAATCTCGACTGATGTGAGCCTAATATCAGTAGTGGATGGAGGCAAGTGTCTCGGATGGTATGGATCGAGCGGACCCATACCCAATGGGGGTTGTGCATGAAGATCTACAAAATATGGAGATGGATATGTAACAGTACTGTGCATGGAAGTAGGGACATGATAAGGATCTCCAAACAAAGGAGGTGAGGTTAGCAAAGGATACCCTGCCATAGGGTAACTAGGAGCATATGGGACGGCCCGGTAGCATACGGGTCGAAATGAGAACTGACTGTAGATGTAACAGGCGTAGCAAAAGATCCGGCAAAAGGATATGGAGATAGATGCCCATTCGGAACAGATGTACCACCTAATGAGTAGTGAGATGGTCCAGTAACAGGAGGGATGATCGTATGAATATCTAGGAATATAGTGGGCAAAACGGGATCATCATGGACTGGCAATGCCTCCGAAGATGGAGGTAACACTGTATCAGGCGAGTGAAGTGGAGATGGTGTTAAAGGTGATGCAGGGGATGAGGATGAGATCTCAATAGTGGTAGCATCGGGATGTGCAACCTCAAGTATAGCAATGTCAAAATCAATACCGATGCCTAGATCATCATGAAGGTGCTCGACCTGAACAATGGGGATGACAACGTCTTCGTCATCGCCATCTAGCATAGTATCAACAACAGGAGGGACGTCATCGCCGCCCTCTGGGCTTACAACATCGAGTGGAATTGGAATAAACGCAACAACATGCTTACCCTCGGGGTGGCCATATATAACCATGTCATAAAAGTGGGGGATAGCAAGCACGTCATCCACCGGTGGGATGTCGGCTGGATCGGGATCAGGAAGGGCGAATGGCTGGAAATCAATATCCATCCACTCGTCATCGGAAACCTCGTCATTGGAAACGAGTATAACAGGTGGGGCAGGATCGTCTAATGGTATGTAGTCGGCATCAGAGGCGTGACCTGCTGAATCTGAGTCTGAACTGGATGACATGGCCCTGGCAAAACAATCCGTACAACGTACACATGTGAACAACTTATAAATAATAGATTTTTGGGCAATTGTTTCTTTTGTTTTCATCGTTGTTTATATCGTGTATCGTTTCAAGTTTGACTTATTGTTATCGTGTCTAAACCCCATAGACTTGTACCAAATAAACTAGTCTTTGGTATTATCGTTTCGAACTATCGTTTAATATTATCACATAGTATCCTTGCATTATCGTTTTGTATTAGTGGACGCTTTGTAAAAATATATTGTAGAACGCTTGTTGTAAAGAACATCGTTTTGAAATTGTAGACCAGACTCAAAAGAATCTTAGTTCACTACAATTGATGCTCTGATACCAGGTCTGTCACACCCCGATTTTCGGTTAATGCGGAAGCGTATGGCGAGGTGTGACGAGAGTGGCAATCGTTACAATCAATCGAGTAAACAACATATTTGAAACATAAAAGATGTTCATCCATACATTTATTTCAAAACCATAATTTACAATACATATGTCTTGTTCGAAATTTAAAACATCTACAACTTTAACACATTATTCAAAGTTCAAAATAGTTTTACACAACATGACAACTGAACACTGATGACATCTCAAAAGCTTGTGTTCTGGATAACCACTCGAACATATTTTTCCCAAAGCCGTCCACTAATCTCCTGTAATACATGTTAATTTTGAAAATCGTCAACAAAAGTTGAGTGAATTCATGTTATTTTTTTTTCGCTTCAAATGAGTCTCCGAAACATTTGAAGTAGCAAAATTCGTTTTTGTATAGTATGATAAAAGAAATCGTATGATCATTAGTGTGTTGCAAGGACACTAATATGTATGCCAAATAAGAGGCAACCAAACCTTGACAATTTATCGTGTGTGTCAACGACACTAGTTTAGACACAAAGCCACTCTTAACGATCGTGGTTATCGTTGTCGTTAAGAGTGGGGCTTGCCAAAACCCAAATAGATCTATTCGTTTGTTACTCGGTACTTGTTTATTCATTAATGGTCCCTTTATTTTAAACACCTATCCGCATGCGATCAATAGAGTTTCATGGTAAGCATCATATTATTTGTAACATGTATTCATCCCCGAAAGTTTAAAACTATAAACATTCAAAATTAAAGGGGAAACATGAACTCACATATTTGCGTTCCTTGCAAATCTCTATTCGATCCCTTGTTTGTTGTTTGTTTCTCGACCTACAAGTGTTCTAATCTAGTTAGACACTTAGGTTTATGTTTATTGATTGTACAAGTATTTCATCTTGTATTTCGTTTTTAGTTTTTCATAGTCGGTTGCTTTCTTTGTTGTGTTTTCCTATATATATATATATATAGGGGAAGGTTCAAATGAAAACCACTAGTTATTGTGAAAACTTGAAAACTAATTAAAAAAAGCCAAAAAAACATACCAATTTTTTTTTTTTTTTGCATAATAATTTTCGCTACTTTTAGTATATAAAAAAAATTTCAAAAAAAAATTCCTTTTTGTTGTGCACATGTGTAATACAAATTTTTTTTTTTTTGAAAAAAAAGTTTTTTTTATATACAAAAACCTGCGCTTTTTTATAAAAAAATTGAAAAAAAAAATTTGTGTGTTTTTTAGGCTTTTTTTAGTTAGTTTTCGAGTTTTCACAATAAAAATGGTTTTCATTTGAACCATCCCCTATATATATATATATTCTATTTGATTTGTTTTTGAATGGGCTTAATTTATTTATTAGATTTTAGGTCCATTTTGGGTATTTGGTGCATATGGGCCTAACCCAAATAACTTTATTTAAAGTGGGTCAAGCCCAAAATGATTTGTAGGAGTGGGTCTTAGCCCAAAACATTTTATAAAAGTGGGCCTAGTCTAATTTAGTTTATAGTTGTGGACTTAGCCCAAATAATTTGTGTAAGAATGGGCCTAGCCCAAATTGTTTTCTAAAAATATATCTAGTCCATAATAGTTTGTAAAGTTTGGGTTTTTAGCCCAAGTAGTTTGTAAAGTGGGTTTTAGCCTAAATTTGACTAAAATTATATTTAGTCCATTGTTTGGTATAATTGGGCCTAGCCTAAATTTTTATTTATGATAAATGGGCATTAGCCCAATTTTAATTTATGGACTACTTTTAAAATACAAAATTTTGGGTTAGTCAAAAATAATAATAGCAATACTTGTATTTTTATAAAAATCTAATTTTTATAAAAATCATTACTTATGCCATAGTTGAATCTTTTTAGTGCATAAACTTGTGTGACAGCTCGTATTTTGTTATAGTCGTTTACTACTTGTCGGTTTGATTTATTCATATTGTTTGTCCTGTTTGTGTCGCCCGTCTCGTTTTAACCATTTGTTTCGTTTGTGCCATTTTAGTTTGTACAAAAGTCCATATTGTCAAATAGTGTCCGAATTTGTCCATTTGTGTTTTCGTGTCCAAGGATGGACATTTTAGTTCGTTTTTCAAGTTCATATACATATTTATGTAATTTTTATGGATGTGTATCAATTTTGCATTTGTTCCTACTTGAACTTACATATGATGTACACATCAATATGATAGTTGATGAATATTTTTGTAAGTAGACATTTTATCCAAAAATATATACTTGTCATTTTTATTTAGAAATCTTTTTATAAAACATGGATTTATGACTTTGTCCAAAATTTGTTTAACCATGTTTAAAGACCTCAAATAGTATTTAAGTCACATACTTCTTTGTTTAACAACTTTTAAAACATAACAAAATTTATAAAAATTTTGCCATAGTTTTGTTTGAAATATAGATTTTTCCCCAAGTTTATACAAAACTTGTTTTCAATTTATTTCAATACAAAACATAATCAAGTATCAATATCCATCAAAATTTTTCAACAAAAGTAGCATGAACATGATATTGTTCTTAACTTTCCTAAAAAGGAAACTTTATTCCTTATTTTTGCCAAAAAATTTGGAGAACAAAATTTGATGAAAAACTATTGTTTTAGATGTCTTACAAGGTCATTTGAAGCATAAATATGTATTAAAAATGTTTATTACTAACATATTTCTTGCTTTTGATTCTTTCCAGAAATGAAAATTTATTGAAGAAATTTTTCAAAAATTCATTTTCTTGGTTTTAAATGGTTTCTCACATTTTACTAGCATGCATGTTCATCAAAAACTCATGTTCTTCACTTTGTTGATGAATCTTGGTTGATCCTACATGCATGTATGTAGATCATATTTTTTAGTAAAAATAACCAAGATTCAAGTTTGTTAGGATAGATTTCTCCAAGTTCATCTCATGATCATAGAAAAATCATGGTTAAAAAATAATGATTTTCAGTTGTTTCTTGTTGTTTTTCAAGTGGGTTTATGATGAATTTGTAAAAGAAATAAAAATATACAAGTGAAGCTAGTATGATGTTCTTACAATTTTGCAAGGAAATAAAGATGAAGATAAGAAAATCTTGATGATTTAGAGCTTCAAGTTCCACCAAAAAGGCTCCAAATAGCTTTACTAAACACCCTAATAGTTTGTTTCATCCATGGACCTCCATAAGAGCATGTATTCTTGAGTTTTGAAGATTGAAAGAAGATGAAATGAAGGGGAGTTTGGTCTAGCCGAATTTTTGAGAGAGAGAGGAAGAGTTTGATGGTTTATGGTGTTGGAAAACGGTAATGAATAGAATGTAAGAGAATGTTTGTTCATCTAGGTCTTACACTAATCATGCTCTTGGTTTTCCAACACATCAAGTTAGTGATGAGTGAGCTTATGGGGGGGGGGGGACCCACTAGGAAAGGAAAATCAGCTATGGGAGGGGGTTTTGCTTTATTTTTTTTATTAAAATCTTGTTTAAATAATAAACTTTAAGCATTTTTAGAAATTTGATATTTTATATAAAAATATCTACAAGGTTTTAAGCTCTAATATTTTAAAGTAGTGTGACACTAGGTAAAACTAGTTCACCAAAATTTTTAGTTTGTAATTCGGGTGAAAAAGTCGGTTCGGGTCCTGTACCGGGTTAAATACTGACACCGTGTTTTGTTTAAGTAAATACATATCAAAAATTATTTCTACACTTGTTTTATTATACAAATAATTAATCCAACTTTTTGGACTAAAAATTTATTATTTTTGACATGGTTCCGGTACCGGCTTTGCTGACTGGTAGTTTACTGAACTAGCCGTGCGGCTTAACGCAATAAGATTCGATTGCGGATTTTGTGTCGTTTTTAATACCCATTATATTATTTATGTCAAATAATATTTATTTTTGGGTTTTTCGGACAGTTACTGTCTCGTTCTGTGGAATGCTGTATCTTTCCGCATGATTGCTGTATTTTTCTGCGGACTTGGACAATTTGGTTTTTAATTGGAATTTTGTAAATAATAAGGCACATATTATTTTTGGATAAAGCTTTTTATAGAATATTTGTGTAGACATAACTGTATGTCTTGTTTTCATTGTGTCAGACTGTACCGCGACTAGTACTGACAAGTATCGTTTATTCGCGTTCCTATTGTTAGTCTAGGATATTGTTTCTAATCGCAACGGATTCGTTATCATAATTCACTATGATTTTTGTAATTCCTAGACTTTCAAGACTTTAATTAATTAAAATCAAGTCAAATACGCGAAAATAATAGTTGAAATAGTTGTTCAGGTTGTACGGAATTACCGGAATTTTGCCGTTTGTCACAACAACTACCAAGGGGATATTCAGATCTTTATTCGGTCATCTTTCCGAGCTTTTACACACGAATATGTGGTTCCCAATTTGCGGAACATAGTCCCAGATTGTCTAAAGAAGCGCTTTTATCACTTGTCATGTGGTAACAACTACAAAGGGGATATTCAGATCTCTATTTGGTCATCATTCCAAGATTTTACATGGAAGAGATCGAAGATTTGGGTACAACTTCAAGTCATGAAGATCACTATGCAGTAGTTGATCATGACCACTGTAATAAAATGGAACATAATCCCAGATTGTCTAGACAAGCGCTTTTATCATGTGTCATATGTTGGACGGAATATATGGATGGAAAGCCCGCATAGATGGTAGCATTCCTTGCAAGTCCTTTAAATTCGCACAAACATATATTCGTTTCATAACCTCCTTGTAACACCCTTAAAATTTCTACTCGAATTTAACAATAATTCATATGATTTATACCAGGGATGATCCAATTAAAACATAAGCTTCAAAAGAACAAAGTTTTAAAGTAACAAGCATTAGCCATCTACCGACTAATTAAAAACATCCATAAGTTGTTTAGCAAAAGATTTACATTATAACTTTGTTTAAACAGAATTGATTTAAGCGGAAGCTTCAAAAGTTGTGTTAGGTTCTTCAAAAGATAGCTTGACCGTCATCCGTGATCTTTGAATGCCTAAAAACTGAAATGTTTACACTAAACATTAGTATTAAAGTACTTAAAAGGAATACGTAATCGAAACTACGTTTAAAACGGATTCGATTTAACTATTATATGCTAACATCTACAGACGTTTCAGAGCTCTACCGTAACTTACGGTATCTACCGTAAGTTACGGTAGACATTTGAAACTTATGGTCTACCGTAAACCAGTAGACATCCACCGTAAACAACCTGATGTCTACCGTAAGTTACGGTGATACCGTAACTTACGGTAGTCTCTGGAATATTATGTCTTGCCTTTTTGCTTGTTTTGTCCAAACCCATTTCTCGGATTTCTTATTCTAAACTACTAACATACTGATTTTTCATATTTCTATAAATCTTCTTTTAAAGGTTAACGAAGACCGAGTAACCAAACTACAAAGCTTTAGCATGCCTTATTTGGTTATTTGACCCGTTTAGCTCATCTAAGGAATCCTCCATTTTGATGACTACCAACAAGGTCTAACCAATTTCTTGGCCTATTATTCGAACTAGCGAACATTATCGCTTAATTCCAACTCAACTTTTATTACAAATCAATACATATATACTACATATCAAAATTTACTCAATTGTAACTAATCAAGTTACATACCTTCAAAGTAGGCCTTTCAAACGTGGTTCGCCACCCGCTTGTCCGCTTGACGCTCCTGCGCCCGTTCCTATAGAGTTCATTTATGATATGTTTAGAACTCTCTTTAAATCATAATTCGCATAATACACCAAACATCATGATTATGCGTTTAAACTTGGAATTTCAGTTTTAAGCCTTCATAGAGGCATTTCAACAAACACTTCATGGGCAGATTTTTACATGATTAAACATCAAATCTCTAGTTTATCATTTAGCCCTAATTTCACATCATTCAACCTTTTTACATGATTGATAACTTCTAATTTTCTGGAATCACTTCAAAATTGCCAAATTACACTAGATCAACAATCTATTTCCTAGTGTTCATCAAATTACACAAAACCCACTAATCACCTACAATGGTGTTCATAGGTTTCACTAAAATTTCATATGATTTCAACTTGTATTTGTCTAGGGTTTTGTCCCTAGACACTATAGTTGTTCCTAATCATCATAATACACACATGCAACTAGAATTTCAGATTTTTCCCAATTTCATGAGAATTTCAAGTTGAGAGTTTTCCTTAAATTTTACATACCTTGGAATCCTCTTGCGATGAGGATCAATAATCTATGCTCGGATTTTGATTTGGGACAGAATTTAACCTTCAATTGATTGATTTTGTGGAGTTAGGGTTAGTGAGAACTTCTGGTCGCTTCCCTGCGTTTCTGGTCGACCAAGCACACTAATTTGTGTGTTTGGTTTTTATTTAATTTGTTTTAATAAATTCTAGTTTCAAGTTCTACAAGATTAACCCCTCCTCTTTTGAATAACTTATAGTTTGGCTATTTTTAACCCTATTATAAGTTATTTCTAGGCTATTAGCTACCTAGGTTAAAATTCCTAGTTAGTATATTCTTGTTATTTATACTTTATAATTCTTATATAAAGTTTTACATTTTCGGGGTGTTACAAGTCCACCCCCCTTAAAAAGGGTTTCGTCCCCGAAACCGAAGTACGTACCAAATAATGTAGGGTGGAGACGTCGCATCTCCTCTTCGGACTCCCACGTAGTGTCCGAACCTTTCCTATGCTCCCATTTGACCTTGACTTGATTAATCACTTTGTTCCTCAAACTCTTCTCTTTACGATCTAAAATCGCAATTGGTTTTGCTGCATAGTTGAGGCTGTTATCCACCTCGATATCATCGTAGTGGATACGAGCAGTTTCGTCTGCCAAACATTTTCGGAGATGTGACACGTGGAATGTGCTATGAATCCCACTCAACTCCTCGGGTAATTCGAGACGATAAGCTACTTTACCAACCCGTTCAGTGATTCTGAATGGCCCAATAAATCTCGGGCTTAGTTTCCCCCTTTTTCTGAATCTAATAATGCCCTTCCATGGGGAAACTTTTACCATAACCATGTCGCCAACCTGAAATTCAATTGGCCTATTCCTTTTATCCGCATACGCCTTTTGCCTGTCTTGAGCCGCTTTCAAGTGTGCCCGAACCATGTCGATTTTCTCATTCGTAGTTCGGATTATATCAGTAGGTGCTAGCCCTCGTGGACCCACTTCTCCCCAACATACCGGAGTTCGACATTTTCTACCATATAACAGTTCATACGGGGCCATCTTAATGCTCGCGTGATAGCTATTGTTATATGAAAATTCAACCAAGGGTAGATAGACATCCCAACTACCGGGGCCATCTAACAGTTCATACGGGGCCATCTTAATGCTCGCGTGATAGCTATTGTTATATGAAAATTCGACATTTTCTGCCATATAACAGTTCATACGGGGCCATCTTAATGCTCGCGTGATAGCTATTGTTATATGAAAATTCAACCAAGGGTAGATAGACATCCCAACTACCCCCGAAGTCAATAATGCAAGCCCGCAGCATATCTCCCAACGTTTGTATTGTTCTTTCACTCTGCCCATCCGTTTGTGGATGGTAAGCAGTGCTAATGAACAATTTAGTTCCCATTTGTTCTTGAAATTCACGCCAAAAATTCGAAGTAAACCGAGTATCTCTGTCTGACACAATGGATATCGGTACCCCATGTCGTGCTATGATTTCATTGGTGTACACCTCCGACATCTTTTCGGATGTATAAGTCTCACGAATTAGAATGAAGTGAGCGCTTTTTGTCAATCTATCTACAACTACCCATATAGCATCAAACCCGCGGTTAGTTTTGGGCAATTTGGTCAACAAATCCATGGTGATTTGTTCCCATTTCCAAACTGGAATTTCCAACGGTTGAAGTTTACCGTATGGTTTTTGGTGCTCCGCCTTGACTTGTAAACATGTCAAGCATTTTTCTACGTTCTTCACCACATCTCTTTTCATCCCGGGCCACCAATAGTTTTGTTTTAAATCATTATACATTTTGGTCGCTCCCGGATGAATTGAATATCGGGATTTATGAGCTTCATCAAGTAGAAGCGCCTTCACCCCACAAGTATTTGGAACCCATATCCTCCCGAATCGAGTCTTCAACCCGTTATTCCCGTCCGTCAAATCTTTCAACTGACCGATTATTCTTTCCTTCTTCCAATTCTCCTCTTTTACTGCTTCTAATTGCGCCTCTCGAATACGTTCAAGTATACCCGAGGTCACCACGAGCTGCATCGACCTTACTCATATTGGGACATAGTCCGCTTTTCTGCTCAGAGCATCCGCTACCACATTTGCCTTTCCGGGGTGGTAATGTATTTCACAGTCGAAATCTTTCACCGTTTCTAACCATCGCCTTTGTCGCATATTTAACTCCTTCTGATCGAAGAAGTATTTTAAGCTCTTGTGATCGGTGAATATGGTGCACTTTACCCCATATAGGTAGTGCCTCCATATTTTTAAGGCAAATACCACCGCAGCCAACTCAAGATCGTGCGTGGGATATTTCTTCTCGTGTAACTTCAATTGCCACGAGGCATAAGCTATAACTTTGCCCCGTTGCATCAAAACGCATCCGAGCCCCGATTGTGAAGCATCCGAATAAACCACCATGTCTTCGACTCCGTCCGGCAATGTCAGTACCGGAGCTTGAGTTAACTTTTCTTTTAGTGTTTGAAACGCTCTTTCTTGGTCGACACCCCAAATGAACTTTTCTTTCTTTTGGGTTAGCTTTGTTAGCGGTGACGCAATCTTGGAGAAATCTTGAATGAATCTCCTATAGTATCCCGCAAGCCCCAAAAAGCTTCTAATTTCCGATGGGTTCTTCGGAGAATTCCATTTTGACACGGCCTCAATCTTTGACGGATCCACCAATACTCCGTCGGCACTTATGACGTGGCCAAGGAATTGTACCTCTCGTAACCAAAAGGCACACTTAGAGAATTTCGCATACAGCCTTTCTCGTCTAAGTGTTTCTAACACTTCGTGCAAGTGGTGTGCGTGTTCAGCTTCACTTTTTGAATACACCAAAATATCATCGATAAACACGATGACCGACTTATCCAACATTGGCTTGCAAACCCGATTCATGAGGTCCATGAAGGCCGCGAGTGCATTTGTTAGCCCAAATGACATCACGAGGAATTCGTAATGTCCGTATCTCGTACGAAAAGCCGTCTTCGGCACATCTTCCTCCTTGACCTTTAGTTGGTGATACCCCGATCTAAGGTCAATTTTTGAAAACCAATTCGCACCTTGTAATTGGTCGAATAAATCATCTATCCTCGGAAGCGGGTATCGGTTCTTTACCGTGAGTTTGTTTAACTCCCGGTAATCGATACACATGCGCATGCTTCCGTCTTTCTTTCTCACGAACAATACCGGTGCACCCCAAGGAGACATACTCGGCCTTATGAATCCCTTGTCTAGCAGATCTTGAATTTGGGACATCAACTCTTGTAATTCCGACGGTGCGAGTCGGTACGGTGCTTTAGCTACGGGTTTTGCGCCCGGAATCAATTCAATCCCGAACTCTACTTCCCGTTCAGGCGGTATCCCCGGTTAATCCTCCGGAAACACATCTTCATAATCGCGTACTACCGGCACATCCTCAATCTTTCGTGATTCTTTCTCGGGCTCATTTGCGTATATCATGAATGCCTTGCATCCTCGCTTCATAAGCTTGTGGGCTTTCAACATTGAACATACTATGGGATTGCCTCCTTTTTCGCCATAGATGGTGACGTGTTTCCCGCTCGGAGATGTTAGTTTTATCTCTTTACGAAAACACACGACCTTTGCATGGTGCTGAGATAGCCAATCCATCCCAACGACTACTTGAAATTCCCCCATTGACATCGGGATTAAGTCTATCAAGTATTCCTCATCGTCGATGCTTAATTTGCAGCCTCGACAAACATCACAAACTATAAAACTTTTGTTGTCCCCTATTTCAACTTCTAAGGGCACAGATAATTTCGTCAATACAAAAGAAGGATGTCGAATAAATCCATGCGAAATGAAGGATTTATTTGCACCCGTATCAAACAGTACACGTGCTGGAATTGAGTTAATTGTGAATATACCTGAAACCACATCGGGTTCTGTCTTTGCTTCAGCCGCGGTAAGTTGGAAGGACCTAGCCTTCGCCTTGGGAGCTTCTGTTGGAGACTCCTTTGTATATTTCCTTCCCACCAACTCGGGGCATTCAGATTTCTTGTGACCGGGTTGGTAGCATTTGTAACAAACAGAAACTTTTCCGGGACATAGCGATGCAGTGTGCCCCGTCTTCCCACATACCGGACACGGCTTGTCCTTGAAGCGGCACTCACCTTTGTGCCCCTTTCCACATACTTTGCAACTTGGCGACCCACCTTTAGCATCCACTTTCTTTCCCGATTCTCCAGTTCGAGCTTTCTTGGTAGGGCTTGGATTTACATCTTGCGCCCTTCGCTCACCCCTTTCAACTTGCTTCTTCAACTCGATTTCTCGTTCCCGAGCAACGTTTATGATTTCGGTAAGGGTTTCGTATTTTGAAGGAGTCAAAACTCCCTATATTCAGCGCTCAACATATTGTAGTAGTAGTATATTTTCTGTTCTTCGTTCGTCACCAATTCACTACTAAACTTCATTTTATCCATAAACATCGCCGTGATATTGTCTATGGTTTCACCCTTATGCCTAAGTTGCATGAACTCTTCCTTGATTTTGTTAATGACCGCTTTGGGACTATGATGTTTAAGAAATGGTGTCTTAAACTCTTCCCATGTCATGGCCCTTGCCGCTTCGGCCCATATTTCATTCTTTTTGTTATCCCTCCAATCCTTGGCTTGTCCTCTTAACTGACCCGTTCCGTAGGCAACGAAATCGCTTTCGTCGCAATGGGTCCTTTCAAACACCCCTTCAATATCGCCCAACCATCTTTGGCAAATTATCGGGTCGACTTCCCCGTTATAGATTGGCGGTTTACACGCCATGAATTCCTTATATGAGCACCCTTTACGTTCTCCAGTTTTGTCTTTCATAAGGTTGACAGTATCCTCCAACCTTTTAACTCGCTCTTCTACGAGCGACAACACCGTGCTTTGAATCTTGTCTATAAACCCGGATAGACTGCCCTCAATTGCCTTTCCTACTTCCTCGGCAATTATCTCTTTCATTTGTTCGGTGCTTGTCGGCACCGGATCATTATTGCTCCCTTTTGACATCTTGAAACTGAAATGTTTACATCAAACGTTAAACATTTCATTCATGGCATTGCTTCGTTTGTTTCGGTTTAGCCAAGTTCATAACTTGCTTTAACCGTTCACGTTTAGTGCACTTTCCGGGTTTGAGTGTGTTAACACGCTCTTCCCATGCATATCAATTCGTTTCTCATTCCTTACATAATACATAATTTATTAACATAATAAGTTAATTCTTACCGGACGATCGATCAAGCTTGAACCGAACACTTTGTTGACAACCTTAAGCTCTGATTACCAACTTGTAACACCCTTAAAATTTCTACTCGAATTTAACAATAATTCATATGATTTATACCAGGGATGATCCAATTAAAACATAAGCTTCAAGAGAACAAAGTTTTAAAGTAACAAGCATTAGCCTTCTACCGACTAATTAAAAACATCCATAAGTTGTTTAGCAAAAGATTTACATTATAACTTTGTTTAAACAGAATTGATTTAAGCGGAAGCTTCAAAAGTTGTGTTCAGTTCTTCAAAAGATAGCTTGACCGTCATCCGTGATCTTTGAATGCCTAAAAACTGAAATGTTTACACTAAACATTAGTATTAAAGTACTTAAAAGGAATACGTAATCGAAACTACGTTTAAAACGGATTCGATTTAACTATTATATGCTAACATCTACAGACGTTTCAGAGCTCTACCGTAACTTACGGTATCTACCGTAAGTTACGGTAGACATTTGAAACTTATGGTCTACCGTAAACCAGTAGACATCCACCGTAAACAACCTGATGTCTACCGTAAGTTACGGTGATACCGTAACTTACGGTAGTCTCTGGAATATTATGTCTTGCCTTTTTGCTTGTTTTGCCCAAACCCATTTCTCGGATTTCTTATTCTAAACTACTAACATACTGATTTTTCATATTTCTATAGATCTTCTTTTAAAGGTTAACGAAGACCGAGTAACCAAACTACAAAGCTTTACCATGCCTTATTTGGTTATTTGACCCGTTTAGCTCATCTAAGGAATCCTCCATTTTGATGACTACCAACAAGGTCTAACCAATTTCTTGGCCTATTATTCGAAACTAGCGAACATTATCGCTTAATTCCAACTCAACTTTTATTCACAAATCAATACATATATACTACATATCAAAATTTACTCAATTGTAACTAATCAAGTTACATACCTTCAAAGTAGGCCTTTCAAACGTGGTTCGCCACCCGCTTGTCCGCTTGACGCTCCTGCGCCCGTTCCTATAGAGTTCATTTATGATATGTTTAGAACTCTCTTTAAATCATAATTCGCATAATACACCAAACATCATGATTATGCGTTTAAACTTGGAATTTCAGTTTTAAGCCTTCATAGAGGCATTTCAACAAACACTTCATGGGCAGATTTTTACATGATTAAACATCAAATCTCTAGTTTATCATTTAGCCCTAATTTCACATCATTCAACCTTTTTACATGATTGATAACTTCTAATTTTCTGGAATCACTTCAAAATTGCCAAATTACACTAGATCAACAATCTATTTCCTAGTGTTCATCAAATTACACAAAACCCACTAATCACCTACAATGGTGTTCATAGGTTTCACTAAAATTTCATATGATTTCAACTTGTATTTGTCTAGGGTTTTGTCCCTAGACACTATAGTTGTTCCTAATCATCATAATACACACATGCAACTAGAATTTCAGATTTTTCCCAATTTCATGAGAATTTCAAGTTGAGAGTTTTCCTTAAATTTTACATACCTTGGAATCCTCTTGCGATGAGGATCAATAATCTATGCTCGGATTTTGATTTGGGACAGAATTTAACCTTCAATTGATTGATTTTGTGGAGTTAGGGTTAGTGAGAACTTCTGGTCGCTTCCCTGCGTTTCTGGTCGACCAAGCACACTAATTTGTGTGTTTGGTTTTTATTTAATTTGTTTTAATAAATTCTAGTTTCAAGTTCTACAAGATTAACCCCTCCTCTTTTGAATAACTTATAGTTTGGCTATTTTTAACCCTATTATAAGTTATTTCTAGGCTATTAGCTACCTAGGTTAAAATTCCTAGTTAGTATATTCTTGTTATTTATACTTTATAATTCTTATATAAAGTTTTACATTTTCGGGGTGTTACACTCCTCCTATAAATCTGTCACACCCCGAAATATCAGAGCTGGCGTGACTGGACTGGTATCTTCATTGCACAGCAGAAGTATTTGAGCTAAGACTTCTTGGATGCGAACGCCCGCTAAGTACTCGAATTCCCATGGGTTCTCCTATTCCAACCGTTCCATAATTTGTAACATGCAACCTGAGAAAGAACATGAGAAAAATCAACATAAAGTTGAGCGAGTTTATAGTTTGATTTGAAAAAGATTTAAAACAAATCTCTTTTGATAACCGGTTTAAGTAATGTCGAGATAATGTAATAAAACCATTTTCTTTGGCATGTCATTTGAAAATCTTGTGTTTGTAGAATTTGTATAATCGTCAATGTCCGTGTACGACAAAGACAACATGCCCGCATGAGCCTACAACCTACCCCATGCTAGCAAGTGCCTCGCCAAACCATTTACTCAAGACGGCCGACTAGCAGGTGATTATAGTTCCAATTAGTAGCGAGGACTTCACAGTACAGTTTTAGAGACCCTACGGCCCTTAGTGAGTAGTGGGCCATCTAGTCCTAGTGACATTGGCCCTTTGCCCACGTCCTTGGGCCTTTGCCCTAGTGGACCATCCAGTCCTAGTGACATTGGGCCTTTGCCCACGTCCTTGGGCCTTTGCCCACGTCCTTGGGCCTTTGCCCTAGTGGACCATCCAGTCCTAGTGACATTGGGCCATTGCCCACGTCCTTGAAAACTCATGCATGTTTCGAAAACCTTGTATTGTTGTAAAAACCGGTAAGTTTAGCATGAACTTTTCGTAAACCATTTGAGTTAGTTGAAATCATGTTGCGAAATGGTTTAGAAATATATATAGTTTTTGTTCATCGAAATATTTGTACTTGTGCGAAACTTGCATGTCTTTCCACCCCCGAAAACATTTATAAAAATGTAAAACAGTAAAAAGTGGGGGTTATGAACTCACCTGGATATTCCTGTGCAAAGCTAGCTTAGTATGATTCCGTAGTGTCGTTCCAAGAACGTGAATTAGCTAGCGTGCAACTATGACATTCCAACGAAGGAATACTTATGAGTTTTCTAATAAACGTAGCTAAACTACATGTCCGAGCTCTACCGAATCGTTAACTAAACGATTCTAAGAAGGTGTTATTATTTTGACTTAGAATGACCAATCTCTTGTTACTTGATCCCGCTTATAATCGAGATAAAACTAAGTCTCGGAAACGGCTTAGTTTTCCGAGTGATTTAGAATATATATATATATATATATATATATATATATATATATATAGGACCGCTAAAATGAAAACCACCTCCAGTTGTAAGAACTGAGAGAACCACTTTCTAGCCATTAGATCAAGAAGATGGATGGATGAGATTGAAAGTAACTAAAATTAATATTAAATAGATTTTGTCTTATTATGTTTTTAATATTTTAATTCAAAAGGGTAGTTTAGTAAAATTACTCTATTTTTTCTTTTTGTCTTTATTATTTTTTTATTACTTTTTTGTTTTATTGTATTACTCTTTTTTTTAAAGAATTTTTTTATTAAAAGCATTTTTAAATTCAGATTTTTTTAACAAAACAATTTTTTTTGCGCGCCGGTTTTTGCACGCCGTTATTACGCCTGGTTTTTTCACGCATCGTTTTTTAACGGGTCGTTTCTGCACGCCGTTTTTTTAACGCGCGGTTTTTGGCGTCCCGTTTTACCGCGGCGTTTTTTACGTCCCTTTTTTTCGCGGCGTTTTTATGCGCCGCATTCACGCCCATTGTTTTTTACGCGCCGTTTTTTCAAGCGTCGTTTTTTACGTAAAAGTTTTTACTTTTTACGTTAAATTTTTTACGTTTTACGTAAAACTTTTTACGTTTTACGTTAAAATTTTTACGTTTTACGTAAAACTTTTTACGTTTTACGTTTTTACGTTTTAGATTAAAAAGTTTACGGTTTACGTTAAAAAGTTTACGGTTTAACTTTTTTTTTTTACAAAAACTTTTTTACGCAAAAACGAACGCACCCAGAAATCGGAAACTCGGGAGGTGTCTCAGATATATTGTTATCATCATTGACTAGGGGGAAAAAATAAAAAAACCAACAACATCAAAACAAAGTGTATCTCGAAAAAAAAAACGGGTTTTGGCTCAGTTTTTCCGATAATCAAAAGGCTGCAAAAAGTGGGGTTGCAGGTTCAAAAAATCTACCCTCTGCCGTCCTTGCCGCGTCATCGTCATCAAAATCTACGTTTTTTTTTTGCATCATCGCCACCCAAATCCAAAACCACACTTCAATCGACCACCGGCACCACGGGGCACCACCGGCACCGCGCGGGCACCACTGGGCACCAACGCGCGGGGACCACGGGGCAACACCGGCACCACAAATCAAACAGTTTCTCTAAAATCAAGTTTTCAACCACAAAGATCAAACATTGAGGGTCACTTTATGCAAACACAAAACCCACCAAAATCACCATATGCAAAACATGGTCACTTTATGCAAACAGAAAACCACCTAAATCAAAAAACACAAATAAAGAATCCCAAACCAACATAATCAGAATCAAAGAATCAAAGAATCCCAAACCAACATAATCAGAATCAAAGAAACCCCAAACCCAATCAACCCCCAACATACCAAAATAAACCCAGCAAGGTCGCAAAAGGGTGACCGGAGAGATGGTGGCCATGGCGGTTCGTTTTCAGGCGATGGTGGCCGCACACCACCGCGGCTGTCGCAAAAGACTCCCACCAACCACCGCCCCACCACCGTCTTCTGCCTCTGCACAACTCCCACCAACCACCTCCCACACCACCGTCTTTCGACCAACCACCTCGCACAACCGTCTTCCGCCACCGACCAACCACCGCACCACCACCGCCGCCCAAAGTGGTGGTCGGATCTCTCTGCCGCCGATTACTGTGGAGACGAAGGGGAGGGGTGTTTGGCTAGTGGTGGTCGCCGGAAACAGGGGCACCTTGGGGATGTGGGTGGGTTGCAGGTTTTGTGATGAGAGGGATGAAAATAGAAGGTCTGCTACAATTTTAAAGAGAAGAAAAGAATAGAGAGGAGAGATAAAAGATGTGCTACAATTAATGAAGAGAGAGAGAGATATTAGACAATAGGAGTAAATTACCAAAACACCTTTTTTGTTGGCGTAATCTGATTGGTGGAGAGTGGTTTTCACGGTTCTTACAACTGGAGGTGGTTTTCATTTTAGCGGTCATATATATATATATATATATATATATATATATATATATGGTAGGAGTTGGCTACAAAGCCTACTTTCCTACAAAGTGTAGGAAGCAATCTCCTTGTGACATGTGGCATCTAGGGTTATTTTACTAAAGGGCATTAAAGTAATTGAATAATTACACCAATTTATGGAATATTTTATATCATAACAATAAAGGGCTATTTTTATGGAAACCAATGTTTTGAAAACCGGATCGGACCGGCCGGTCGGACCGGTTGGACCGGGAACCGGAGGTCTGACCGGTCCGGTTCAGTATATTGGACCGGATTTACATCGAACTGGGGTTGAACCGGTGAACCGGCGGTCGAACCGGAAAACCGGCCGGTTGAACCGGGTTATTAATGGATTGAACCGGATTTCTGAATTTTTTTTCAAATTTCAGCCTATTAATTTTAAGACACCTGCCGGTTCTTACATCCGGTTGGACCGGTTGAACCGGTCGGACCAGTGACCAAACCGGTTCGACGTCCGGTCCGGCTCTGAAAACATTGATGGAAACTTATGTCTATTAATTATTCAAAATTGCCAGTTACATCATTGTATTCACGATTAATTCATCCGAAGTTTGAAACACAAAAGAAATTCATCATTTCTTAACATTGTGTTTTATCAGTTTACGATTTCTTCATACCGCGTTATATCAATTTCACAATTAAACACACCCCTCATATATTTCAAAATATAAAACACATTCATTATTTCTTGACGTTGTGTTTTATCAGTTTCTGATTTCTTCACATTGTGTTATACAAATTTTCACAATTAAACACAACCCTAACTCATAGAACACAATAGTGTCTGAAATGTACAATATAAAATATGCAGACACTGTATAAAACACACTAGTGTCTGAATTACTTGAATCGTAATTTTTTAGATATGTAGTAATACGGTACTCATATTAAAGATAAAAAACGCTCATTATTATGGTATATTTTTTTAAAAACACAAATTATGTATAAAAAAGTTATTGACGTTTTAAAAAGATGGGGGAAGTTACATGTGAGTTGCATGTGATTCCTAAATTTAAGGCATACAAAATTTACTTTTATACCCTTAATTCAATAAATCAATCAATTTAATTAAAACAAATATTACAATTTTGCCACTCATTTAATCTCATCCATCAATTACCTAATCTAGTGGCCTTAATCACTTCTTACACTTTTTAGACAAAACACACTTTGTAGAGGAACCCCACCCTATATATATATATATATAGAGAAAGGTTAACATACTTCACGGCTTATCATACTTCACGTAGGAGACAATGGTAACCGTTGGATCAGGGGTATAATCACGCATGGAATATATAGTCACGCATGGGACCACATAATCACGCATGGGATCCAAAATCACGCACGTTATTTTGGTCAAAAAAATAATTACGCATGTTATATATTTCGTGAAGTACGTTAATGTACGTTAAGGCGTGAAGTACATTATATATATATATATATATATATACACGAAGTCGTGTTACTCATCGCGAATAGAAGGCGTAGATGAATAATGGTACGTATTCGAAACGTTGTATATGATACAGTAACATACCGTTGTAGTTTTCGTAGGATGGAAATAGATAAATATATATACATATATATATATACTCGGAAACTTGATGTTTGAAACAAATATAAACATATATACCATTGTGATAAAAACACTCGAAAATATTCGAGTCGTTGACGCTTGAAATGAATATAACGACTATATCTAGTTCTCCAAAAGTGTTTAAAGTTGACGTGTGAAATAAATATTCGAATTCACGATATTTGAAATAAATATAGACTATTATATTTATGTTATAAAGACGCTCGGAGTACCGTATACTAAATATTTGGAATATATATAATTCCGGATTCTGTCGTTTGAAATAAATATAAAACAATTATATTTGTAAATATAAACGACATTTTAAATCAATATAATGATTATATTTATTTAAAAAAAAAAATATTATACGGATAACGACGTTTAAACGAGATATAACTAATTATAGTTTCGTTGTGAAAGTTTCCGAGGTTTGGGCGTTTGAAACAAATATAAATAATTATATTTACTTTAAATTAAATATCGGTTTTCGTTAACTTATAGGCTATAGCGTCGTAAAAATAAATACGTCTTCTTATTTATGCTATAAGAAAAACTCGAATTTCAATAATTGTCGTTTAAACAATAAAATTACGTTTTGTATTTTGGATTTTTAACGAAAAACGGACAGAGTTTCCCCGGTTTTTGGAATAACCCCGACAACTCAAGTTGTCGTTATTTGTCAAAATTCAACAATCACTCAACAAACATTATATAAATTTTACGTTAAATATATCAAAACGTCGAATACGAAACAAAATCACTAAATGTAAAACCGTTAGTTAGTCCGGTCGAGCTCGGTTCGCGTATACTAAACTATAAAATCTATAACTAACCAACGAAATTTCGCATTGTTTAAAGGTTATCGGGTCTCGTGTGTTGACCGGGCGTTGACTGCGGTTGACCGGATTTGACTGAGTTGACTCGGTTTGACCGAGTCGATTCAGCTTGACCGTGAAACTGAGTTTGACTAAACTGACCGAGCCAAGCTTGAACCGAACCCAATCTTCTGTCGATTAATGTTGACCCGAAGCCGAACCGAGACCCGACGTTACCCGTTGACTGCCGTTGACCACGTTTGACCGGCTTTGACTGTCGAACCGAAACCGGAACCGTGTGAACCGATAACCGAGCGGAGCTCCGAAATAAAAACCCAAATCATGTAACACTACCAACACCCACTTCCATACTGAACCGAACATCCGGACTTTGAACCATCTCAAACCAAACCAACCCAAAGGCCAAAGCACCCTAAAGTTGACCCTAGTCGGCCATGCCGCTAAACCGACCCGAACAGATCTGATCCGGCATGGTCACCACCGTTGCTGTCATCTTTCTCCGTTAATCACAACATTGTCATCATCGTCATCATTCTAGAAACTATCGGAAAAAAGAACGAGGGGTGGGGTGTTTAGTTGAGAAGCGCCGCCAACATGGACAGGGCGTCGGTGCTTCGCCGTCCCGATCCACCACCTCACGGCGACGCCACTGTTACTCCGTCACCGGTCGTCGGAGTGAAATCGAGAGAGCAGAGGGTGCAAAGGTGGTAGCAGGTCGAGGGGGTTCGGTTGTTGGTGTTTGTCGCCGGCCAAATCGTGGCGCCGGAGCTCCGATCTCCGGTCACCAGGTTCTAGAGAGAGAGAGTACAGGACTAATGTTGTGTAGGTATGTGTGTTTGAGATTAGGGTTTCTTCAAGAGTTAAAGGAAATATGCACAGGAGTGAAGTGGGAGGGGGTGTCGGCTGAACTAGAAGGGTGAAATGAGGGGTTTTAATTATAAAAGGCTTATATAGTTAGGGTTAGCTTGGGGTTTGCGACCCGATAACAATTACGAAGCCCGTTTTCGAATCCCGATCGTTGTAAAATAAAGTTTTGGAACCGAAGCGCTAAAAAAATGTGTAGTATATCGTATTTAGACGCGTATGATCCTCGTCGCGTTAAAACGCGTAAAATGTTCCGTCTGTCGTTTCTAACCTGTTTTTCGATCCGTTTTTAACTACGGGTAATAAAATTCAATTACGGTGCTAAATATATCATAATATATCAGTTTTGAAGGAAATTCATGCGTACAACGCTTCCGTTTTGTTGTCGGTGCGTTTTTGCAGTCGCGTTTTTCGTTCACGTATGCGCTTTGTGACGTTCAAGAGCACAATAATTCTATAAACCCAAGTTCATATCTATATAACATGCGTATAAAATTCATATTAATCGGCGTTGCCAGTATTTCATACGATGTCAGTTTATTACCGTTTATTGTGCCACAGATCTTCCAAAAATCGTCATACGCGCATTGTAGCGTCAGATAAGTGTTCCTAGGCATTCCAAAAGCCTAATTAAGTTAATTCGTGTCTTAAACACTATTTATAATTGTCTTAAACATTGGTTAATTGCATAATTAGAGGCCGTTAATCACCGGTTGTCACAAAATCAATCACAACTCACCACTCATAAAACATTATCCCTACCCCTTCACGAACCACAATGGACTCAGACACATACTACCCACCCTCCCCTGAGGAAAAGTTTTCCCGGCGACTCAACCGGTCGTCATGATAAACTACTGTAGAGTGATCATCGTGACTTGAAGTTGTATCCAAATATTCGATATCTTCCAAGATCAAATTTCTTCGTTTCCCATGATTATGAAACCTCATTTCGTGAGGTGGACTTCTTCCATGTTTCCCAGTGGCATCAAAATACAGAGCTTCATCCTTATTTCTGTAAATCACACAAACAAGCATGCCTTGAACAAGTCTAGAACACTCGTAATCCTTAACCGGCTTTGAAACCGGACAGAATCTATGAAGAAACTGTTCAATTTCACGGTGAATGGAGAAATTAGCGACAGAGGAAACTTCGTCATTAATTTGAAGGCTCACAAATTTCAATATCATTTTGTCATCGACCAACTGCTCGAAATCCCTTTCGTTTTATTATAGTCGTCATGATTAACTACTGCAGAGTGATCTTCGTGACTTGAAGTTGTATCCAAATCTTCGATATCTTCCAAGATCAAATTTCTTCATTTCCCGTGATAATGAATGTCACACCCCCAAAATACCACATGCGGAAACCCCGCTAGGCGTGTGACGTACCAGAATCTAGCCACTAATCACATTGAACTAATATTAAAATGTTTAACAAAGATTCCAGTCATTATAATAAAAACAACCACAAACATAATCCAAGTTTAACATGTTCAGTGGAAGCAAATAGTAATTAATTGTTTAAGTGTTGCAAAACCAAATGTATGTAAATCAGTAAGCAAGTCATGCATATCCAAGCAGTGCGACCCATGACCAATCCAGCAAATCCAGATAGCAAGTTCCTTGTCCATAGTACCTAACGACCTGCGAGCATGCAACAAGTGTATCAGACAACGCTGGTGAGTTCATAGTTTTACGAAAACGTTGGTTACCAAGTGTTTAGTTCAGTTCATTGATTATAATGTTGATAATAACTCGAGTACCGTACAAGATGGCTTCCAGATTGTTTTGCCCGTCCCCATTGCCCCCTATCTAAGCATTGGTCATGATTTAAGGTCAGTAGTTCACGCCCGTCCTCTCAAGTACGGTGTGAGGTTGCCAAGCCTAATAGAGCTATCAACTAATACCCCGTTACCTCTCAGGTAACTATTTGGTAGAAGATGGGACTTAAGGTGATAGGAAATGAGTGTATTATCTAACATTCCAGTTTTTACCCAAAGACTTATTCCTCTCAAGAATACCCAATGATTGTCCCACCCACTGGGACGCATGCTCAAGAGGAATAAACTCACCTTAGATTTGCTCGGTATGTTAAGTTACCCGTACACGTTGGTCAAACCAAACCCTACCGTGGTTACCAATCAAAATCAGTTTCACAATAAATCATTCAAGTCACGTATTTTTCATAGTTTGCATCTAGTACAAAATCACCGTTTATCACATATCAAGTATTCAGTCCTCATACATGTTCACATCTCATGTATAAGTCTCATAATAACATTTCACAATCACAAGTGTACAATATCACAATCATCCTAACTGTTTCACTGTTCAGGCCATTGGCCTCCACGGCGAAGTACCCCTGCGACGAAGAACTATCCTTCGTCGAGTTTGAGTTTGGCGAAGAATCTTAGTGGTTCATCAGAAACTGTTCAATGAAGAATTAACCTTCATCGAAATGGAGTGCGATGAAGTATCTAACCTTCGTCGTTGGTGAGGTGTGACGAAGTACCTAACCTTCGTCATGGTGAGGTTTGGCGAAGTATCACCAAGGTTCGTCAAAATTGTGACACCTGTGTCACTGCAACCATCAAACAAATACCAAACTAATGAAATATTTTATTTCATACTTTGGACTTGTATAAATATGTGTATCTTTGGCACATATCAACTCTTGTTCGATTTCAAGCTCTAAATCGCTTTCTGGAAGGTTATACGCGTACTAATGCGTAAATATAACCAGTTTAATGCAACAAACACTCTGGAATAGTGACATAGGCTTAACATACCTTAAATAACCTCTACATAACTTAGAAATAAGTTTTGAAAGGTTTGGTATGCCGAAATCAAGTTAAATCGCTTACAAGGACTAAATTTGACAAACTGCGAAAGTATGCCAATTTGAACTGTAACAGACATACCAGAACATGACCATAAGTTAAACACACCTTAAATATCCTTTACATAGCTTAGAAATAGGCTTTGAGATGTTCGGTGTGCTAAAATATACTTTTGGGACATTCAGGGACTAAAAGCGTCAAAAGTGCACAAGTTTGCACTTTCGCGCATAACTCACGTTCTGAATACATCCGGACATCCAAAAATTTATGTAAGCACTAAAATATTTTATTTTAGTGTTCGGCATAAGAAAAATCCATTCGTCACGCCATTTGGATCGTTTTTCGCGCTTATGCGCATTCCGTCGTAATTAACCGAACAACGCAATCGTACGGCTAAACGAACCGACATCCGAGATATTTCTGAGCACATTTTAAGTTCCCTATACTTTAACTTCATTTTAGAGCTTTGAAATGGGGTTAACGGGCCTTAAACGCGTCGGAAATGACCTTATAGCACAACAGGGACCAAAATTGTAAATCTGCCAAACTTGGCCCTTCCGCACCGTAAGGGTTTATTTGTTACGGTGCGCAAGCAGGGGCCAGATGCAGCAAATCGTTTTTCTTAGCTGTTAACTGCCCTTAAACACTCCCCAAAGGCCAAGTGCCACATGTTAATCTCTTGTGGTGGCCAAAATCAGTTACCACAACATTCCGACAAGTGTACGGGCTAGATCATTCCCTCTTCTCCAAGAAACGATCTTAACGGTGGACCGAAAACTATAAATACCCACCTCCACCCTTCACTTTTCCCTCACATTTGAATCTGATTCTACACTCTCTAAGTGGAAGTTTATGCTTCCTACCTGAGAGTGAATCGGGTTCGAATCTTGCGGGGACCCTTCGTAAGTATTCCTTCGTTCTTTTATTGCTTTTCGAGTCTGAAAGTCAAACTTTGTTTGACTTTCTGCGTTGACCAGTTTATGGTCAATGCGAAGTTCATTTGAACTTCGCAACGTGATTGTAATCACGATGGTTATAGTCCCTTGGGACTATGCCTACTGATTACCACGTTGTCTAGGGTCGTAAGGGTAAGCGATCTGATAAATCGCTTATACCTTCGAACCCGACCCATTTGGTCGATCATTAGGATCTGACCAAATACATTAGGTGACCATAGTATATAGGGAATAACCTTCCGAGGTTATACCTTATGGTCGCTTCGTTAAGTAGTTGTATGATAGGTAGTATATATGCCTTAGGTAAATTACCAAAATACCCCTTTGATGCCAAAATTCATTATAAACATATGTGACATAACTTTTGACATCTAAGCTGATTTAGAGACAATATTAGGCATGTTAAGGCATATTCTACTTGTCATAGGACTAGTTAGGCGGTCCGAACGCGTTTCACGCGAACGACGCGTTAAAGTAGCATAAGCTACCTAAACGGGTCGTAATGGGTCGTAAGCACTTACGTTAGGTTTCTTTTAGTATGTAGGCTTTTTTAAACCATATTACACGAGTCTCCACACTCGTTTGGTTTACGAACCCTCATTCTATCCGATCCTCCGATCTAGGTCCGGTTTATTAACATAGTTACCTATATTAGGTGTCGTTTGATTTCCGCGATCTCTAGCATTGTTTGGTGGTTATCTTAGGACTTCTGAGCAATCTCAAGTGAGTACATAGACCCCTCTTTTACTGTTTTCCAAACTGTTTTGGGGTGAAACACATGTGCCTACTTGTTACTTTCATGCTTTCCTGTTTTCACATCATATACCTGCTATGTTCGTTAGTACATTATAGTACATGATTTCATTACATTTCATGCTATGTATGCCCATTGTGTGCGTACTTAGTACATTGTTTTACATTACATTTCATGCTATGTATGCCCATTGTGTGCATTACTTAGTACATTGTTTTACATTACATTTCATGCTATGTATGCCCATTGTGTGCGTACTTAGTACATTGTTTCACATTACATTTCATGCTATGTGTGCCCATTGTGTGCGTACTTAGTACATCGCTTCACATTACATTTCATGCTATGTATGCCCATTGTGTGCGTACTTAGTACATTATTTTACATAACATTTTATGCTATGTATGCCCATTGGGTGCGTACTTAGTACATTGTCTTATATTACATTTTATGCTATGTATGCCCATTGTGTGCATACTTAGTACATTTGTTATTCATCACATGCTTACATTTTGACATTTATATACACAATTCATGATTTACATTTGATAATAGACAATTGACTATACATAAACATTTCAGCAATTGTTAAACATTACATCTTGGTGGTTTGGTTTGAGTAAGTGATTAAGTAACGAGGCGTGTGTAATATGATACAAGCATGGTGGATACGCCGCTGGTACTTCCTATATATAAGTGTTTGTATGGTATTACATATCGTAGCGTTATTTGAATCATTTCAATTTGAGACATATAACATTTTATACAAATAACATACTTTTCACAAGACATTGTTTTACAAATAACTTATCTTATACAAACTCATTTTACTTGGTTATTCATTTAACCATACATTACTCTCTTATTTATACATATCATCTGATCTTATCGATTTCAAATGATTTACAAGACAAAGCAAATTACAAGGTTCATGACTAAACATTTTCTCACACATAAGTCATGAATCCTATTTTCTCAAAACCTATGTATCTCACAGGCATTTTTAAGCTGACGTACCTATTTTCACATGTGTTTTCAGGAGATGATGCATAAGACTTATCAAGACATACTTAGGCGGACCTGTGCCTTAGTGACTTAAAACGAGACAAGAACTACTTAAATTTTGTTATGTACTCTTTATTTCTTGTTTAAAGACAATGTAACTCGCTTGTTTGTTGAATAAAACGAAACTTTAATTTCCATGGTTGTGAAACATTAATTCTGTTACAACACTCCCCGATGTTTCCGCTACGTTTTGTATGTTCTACGTGGTCGGGGTGTGACAAAAATCAAACAGTTACAACTCCTCAATCTCATAACAGTAGTTAACACAATTTTAGCAGGATTAATGGATCAAACAACAGTTATTTTACAAGTTCAAACAACCCTAATTATGAACAATCATCGACTAACAAAACATAATAGTTTCTTCATCAAAACATAACAATCACTGACCATACACAATCGGATGTTAGTCTATCATGCCATCAATTCATTACGCATAATTTATCGAACCACCCTATGAACACAACCGCATACAGATCATTGAATCCCCCCTCCATCATGCAAGTTCTAAATTTTCAATCCTAATAGCGTAACCCTAGTCTCACATATAATCACATCATCAGTATTTTATCAATGGACAAGGATGAATACTAACCGTCAGACCAAAGTGATTAACTTAATCGAGATAGGAAGCTTTCGAGATTCTAAGATTATCGTCGCACAGATAATAGGGAGAGAACTTTAGGGTTTATGTGTTTACGGTTACATGAGTTTATACAATTAAACTCGTACTGGGCCGCGAACCTTCCTGGGCTGAATCCCTGTTTGGCGAAGAACATTCTTCGCCGTATAGTGAGTGTGACGAAGAATCATCTTCATCGAAGATTGGTTGCGACGAAGGATACTCGTTCACCGAGGGGCAGCATGTGACGAAGATCTAGTTCTTCGTCAAGTGTAATATGTGTCTCAGTGTGCTAGTGCAATCCAAAGTTAAATATAAGCATGTTAGGACTAAACCTCAAACAACCCTTAAGTTTCCATGCAACAACCAACATAACCAACTTTAATCATTCATAAATAAAGCACATGGTACAACGTAAAAACGAATTGTGAAAACAGGATTTGTGAAACAAATGACGTGTAGAGAAAGACCTTGAAATTTTGGGTTGTCACCTCATCCCCAACTTGAAAGAAATTTTGTCCCGAAATTTGATAGTAATCCAAAACAGCAATCTAAAGATGTTAGATCAGGATGACTGTGGATTTTTCGCAGGTGTCACATCATCCCCAACTTGAAAGGGAATTTCGCCCCGAAATTCACTAGTTGCATCAGGTTTTGATTGGTCAGTTGGGAATAATTGAGGATACTTGAACTTCATCTGATCTTCGCGCTCCCATGTGAACTCCGGTCCCCGTTTTGAGTTCCAACGGACTCTCACGATCAGGATTCGACTATGCTTACGGACCTTGACTTCCCGATCCATAATTTTGATGGGTTCCTCGGCAAACTGCAATTTGTCGTCGATTTTCAATTCTTGAAGCGGTACAACAAGTGTTTCATCAGACAAACACTTCTTTAGTTGCGAAACATGGAAGACATCATGAACGTTACCCAACTCAGCAGGTAACTCGAGCTTGTACGCCACTTTACCATACGTTCCAAAATTTTGAATGGCCCAACATAGCGTGGATTAAGCTTGCCGCGCTTCCCAAAGCGCACCACACCCTTCCAGGGTGAGACTTTCAATATAACACGATCGCCTACAGCGAACTCCAAGGGTTTCCTATGCTTGTCAGCGTAGCTTTTCTGACGGTCGCGCGCTGCCACCTTACGGTTTCTGATCTGGACAATCTTTTCTGAAGTTTCAAGTACAAGTTCCGGTCCGGTGATCTGACTGTCACCCACCTCAGCCCAACAAAGAGGTGAACGACATCTTCGCCAATACAATGCTTCTAATGGAGCTGCCTGGATGCTGTTGTTTCTCCCATCCCTTACCAAAATCGATCACACATGCTCGCAGCATGTCTTCAAGCGTCTGGATGGTTCGTTCGCTTTGACAATCCGTCTGCGGGTGATAAGCGGTACTCATGTCGAGACGTGAGCCGAAAGATTTATGCATCGCCTGCCACAAATCTGATATAAAACGCGGGTCACGATCAGAAATAATAGAGGTTGGCACCCCGTGCCTAGAAACCACTTCCTTAAGATAAACAGTAGCGAGTTGTGAGAACTTATCAGTTTCTTTGATTGCAAGGAAGTGCTCAGATTTCGTGAGGCGGTCAACGATCACCCAGATGGTATCGTTTCCATTTTGAGTTCTTGGTAGACCAGTGACGAAATCCATAGCAATTTGCTCCCATTTCCACATGGGTATTTCTGGTTGCTGAAGCAGGCCTGGGGGTTTCTGATACTCTACCTTGACTTTCACACAAGTCAAACACTTACTCACATACGTTGCGATGTTAGCTTTCATCTTCGGCCACCAATACAAGACTTTGAGGTCCTGATACATTTATCCGAACCCGGGTGAACAGAGTATCGGGACTTGTGCGCTTCGTCCATCACCAGCTCCCTAAGATTACCATACAAGGGAATCCATATCTGTTCCATAAAATAATAAATGCCGTCAGATCTTTCCACGAGTCATTTTTCCATGCCCCACAAATATTCAGCTTCTAGGTTTTCTTCCTTCAATGCTTTAGTCTGAGCCAAACGGATCTGATCAGGAAGATTTGAGTGAATAGTGAGCAGTAAAGCTCGTACACGCTTGGGTTTCGTTTCCTTTCGACTAAGGGCATCAGCTACAATGTTAGCTTTACCTGGGTGATACTTGATGGCGCAATCGTAGTCATTTAAGAGTTCTACCCAGCGACGCTATCGCATATTCAATTCCTTCTGATCAAAGATAGGCTGAAGGCTCTTGTGGTCGGTATAAATAGTGCATTTAGTACCGTACAAGTAATGCCTCCAGATTTTTAACGCAAAGACCACTGCCCCCAACTCTAAGTCGTGAGTCGTGTAATTCTTCTCATGAACCTTCAACTGCCGGGAAGCATACCCTATCACCTTCTCGCGTTGCATCAGCACACAACCGAGACCCTGAATAGAAGCATCACAATACACCACAAAATCCTCGGTACCCTCAGGTAATGATAAGATTGGTGCACTACAGTGTTTTTGTTTCAAGAGCTGGAAAGTATCTTCCTGCTTCGTTCCCCAGGAGTATACCACACCTTTCTGTGTCAGCGAAGTAAGAGGTTGAGCAATTTTCTAGAAGTCTTTAATAAATCTGCGATAGTACCCAGCGAGACCAAGAAACTGTCGCACCTCCGAAGGATTCTTCGGTGCCGCCCAATTTCTGATAGCATCTGTCGCAACCCCCGCCCCCTATCTGTCCCGGGAACGGGCGGCCGCAAACTCAGTTTCGGTGGTATCGGTGTTTATTAATTTGGCAGCAGAAATTTTATCCGGACCGTAGTTAGGAAATATTTTATCAGAGTAAAACACCATATTTTATATAAATAAACATATTGGGATAAAACCCAAATTTTCATTACAAACTGATTTATAGGGATAAATCCCATTTTATTGAAATAAAACGTCTTCTTTATTTAGGTAACTTTTATAGCCACTTTTTCCAAGCCTTCAGTGCTGTCCAGCTGGCTTCTAGTTGGCTTTCAAATTTTTGTTACCTGAAACGCGTTTAAAAACATTTTGTCAGTGGGAAATACTGGTGAGTGAATCCCAGTTTAATCAAGAAGAGTTTTATTGATTTGCAGTATTGAGAGCGATTACAATGTTTATATCTATAAAATTACTCATTCAGTACTGTCAATCCTGACTTGTGGGTCATATTACACATTGGCTAACTCTTTGTCCAATGGTAACGTGTCTCACATTTTGTATACAAAACCCCAACATACCGGCAGTAATTGAAGACTACAAAGACTCAATCACTGCTTAATCACATTGTAAAATATTTAAGGTTTTGTAAAAACAATTTGCCAAAAGGAGATTGCTCACATTGCTGTCTTAGGTTTTCTGTAAGGGTTCCCTGGTGATTATCTATAATTTACACAAATGCACACGTGTTAGTATAATAACCCTTAATATTTACATTAGTAATACCCTCCCCGAGACGGCATTCCAACGACTACGTCGGGCAGAACCATGACAGCCGTTACGGAACCCTGGATCAATCGGGCAGCATATCTAATACGTAACCGGGGTTATGATACTTACAACGGAGAAGAACTTCGTTATTTAGGGGGTATTATACCCGAGAATTATGCCTACTATGTGAAATTTGAGAGAGAGAGATCGAAGAAATGAGCGACGGAAACTGAAGGCCCGAGCTCCCATTATATAGGAGCTGATTTCGAGTTTTACGCGGCCCGCGTAAGACGTAGCAAGGGGCTATGCGACCCGCGAGGGCAGCTAGGGTAGGCCCTAGCTTGTCCGAATCAGCCCTAGCTTCGACATGCTGCATGACACGTGGCAGCACCGGGTATCGCTCCGTCTTGGAGCTGTCGCGACCCGCGACAACCTCAATTTTCTTTTTTTATTTTATTTTTAATGATATATCGTATTTTATTTTTAATGGTATATTTTAGGACATATAAAGGTATTTTAATATATTTTAGGGTATCGATAATGTTTAGGAGGGTTGTTATATCCTCCCCACCTTGTTTTAGAGCTCGTCCTCGAGATCTACTGGAATAAATGCGGATATTTCCTTTGCATTTCTGATTCAAGCTCCCATGTGTATTCTGGCCCTCTTTTGGAGTCCCATTTTACTTTGACCAGAACTAATCTCTTGTGTTTGAGGTTCTTAACTTTCATGTCTTCAATCTGTAGAGGCCTTTCTACAAATTTGACTTGTTCATTTACCTCTATATCCTTTATAGGCACTACAAGGGATTCATCAGCTAAGCATTTCTTGAGATTAGATACATGAAATACATCATGTATTCCTGCCATTTCCTCTGGCAGTTGTAGCTGATAGGCTACAAGTCCTATTCTTCTAATAATCTCAAAAGGTCCAACATACCTGGGACTTAGCTTTCCCCTTTTGATGAATCTTACCACTCCTTTCCAAGGAGAGACTTTTAATAACACTTTGTCTCCTACCTGAAATTCCAATGGCTTACGTCTGTTATCAGCGTAGCTCTTTTGCCGATCACGTGTTGTTTTCAGTCGTTCCTTGACTTGAATGATCTTGTCGGTTGTTTCTTGTACTATCCTAGGTCCAGATAGTTGCTTTTCTCCAATTTCTGCTCAACAGACTGGGGTTCGGCACTTTCGTCCATAAAGTGCTTCGAATGGTGCAGCATTGATACTTGTGTGATAACTGTTATTATAAGAAAATTCTATTAATGGTAAGTGATCATCCCAATTACCTCCGAAGTCAATTACACAAGTTCTAAGCATGTCCTCCATTGTTTAGATTGTCCGTTCGCTTTGTCCGTCCATTTGAGGATGATAAGCTGTGCTTAGATTCAACTTGGTTCCCACTGCTTTTTGGAAACTTGTCCAAAAATGAGAGGTAAAATGGCTATCCCTATCAGAAACAATTGATAAAGGAATTCCATGTAATGAAACTAATTCATTTACATATAACTTAGCTAATTGTTCCATACTGAAATTTTCCTTCATTGGTAGGAAATGAGCTGACTTGGTTAGTCTGTCTACAATCACCCAGATTGTATCATTACCTTTTCTTGTTTTGGGTAATTTGGTAACAAAATCCATTGTTATTAATTCCCATTTGCACACTGGCATCTCTAATTGCTGCAGCAAACTTGAGGGTTTCTGGTGTTCAGCTTTAACTTGTGAACATGTTAAACATTTAGAAACATAAGCTGCTTTATCCTTTTTCATTCCTATACACCAAAAATTCTTTCTTAAATCCTGATACATTTTATCACTTCCAGGATGCATCGTATACTTAGACTTATGAGTTTCTTCTAATATACGATGACGTAGATTTTCTAATTTAGGTATCCACATTTTTTTCTTATGGAATCTCCAAATTCCATCTGTTCCTTGTTCTAATTCCTTAATCATTCCTTTTAACTTTTCAGTATCATCTTTGATTACTGATTCTTGTGCTTTTCTAATTTGATCATTTAAATCTACTTGCAGATTTAATTTAAGAGAACGTACCTTTTTTTGTTTTTTCATGATATTTCTGACTTAAAGCGTCAGCCACTACATTGGCCTTTCCTGCATGTTACTGGATATTGCAATCATAATCACTGGGTATTTCCATCCAGCGTCTTTGCCTCATATTCAGCTCTTTTTTTCCCGAAAACATACCTTAAACTCTTATGATCGGTAAAAATGGTAAACTTACTACCATAAAGGTAATGTCTCCAAATCTTCAGGGCAAAGATTATTGCTCCTAACTCTAGATCATGGGTTGAATAATTCTCTTCATGATTCTTAAGTTGTCTAGATGCGTAAGCTATAACCTTTTGACGTTGCATCAATACACATCCATAACCTAACTTAGAAGCATCACAATAGACTACAAAGTCTTCAGTTCCTGCTGGTAACGCTAGTATGGGTGCATGGGTTAGTCTTTGCTTAAGAATTCTAAAGGCTTCTTCTTGTTTTGGTCCCCATTCAAACTTAATGGATTTACAGGTTAGCTTAGTTAAGGGAATGGCTAATCTAGAAAAATCTCGAATAAATCTTCTATAATAACCGGCCAATCCTAAGAAACTTCTAACCTCGGTTGGTGACTCAGGGGTTTTCCATTTGGTAATTGCCTCGATCTTGGTGGGATCTACATGAATTCCTTCATGATTGACCAGATGTCCAAGAAATTGTACCTGTTCTAACCAAAACTCACACTTTGAAAATTTTGCATAAAGCTTTTCTTTTCTCAATAAACTTAAAAGTTCGTGCAAGTGCTTTGAATGTTCCTCTTTACTTTTAGAGTAAATAAAAATATCATCTATAAAAACAATTATGAATTTATCCAAATATGGGTTACATATTCGGTTCATCATGTCCGTGAATGCAGCTGGGGCATTGGTTAAACCAAATGGCATGACAGTAAATTCATAATGACTATACCTTGTTCTGAATGCGGTCTTAGGAATATCCTCTTCCTGTACCTTCAATTGATGATATCCTGATCTTAAATCAATTTTAGAGAAAAATCGAGCTCCTTGCAATTGATCGAACAGATCATCGATTCTCGGTAATGGGTACCGATTCTTAATAGTGACCTTGTTCAATTCGCGGTAGTCAATGCACATGTGCATCGATCCGTCTTTCTTCTTAACGAATAAAATCGGTGCTCCCCACGGTGATGAGCTTGGTTGGATGAACCCTTTCTTCAACAATTCGTCTAATTGTTTCTTCAGTTCCTGCATTTCGGCGGGTGCCAAACGGTAAGGTGCTTTGGCGATCGGTGCTGTTCCTGGTAGTAGATGGATTCTGAATTCGACTTCTCTGTCCGACGGTAGTCCCGGTAATTCTTCTGGAAACACATCTGAAAACTGGGATACTACTAGAATATCTTTTAGTTCTTTTCCTTTTGTATTAGTGATTATGGAAATCAAATATACTAAAGATCCTTTTCTTATATAACTTGCTGTTTTCATCACAGAGATGAATTTCGTGGATCTAGATGGTTTATCTCCTTTAATTGTGATCTTTTCACCCTTTGGTGAATTTACCTGAATTGACTTTTGATCACATAAAATATTGGCTTTATTGGCTATTAACCAATCCATTCCTAATACAACATCAAATCCTGCCAGATTCGTTGGATAAAGGTTTGCAATAAACTTTTGATTTAAAAATTATATTCTTGCTCCCTACAAGATTTCAGAAATCTTAATGGTTTCTCCATTTGCTGTCTCTACTAGACATTCTTGTGGGAGTTTAGTTAATGGTTGATTAAGAAGTTTGCAAAATGAAGTATTAATAAAACTTTGGTTCGCACCAGAGTCAAATAATACTTTAGCAAAAACATCATTAACTAAAAACATACCGGCTATGACGTCCGGAATCATTTTGGCTTCATCTGCAGTCAGAACAAATGCCCTAGCATTTTTGGTGTTCTTGTTGTTCATAGCTGGAGCTAGTTTCGGACAGTTTGGCTTGATTTGGCCTTGTTCTCCGCAGTTGTAGCATATCCTGTTGTTAGGTTTCTTCCTGCAGTCTTCTTCCTTGTGTCCAGACATTTTGCAGAAATTGCAGTAGATGGAGCATTTTCCAGAATGCTTCCTTTTGCAATACTTGCAGTAGGATGCAGAAGTAGAACCTACATTTCTCCCACGGTTGGAATTTCCAGAACGGAATTCCTGGGTAAGCCTTTGAGCTAGTTTTCTTCTTTGATCCTCTTCCCTTGTACGCACTAACTCGTCTGTCAAGGTATTTGCTAGTTCTACGGCTTCCTCTATGGTTTGGGGTCTAGCTGCCTTGACTACATGCCTTATCTCACTGATTAATCCCCATATATAACGGGAGATTAATACTAGTTCAGGTGATGCAAGGGTTGGTACTATACTAGCATATTCAAAGAATGTGGTAGTATAACCCTTACATTCTACTCCAGTCATCCTAAGGTTTAGGAATTTATTTGCTATCTATTCCTTTTCATTGGGAGGGCAGAATTTCCTTTCTACCATGTTCTTAAATTCCTCCCATTCCATATTATAAACCCTATCACTTCCCCTAGACTGGAGGATAGCGTTCCACCATTCTAAGGCTGAGTTCTTAAACAGATTAGAAGCAAACATTATCTTATCCTCTTCTGCACATTTGCTTATTTTTAAGACAGGCTCAGTCTTTTCTATCCAGCGTAGAGTTGCAATGGGTCCTTCATTTCCCGAGAATTCTATTGGTTTGCAGGACTAGAATTCCTTGTAAGAACAACTATAAGGCATGGTTCTTCTTCTTTTGGGAATGGGCGCTTGAAGTAAGGGTCCATTGTTCACGCTGTGTTCTGGTTCAGTTGTTCGCTTACTGCTATGCTTACTTTTATTATCCGCTTCCTTAACAGTTTGAATAATAAATGGCATTGCATCTAAGATTCCTTGTGCCACTATGTGTTGGATAGCACTGTTATCCACTTGATTTCCATTGTTATTGTTGTTCGGATTCTCATTATTTGGGTTATTTTCGTTCTGGTCATTATCATTCTGGTTTTCCTGGTTCACTTCGTTGTCCATCTGAATTTTAAACATTCATCACGTATTAATATCACAAGATAATATTTAATAGAACCAATCAGACAACACATATGTTGATAAAAAACGTCAAGCATTGCGACTTACACTTTTTTATATATATAGTATGCATCTAATACAAACCAGTACTGAAATTAAAATTACAATACGACTGAAATAAAGATTACACTACTAGTAGGCATTCATAGCTATGATATATTTTTTTTCATACACAGATATCATATATTATTATATTATTATTATTATTATTACTACTACCTCCACCATCACCTTCACGGATATGGATTCATCCAGAAATCCATATTGCACTCGTCGTACTTCCAGACAAGACGCTCTCCTACCTGTCTCATTATCTTGCTACTTTCTAAAATTTCCTCACCGATTGTCATGAGTTCTTGCACATTTTCTGCACTCATTGGGGGTGCAGGTTCTGGGACTGGGTTTGGAATCTGAGGCATGGGTTCCTGGTATGGGTAAGGATTCCCTAAGATTTCCCTAATGTACTGATCACTATCGTAGTAGGGATCTAGAGGGTCCAAACCTGGGTAGGCTCCTAGATTCGGCATGGGCATGTCTTTTGGTATCGGGTAACGTTGCACATAGTCCCTATTGTCGTCCCACCATGGGTCGTAGTTCGGGTCTAAGGGATTGGGTGTTGGTACCCTAGGTATCTCTTCTAGGTTAAAATCATGCATTTCAACTTGATTTTCTGGATTGTTTTCTATTTCCATTGGCTGGTTGGGTAATGGTGGTAGTGGTTGGGGTGCTATTAATTGCTCCAGGTTAGGGTCGGCTGCTGTGGTTGCTAGGATATGGAAATTGGCTAAACTTCTATTAAGCATATCCTAGGCGTGGGCATCTGTCTCTCTTTTAGCGGCTGCTAGGGTTCTCTATTGTGGCAACTTTTTCATTCGTTTCCTACGCTCATGTGCTCCCCTACTGAACCATCCTCTCTTTTTAAGAGGGAATGGCTCTTCAGACTGAGCCTTAAATACGAATATTCCTTCTTAATTATCAGCAGAATACCCTGAGAGGGCAGGCTGTGAAGAGGCGCCTTCGCTTCTAGGCGAACCGGACAATTGACGGTACGCGTCGGATGGTCCCTGGTTGCTCATACTGTAAACTAACAAATAGTCAAATAACACATAACAATAATATACAATTATGCACGTAGTTCCGTAATTTATTTCCTAACATATTGAATAATATTTTGGTGTCAGCAGAACATTTCTATGGCTGAATCAGTGGCTTAGCTCTGATACCACCTTCTGTCGCAACCCCCGCCCCCTATCTGTCCCGGGAACAGGCGGCCGCGAACTCAGTTTCGGTGGTATCGGTGTTTATTAATTTGGCAGCGGAAATTTCATCAGGACCGTAGTTAGGAAATATTTTATCAAAGTAAAACACCATATTTTATATAAATAAACATATTGGGATAAAACCCAAATTTTCATTACAAACTGATTTATAGGGATAAATCCCATTTTATTGAAATAAAACGTCTTCTTTATTTAGGTAACTTTTATAGCCACTTTTTCCAAGCCTTCAGTGCTGTCCAGATAGCTTCTAGTTGGCTTTCACATTTTTGTTACCTGAAACGTGTTTAAAAACATTTTGTCAGTGAGAAATACTGGTGAGTGAATCCCAGTTTAATCAAGAAGAGTTTTATTGATTTGCAGTATTGAAAGCGATTACAATGTTTATATCTACACAATTACTCATTCAGTACTGTCAATCCTGACTTGTGGGTCATATTACACATTAGCTAATTCTTTGTCCAATGGTAACGTGTCTCACATTTTGTATACAAAACCCCAACATACCGGCAGTAATTGAAGACTACAAAGACTCAATTACTGCTTAATCACATTGTAAAATATTTAAGGTTTTGTAAAAACAATTTGCAAAAAGAAGATTACTCACATTGCTGTCTTAGGTTTTCTGTAAGGGTTCCCTGGTGATTATCTATAATTTACACAAATGCACACGTGTTAGTATAATAACCTTAATATTTACATTAGTAATACCCTCCCCGAGACGACATTCCAACGACTACGTCAGGCAGAACCACGACAGCCGTTACGGAACCCTGGATCATTCGGGCAGCGTATCTAATACGTAACCGGGGTTATGATACTTACAACGGAGTAGAACTTCGTTATTTAGGGGGTATAATACCCGAGAATTATGCCTACTATGTGAAATTTGAGAGAGAGATCGAAGAAATGAGCCACGGAAACTAAAGGCCCGAGCTCCCATTATATAGGAGCTGATTTCGAGTTTTACGCGGCCCGCGTAAGACGTAGCAAGGGGCTACGCGGCCCGCGAGGGCAGCTAGGGTAGGCCCTAGCTTATCCGAATCAGCCCTAGCTTCGACACGCTGCACGACATGTGGCAGCACTGGGTGTCGCCCCGTCTTGGAGCTGTCGCGCCTCGCGTAAGACGTAGCCATGGGCTACGCGGCCCGCGACAACCTCAATTTTCTTGTTTTTATTTTATTTTTAATGATATATTATATTTTGGGCTCGGTTTTCACTTACGGGGTATATTTTAGGACATATAAAGGTATTTTAATATATTTTAGGGTATCGATAATGTTTAAGAGGGTTGTTATAGCATCAATCTTAGCAGGATCCACGTGTATCCCCATTTCATTAACAATGTGACCGAGGAAGTGTACTTCTCGAATCCAGAAATCACACTTAGAGAATTTCGCATAGAGTTGCTCCTTCCTCAGGAGCTCCAAGATAAGACGCAAGTATCGCTCGTGGTCCTCCTTGCTCTTTGAGTAGATCAAGATGTCATCGATAAACACAATGACGAAATCGTTGAGATACGGTTTGCAAACGCGGTTCATAAGGTCCATGAAAACCGCTGGTGCATTTGTCAACCCGAATGGCATAACCAGAAACTCATAATGGCCATACCGCATTCGAAAAGCTGTTTTAGGGACATCCTCCTCTTGGACTCTCATCTGATGATATCCCGATCTTAAATCGATCTTCGAGTAAAAACTTGACCCTTGCAACTGGTCAAACAGGTCGTCGATGCGTGGTAAAGGATAACGGTTCTTGACGGTCACCTTGTTGAGTTCATGGTAATCTATACACATACGAAAGGACCCGTCTTTCTTCTTCACAAACAGACCTAGGGCTCCCCAGGGTGAAGAACTGGGTCGGATAAAACCTCTATCCAATAGTTCTTGGAGTTGATTTGACAGCTCTTGCATCTCTCCCGGTGCAAGACGATAAGGAGCACTGGCAATCGGGGCTGCTCCTGGTGTAAGGCCAATATGAAATTCCACCTGACGGTGAGGAGGTAGACCAGGAAGTTCTTCAGGAAAGACATCGGTAAACTCACGAACAACTGGTAGATCTTCGATTTTCCTTTCTTCAGGCTGAGTATCAGTAACAAGCGCTAATATAGCAGGGTAGCCCTTTCGCAGACACTTCTAGGCTTTCATGGCTGAGAATATGCCAACCACATCACTACTACGATGACCTTGGACCGACAAAGATCCTCCACTGGGGAGAGGGATACGCACGATTCTCTTTACAGAGAATTTCCGCTTGATGTTTAGATAACCAGTCCATACCAACGACTACATCAAAGCTTCCAAGAGTAACAGGAAGTAGGTCAATATCGAACACTTGACCCATAAGATCAAGTTTACACCCAAAAAGAACATACGAGGCTTCAATCGATTTGCCATCAGCTAATTCTACTACGTGTTTGATTACAAGAGGTGTAGGAGTTAACCCTAACTGACGACTGAACCCCAAAGACACATAACTCCAATCGGCACCAGAGTCGAATAAAACAGAAGAAAATAGATTGTTCACAGAAAACGTACCAATCACCACGTTGCCATCATTCCTAGCTTCCCCAACACCAATTGTAAACACCCTTCCACGCGCATCATTCCCACCATTGTTTCCATTATTGTTGTTCTCAGTGTTGTTATTGTTATTACCAGCATTCTGATTTAGTCGAGGGCAATCCCGCCTGAAGTGACCCTCGTCTCCACACTGAAAACAACCCTTACGATTTCCCTGATTCTGCTGAGGCTGCTTCCTCTCCTGTTGCTGTGGCTGCTGTTGCTGTCTTGGGAGTGGAGCCCTGCAATCTCTAGCCATATGGCCCACCTTGTTGCACCTGTGACAGACTCGGGTGCATGGCCCACGATGATGAAAATTGCACTTGTTACACTTTGGTTGCTTTCCCGCATAGGAGCCCTGATTCGAATTATTGCTCTGATTCTGATTCACAGAAGATGATTGGCTACAACTGCGGTTGATACTGTTGTCTGGTTTCTTCTGTGACTGATTCGAGTTGGACACCTTGTCTGTGACAACTGTCACTTTTCCGTACATTTTGTACACTAAATGAACAGTAATCTATGCTTTAATAACTATGCATGATCTAGTTTACAAGACAAATGAATTTCTGATTACTGTTATATACATACAATGGCATTTCATCGTTGCTAGATACAACACAAAATAGTTCTAATGATACACAGAACAGAATTGGCACCATTACCAGACAAACTAAAAAGCTGATGACGTTCAGTACATAGACAGACAATATTTTGAGGCCCAGTATGAGCCAGAGATGACGTATTACACTAGTATAGTGTGTATGGAAGTAAGGACCACCAACTGCTTTTCTAGGTGATAGATAAAGTGCCGGAAAGTGCCTAAAACCCACATAAAGTGCAGAATTCTGCATATTTCAGCAAAATTCAGCTTTTTAACAAGCTTATTACATGCAAAAATATGACAAAAATGTCCTGTATGCTTTCCTAAGTGTCAAGAATTAAAAGAGTCACAAAAGGGTACTTAAAGAACACTAAACGGAATAACGTGACACTTTAACGAACCGGTACCCAACCGAACAACCGGACATTACCCGGAACACCAAAATATTGCTAGAAGCATTGTTTTACTTTTTCTGAGCTAGTTATGATTCCCGAACACCCTAACATACTATATAATGCATCATATACATAAACACTAATCAACACACTTAACTTCCAACTAGACCTTCTAACTTAACATTGGAAACCAACCAACACCCCCCCTTTTATGGGACGGTCACATGTAGCCCCCATTTGTGATCTCCTTAATCTTTGTAGATCTCCTAAGATATGATTAGAGATCATGATCTTTGATTTGCTTGTACTATGTGAAACATGTTATACAATCGACAAAGACTTTGGATGGATATAAGAAGACATAACTCTCATTATCACCTACACTTAAACACCACATTTCATCTCCTTCCCCTCTCTTCTAGCTCACGGCCAACACCCCCTAATCTCCATCAATTTTTCCAAGCCATTCCAAGACTATCCAAGGGTGATCAAAGGTGCAAGGAGCCATATAAGAAGGTTTGGTGGTCTCGGAACTTGAAGGACCTCCTTTGTTTGCTTTTATCCACTCTATTTTCATCATTGATCTTCCCTAGCTTGAAGCTAGTAGTAAGACTCTTGTAATCCTTGTTTACTTCTATTTTTTCTTGGTTAAAAGACATATTACGTTGAGAATCACTAGAACCTTAAAAGACATACACATGAATCATAAACATAAAGCTTTCATATGATGAAATCTTGTTGCAATGGTGTTGTTTAGTATATGTATGATGATTGCTTGTTGATTACTAGAGATATTGATGTTGATCACTACATGGAGCTTGCTAGATTGTGATTAAACACATGATCTAGCAAGTTAGAGGATGATTATGTGTTAACACAAGAAGATCATCCTCATGAACTTGAAAAACAAAATGATTTCTTGAAAAGTAATAAACAAAGTGAGCTAGTAAACTTATAGATCCAGGATTTGTGAATGATTTTTCTAAAAGAACCAAGTTTAAAAAGGTGATTTTTGAAAGATCATGGTTTCTACTAAACTTACACTATTTTTGGTGATGAAATAAGTGTAGAAACACTAGAAAAACAAGAAGGTTTAATAAAGAAAGGTTTTTGTAAAACATGTTTACAAGTTGTAAACATCTAGAACTTCCAAGAATGAAGTTTATCAAGAAGTAAATACATTTTGGAAGGTAACTAAGTCCACTAAGAGCATTACCAAGTTACTACGCATTTTTGTGAAAGATCAAGTTCATGTTAGAATGTAAATTGAATAGCTTTTACACTTGGTAAGTGTAAAATTGTTTAGGGTTGAATGTTGATCATTGTGTGTTGATTTTGAAAAGAAAATGATATGCTAAATAGCATGGACACCTCCATTTACAAAGGAAACTATGGCTAAATTTTCTAAAAATTCAAACACTTAGAAAATATTTTCTAAACAAGTATTTACAAGTGTATTTTAAACTATGTTTTTCAATATAAACCTTGCCATAAATTTTGTTACAAAAATACAAGTATTGGAGGTTGGTTTTTGTAAATAAAAATGGATAAATATATATTTAGAATATATATTTTATATTAAGACACTTGTGTGGATATTTGTATACTTTGTGGAATAGTTATATTAATTTAGGGTAAAATAATATAACTTACAAATACCAAGAATTTACAACTCCAAAATAATACCAAAAATCACAAGGAATGAAATATAAGTTACACACATAATATTGTGAAACCGAACGATAAAAAGTAACTTATGAAATATTCCGGAGAATACCGTTACAAATATATTTTTGGTAAACATTGTTTTGGATACAGAAGAGATGAAAGTATGTTTTTATTATTATTACAAAGTGTATCATATTTCCGACAAAAAGAAAATATATTATTTTTGGAAGTAAAAATATATTTTCTTAGAATATTTAGAAGATATATGATTTTTAAGAAAAATATATATTTTCTTGAAATACATTATTTTTGTGACAAAACAAGTTTAAATATATTTTCTGAACTAAGACTTGAAAATATATTATTTTGGAAACTACAAATGCGAGAATACAAATACACATGTATGAACTACTCCCATCCTTGGGGAGGAAATACGAAAATAAATGATTGAGAAGTATTATAACTTCGGATAATGTTAGAGACATAAAAGAAACGTAACTCAAAACATGAATACTAAGGCAAGGCACGACCCGCTCGTCTAATAGACCCTAGCACATTGTAGGTAGTCGTGTTTGCTGACGAGATTTGAGTTACGAATACTGAAGACGCAAAATAGTGACTTTATGCTCCCCCTTTTCTCTTAACTGTTTTTGGTTTTATAACTCTCGGGGGTGGAATACATGTACGAATGCTTAAACGGTATGAAATGCCTATGAAATACTAGATCATGTGAGCATAGACTAGATATTGAAATGCCATTAATACTTAATTAGGGACGAGGGTTAGATCTAACGGGTACGGCCGAACCCCACTCATGGTCACAACTAGTACCAAGTAGTGCTTCGGAGTCCCAGTCGAGGTTAATCGAATCCACATAGTAAAGGGAAATTGGCACAGTCAAGGTAAATTGACACAGTCGAGGTTAATCGACACAGTCGAGGAAAATCGACAAGGGTATAAGCCTACTCATTACGAGTGCTCCCTATGTCCTCACATGCCTTAAAGTCCTTGTAAAACAATTATGTCCATACACGCTTTTCATACCTGTTTACAAAGGAGTCTCTCAAAGATTTACAAGATTACAGTACTCATACAAAATGAATGAACTCGCTCAACTTTTGTTAATGTTTTCCAAAATTACATGTGTTTCAGGTGACAGGATAGATCTTGGGCGCGGGTGTCGTAACTAGAAGTAGACTTCAAGTTTAGATGTCATCCACTTTTGTTGGTTTGTAACCTAGTCGAAGGTTGTGTTTTAAAACTTAAATAACCGGTGTTTGTAATACTCAAATTTTATGAATGGATGAACATCGTTTTGATCATGTAGTTGTTTATTACGATTGAATGCAATGATATTAAACCAGTCACACATCATACGCTTCCGCAAAAGTCAGGGTGTGACAGTTTGGTATCAGAGCTTCGATTGTAGTGAACTAGGATTCCTTCTCGAGTCTAGACTACAATCACTAGAGTTCTCTCACAAAAACATTTTACAAAAAAGGTTTTTCATTGCATTCACGTAAGCATCAAGATCCATGAGTCAAACACTTTTCAAAGAAGAGACAAGGCAAGGACATTAATAGGGAATACCCTCAAGATAAGGTGCCAACTAAGGCATAGTCTACACGAGTTAGACTTGCCAAAGACAAAATGACCCCCCAGAGGATAAACGAGAGTATACGTGATATGATTGCTTATGCTAAGTAACATACTTGTCTGTTGATATATATATACATACGAATAAGTGTACGGAATGATTATTGACGTGAATAAGATACTTTCGACTCCGACTCCTATTATTGTACTTATCCGCACGATGAAACTATCGACCTCGCATTCGTTGCAAAGCTCATGGCTGGAGTGATTACCAAACAAGATTCTGAGCTTGCTTCCGTAGGAGATGGCTGCTCTTCCCTCTCGATCGTGAAGGTGCCTGACTACGGTAGTGACGGCGAGGCAGAGGCGGCAACCTTGAACAACTTCTTAATCAGCATGAGATCCCTGCGGCTTTTGTGAAGAGAGATTGACGACACACTTGACCAGAAAAGGAAGATGAAGTATTCATCTTGAAGGTGCCCCTCCAACTACTAGGAATTCTCCTTGTTCCTGTTTCATCTAATCATCGTGCCTATTCACGCGTAACGATAACGAGTGTTAGCGCATGGACCACCGCAATGGTCCTTTCCATGACAGAGGTATAAGGACAGTAGTGTCCCCTCCTTCATTGATCATCTGCTTGGATGAGAGAAAATTGGGATGACTGTGCAAGACAATTTATTATTACGGGGGCCCACGTAATAACGACTTGTAGTGCATGGAAATCCTGATGGACTCTGCGGGTCAGGTTAATGATCACCATCCCTCCAAAAATAATCTATAGGTGTTCACACCTACATCTGGTAGAACAATACATAGACCATTGTTCTAGCACTTTATAAAGTAGGAAACCTGTCTTTGCCTACTTCGTGCCTGACATTTCTACTCGTGTACGAGACGTTTGAGAACCGATATTTAAACAAGTAAAGATGGATAACATTCGAAAAGATTCAGTGACGTTACACTCTCTATCACCCCTACATGAACAACCCCATCTCTGGGAAAGTATACACATCAGTAAAGCTAAAGACCAAAGAAAACCAATGTAGCAGGAAATAACTGAAACTTGAATGACCAAGGCGATGTAGCCTCGAGTTCATTTTTCCCATTACAAACAATAGGCCAAGTAGCCAAGCCTATGAAGGCTCAGTAATTGTTTCCTAGATCATACATTGTTGATTATATACATGTGAAATTGGGTGATTACATGATGGCTTATGGTGTTATGTACCTCATAGACAATTATGGAATGTTTTCTAACCTACTTCGTACCATTTTGACAGAAGAGAATGCCGCCCAGACGTGACACAAACACCAGTACGTTACCAAGGACAAAAGCCGAGCTTCAAGAACGAATCTCACAGGCAATTGCACGACATGAAGCCCTCCGCTTCGAACACAGCGGTGGCACTTCCGGAAATAACCCTCCAACTGGCTGCACCTATAAACAATTCCTGGACTGCAAGCCATTGAATTTTGATGGCACAGGAGGTGCCGTTGCATTTGTTCGTTGGGCAGAAAAGACTGACTCGGTTTTAAGAATGAGTAACTGTTCACCCCAGCAGAGAGTTACCTTTATCTCAGGGTTATTTTTAGATGGCGCACTCTCCTGGTGGAACCTTCAGGTTCAGACCCTTGGTGCAGATGCTGCTTATGCACTGAGCTGGGACGAGCTCAAGGAAATGATGGAAAAGAAATACTGTTCTAGGGCCGAAATCCAGACGCTTGAGGTGGAGTTCTAGAATTTGAAAATGGACGGGCCGAAGATTCCTGAATATGTCCAGCGGTTTCACGACTTGTCTAGGGTCGTCCCCTACTTAGTCAAACCGGAATTCAAGAGGATTGAACGATTCATTTGGGGACTTGCACCTCAAATTAGGAGCATGGTTACTACCTCAAAGCCCTCAACCATTGCAGAGGCTATCGATTTGAGTGTCACTCTTACTGAAGAAGCTCTACGCATGGGGAAATTTTCGGAATCTGAGGATAACAAGAAAGAGACTCATGTGGAGTCATCAGGCAACAAGAAAAGGAAGTCTTCAAACCTAAAGATAGGCACCCAAGTCAGCTATGGAAGCCCTAAAGCAAACAAAAGAAAGGAAGTGAACTCGCCGCGTGGCAGGAAAGCTGATGGAGCCACTAATAAGGCTGGTGGTAAAGTTTACTCGGGGACTAAGCCGAGGTGCGGGGAATGCAATTTTCACCATGAAGGTCGATGTCTGAGGCCTAAGTGCAGAAAGTGTGGGAAAGAAGGACACAGCAAGGATGCCTGTTGGGCGAAGGATCCAGACGAAAGAAATAAAGGTAGAGTACCAGGTTGCTACAGATGTGGTGAAGCAGGGCACTTTAGGAAAGATTGCCCTGGGAAGAAACAAGCAAGGAAGGGTTTTCACGATCGAAGCTCGTGAAGCACGCCAGAATCCAGATGCGGTTATGGGTACGTTCCCTATTAACCAACCTTATGCATCTATTTTTGATTAATACTGGCACCAACTTTAACCTTGTATGCTTAGAACTTAAGAAACTGCTTGGCCTAGTTTCGAGTAAAATAGACGTCCCGTATTCTTTAGAAATGGGCATATAAAAGGCTAGTTTAAGCAGACGAAGCAATTAAGGATTAAATTTTGGGGACTCAGAAGGCCGGAACCTTCTGTTACCATTGACTTAGGAAGTCATGATATGATAGTCAGCATGGATTGGAAATCCAAGTATAGAGCTGAAGTCATTCGATATAAGGAAAATCAATGCATCCCTCTTGCGAATGATGAAACATTTATAGTACATAACCTTCCTGCAATAGTTGCGAGGGTACTAGACCGTGGGTCTGTGACATCTCTCATCGGTCGAAGAGACACAGAAACGCCTCCGAGTAGACTACGGAGCCTGAGAACATCCCCGTGACGGAAGAAGTTCCAGTAGCCTTTTCTAAAGACTTTCTAGGAATACCTCCACAGCGCCAAGAGGAGTTTAGGATAGATCTCGTGCCAGGAGCAGCACCAGTGCCGAATGACGCCTTACCGACTAGCTTCGTCCGAGAAGCATGAGCCCCGATATAACTGCAAGAGCTGCTAGACAAAGGGAAATTAAGGACATGACATCCTTAGTTAAGGACACAAAGAGAAAGTTGACAGTTTCCATTTTGCATAAATTCCAGAGAATTGGATGTCAAGGAATGGTATCCTTTGCCAAGGATTGATGACATGAACAAACCAATCGTAAGGTTCTAGTTACCACTCAAAGATCGACTTGAGGACAAGATGTCCTCAACTGTGAATACAAGAAGGAAATATCCCTAAAACGACCTTTAGGACTCGCTTCAAGCATTACGAGTTCCTTGTCGTACCATTTGGCTTAACACATGCATCGACAATATTCATGGACCTCACGAATCGAACGTGTAAGCCATACCTGGATAAATCATGATTATACTTATTGACTACATTCTTATATGGCCAACGACCAAGGAAGGTCGTGAGCAACAGCTGCAATTATCTTACGACTCTTAGAGAAAGAACAGTTATGTGCTATGATGATGAAAAGCGGATTTCGAATTTGCAAAGTGAGAACTTTAAGATACATGGTGGATAAGGACGAGATTCATGCCAACCCTGCAACCAAGAGCTAAGGAGTTAGAGTTGCAATTATGTGACGCTTCTCGACAAAATCTTGATTGAGCGTCGATGCAACGGGATCGCGGCATTGCATACGTGACACGTTGATTAAAGGATCATGAGAAGAAACCTTGATCTAGAAACAATAATTGCGCGCCGCAAATCTGACGTCATTACCTGTAAGAAAACGCTGCACGACCTTTACTAATCACAAGGGTTGCAGCACACCGTTAATCGTAAGAACTTAAATATTAACGTAGATGGACTAAGCTACTGAACGATGCAGACTGTGTGGACATGATACGTGCTTGTGTGATAAACTTTGATGAAAAGTTAGAACACTCAGTGGAGTTTTCCTACAACAGTATTTATCACACCGCCGTTTAAACCGCTTTGTGTGAAGCTTTAGATGGAACATAATAAGTCGATCCCCGTCGTGTTGAATGGAGACCGGAGATAAGCAATCTACTGGCCTGAGGTGGCCCAGGAAAAACTAGAGGCAAGATCGTTCAGATATGTGATCATATCAAGACAGCCCGCGGAATACAGAAAGATTACGCCGATGAGCGGCAGAAATCATAGGAATATGAAATAAGAAGTATGGCTTTAATGGAAGCCTCGCCTAGAGAAGGCGTGGTGTGATTTGGAAAACGTAAAGGTTGGACCCCCGGTGTAGGGATCGAAACCATTGCTCACAAGATAAAACTACCAGAAAAGGTCAGTAGTGATCGCGACACATTCCATGTGTCTAGTCTTTAGAGGAGTCAGACTCTAGGAACAGTCGTTGTTCCCACAAATAAGATTCACGTTAATGACAAACGACAAAATTACTATAGAACCTGTCAAGGTTGCGGACCAAGAGTCCACGAGATACAGAGAAGACGTACTTGAATTACTTGAGTACGACAGAATTCATATCATAACCCAGAGTACATGGGAACATAAAAACAAATCATGAATCTAAGTGACCATATTTGATTCACAACTCCCCTGCGACCGATGGCATCGCTTGAATTTTCAGGATGAAATTCTTTTAACAGGGGGAGACTGTGATAACTGTCACTTTTCCGTACATTCCGTACACTAAATGAACAGTAATATGTGCTTTAATAACTGTGCATGATCTAGTTTACAAGACAAATGAATTTCTGATTACTGTTATATACATACAATGGCATTTCATCATTGCTACATGCAACACGAGATAATTCTAATGATACACAGAACAGAATTGGCACCATTACCAGATAAACTAAAAAGCTGACGACGTTCAGTACATAGACAGACAATATTTTGAGGCCCAGTATGAGCCAGAGATGACGTATTACACTAGTATAGTGTGTAGGGAAGTAAGGACCACCAACTGCTTTTCTAGGTGAAAGATAAAGTGCCGAAAAGTGCCTAAAACCCACATAAAGTGCAGAATTCTGCATATTTCAGCAAAATTCAGCTTTTTAACAAGCTTATTACATGCAAAAATATGACAAAATGGTCCTGTATGCTTTCCTAAGTGTCGAGAATTAAAAGAGTCACAAAAGGGTACTTAAAGAACACTAAACGGAATAACGTGACACTTTAACGAACCGGTACCCAACCGAACATCCGGACATTACCCGGAACACCAAAATATTGCTAGAAGCATTGTTTTACTTTTTCTGAGCTAGTTATGATTCCCGAACACCCTAACATACTATATAATGCATCATATACATAAACACTAATCAACACACTTAACTTCTAACTATACCTTCTAACTTAACATTGGAAACCAACCAACACCCCCCCCCCCCTTTTAATGGGACGGTCACATGTGGCCCCCACTTGTGATCTCCTTAATCTTAGTAGATCTCCTAAGATATGAATAGAGATCATGATCTTTGATTTGCTTGTACTATGTGAAACATGTTATACAATCGACAAAGACTTTGGATGGATATAAGAAGACAAAACTCTCAGTATCACCTACACTTAAACACCACATTTCATCTCCTTCTCCTCTCTTCTAGCTCACGGCCAACACCCCCTAATCTCCATCAATTTTTCCAAGCCATTCCAAGACTATCCAAGGGTGATCAAAGGTGCAAGAAGCCATATAAGAAGGTTTGGTGGTCTTGGAACTTGAAGGACCTCCTTTGTTTGCTTTTATCCACTCCATTTTCATCATTGATCTTCCCTAGCTTGAAGCTAGTAGTAAGACTCTTGTAATCCTTGTTTACTTCTATTTTTGCTTGGTTAAAAGACATATTACGTTGAGAATCACTAGAACCTTAAAAGACATACACATGAATCATAAACATAAAGCTTTCATATGATGAAATCTTGTTGCAATGGTGTTGTTTAGTATATGTATGATGATTGCTTGTTGATTACTAGAGATATTGATGTTGATCACTACATGGAGCTTGCTAGATTGTGATTAAACACGTGATCTAGCAAGTTAGAGGATGATTATGTGTTAACACAAGAAGATCATCCTCATGAACTTGAAAAAGAAAATGATTTCTTGAAAAGTAATAAACAAAGTGAGCTAGTAAACTTATAGATCCAGGATTTGTGAATGATTTTTCTAAAAGAACCAAGTTTAAAAAGGTGATTTTTGAAAGATCATGGTTTCTACTAAACTTACACTATTTTTGGTGATAAAATAAGTGTAGAAACACTAGAAAAACAAGAAGGTTTAATAAAGAAACGTTTTTGTAAAACATGTTTACAAGTTGTAAACATCTCGAACTTCCAAGAATGAAGTTTATCAAGAAGTAAATACATTTTGGAAGGTAACTAAGTCCACTAAAAGCATTACCAAGTTACTACGCATTTTTGTGAAAGATCAAGTTCATGTTAGAATGTAAATTGAATAGCTTTTACACTTGGTAAGTGTAAAATTGTTTAGGGTTGAATGTTGATCATTGTGTGTTGATTTTGAAAAGAAAATGATATGCTAAATAGCATGGACACCTCCATTTACAAAGGAAACTATTGCAAAATTTTCTAAAAATTCAAACACTTAGAAAATATTTTCTAAACAAGTATTTACAAGTGTATTTTAAACTATGTTTTTCAATATAAACCTTGCCATAAATTTTGTTACAAAAATACAAGTATTGGAGGTTGGTTTTTGTAAATAAAAATGGATAAATATATATTTAGAATATATATTTTATATTAAGACACTTGTGCGGATATTTGTATACTTTGTGGAATAGTTATATTATTTTAGGGTAAAATAATATAACTTACAAATACCAAGAATTTACAACTCCAAAATAATACCAAAAATCACAAGGAATGAAATATAAGTTACACACTTAATATTGTGAAACCGAACGATAAAACGTAACTTATGAAATATTCCGGAGAATACCGTTACAAATATATTTTTGGTAAACATTGTTTTGGATACAGAAGAGATGAAAGTATGATTTTATTATTATTATAAAGTGTATCATATTTTCGACAAAAAGAAAATATATTATTTTTGGAAGTAAAAATATATTTTCTTAGAATATTTAGAAGATATATGATTTTTGAGAAAAATATATATTTTCTTGAAATACATTATTTTTGGGACAAAACAAGTTTAAATATATTTTCTGAAGTAAGACTTGAAAATATATTATTTTGAAAACTACAAATGCGAGAATACAAATACACATGTATGAAATACTCCCATCCTTGGGAAGGAAATATGAAAATAAATGCTTGAGAAGTATTATAACTTCGGATAATGTTAGAGACATAAAAGAAACGTAACTCAAAACATGAATACTAAGGCAAGGCACAGCCCGCTCGTCTAATAGGCCCTAGCAAATTGTAGGTAGTCGTGTTTGCTGACGAGATTTGAGTTACGAATACTGAAGACGCAAAATAGTGAGTTCATGCTCCCCCTTTTCTCTTAACTGTTTTTGGTTTTATAACTCTCGGGGGTGGAATACATGTACGAATGCTTAAATGGTATGAAATGCCTTTGAAATACTAGATCATGTGAGCATAGACTAGATATTGAAATGCCATTAATACTTAATTAGGGACGAGGGTTAGATCTAACGGGTACGACCGAACCCCACTCATGGTCACAACTAGTACCAAGTAGTGCTTCGGAGTCCCAGTCGAGGTTAATCGACACAGTCGAGGGTAATCGACACAGTCAAGGTAAATTTACACTGTCGAGGTTAATCGACACAGTCGAGGAAAATCGACAAGGGTATAAGCCTACTCATTACGAGTGCTCCCTATGTGCTCACATGCCTTAAAGTCCTTGTAAAACAATTATGTTCATACACGCTTTTCATACCTGTTTACAAAGGAGTCTCTCAAAGATTTACAAGATTACAGTACTCATACAAAACGTATGAACTCTCTCAACTTTTGTTGATGTTTTCCAAAATTACATGTGTTTCAGGTGACAGGATGGATCTTGGGCGCGAGTGTCGTAACTAGAAGTAGACTTCAAGTTTAGATGTCATCCACTTTTGTTGGTTTGTAACCTAGTCAAAGGTTGTGTTTTAAAACTTAAATAACCGGTGTTTGTAATACTCAAATTTTATGAATGGATGAACATCGTTTTGATCATGTAGTTGTTTATTACGATTGAATGCAATGATATTAAACCAGTCACACATCATACGCTTCCGCAAAAGTCAGGGTGTGACATTGTCCACATCATTCCATTTTCGTTTGCTGTCAGTAGCAGGAGTAGTAGCTGCAGCAGTAGTAGCAGCAGTAGAAACACGTGGTGGTAGTGAGGCACGCTCCACCTCCTGATCTGTGATCTTGTGAGCTAAGCGGATGATCTGAGGTAAGTTGTTTAGGTTCGCTGCTCTAGCCAAGCCCTTGACATGTGGGGCTAATCCTTTGATGTACAGTTCGATTCTACGAGGTGGTGGTCGAGATAAGTTAGGACACATATTCACAAGTTCGTGAGATCGCTTCGTGTATGCCTCGATCTCAGATCCTTCCATTTTCAGGTTGTAGTACTCGTTCTCCAGTTTCTGCACTTCATCACGAGGACAGTACTCCCCTCTCATCAACTCCTTGAAATCCTCCCAAGTAGTGGCATTCGCCATTTCAATGCCCAGCATCTGGACTTGGGCATTCCACCAAGTCAAGGCACCAACCTCCAATGTGCCTGTAGCATACTTCACTCTGTCCCCAGCAGGAGAGTTACACATAGCGAACACCGATTCTGCCTTCTTAAACCAACGTAGTAATCCCACAGCTCCTTCAGTCCCACTGAACGTCTGTGGCTTACAATCCATGAACGTCTTAAACGTGCACATAGGCGGATTGTTCTGATTCACGTGTTGACCTAAAGGCGGAAGAAAATACAACACACAGGTAAGATTCAAGTACGCGACACAAGGATAAAAAGTATTTGGCACATATCGTACCAGCCTGCTGAGCCGCCAAGGCTTCAGCCACATGAGTATTGATCAAATCCGTCAATTTAGCCTGGGTCATATTAATGTTGCCACGTCCACCGCCGCGGCCTCCACCACGTCCACCATTTCGTCCACTCATGATTCTATATAACCAGTGTAAAAAGGTTAAAAGTCGGGCTCGAGTAGGAGTCAAGCATCACTATGACTTTTTCAAATTACAGAGTTCTATCATTACGTCAGACAACAGAGCGGAACCCCTTTCACACTCGTTAAGCCTCACTGGGACTCACATGCACCCTACATTATCATTATGTGCGCACCCATAATAACAATGCGATTTGCATGCTTATCTCAGCTCCTCTCAACTTATGCTAAAAGGTTCCTCAAATTCGAGTAGCAAGACAAAACACCACAACATAGATCAGGAAGGTTTAGGGAAGTGTCACACTAGCAATCACATAACATAGGCTAGTAGCACATGAACTCATACTATAGTGCTAGGTGTGCATTCACATGCAATGTCATACTCAAGTGTTCACTAAATATGATGTGCAATAAGTAAACGAGATGCGAACCTTGCAATCTAGAGCTGAGTGTCATGGTCGATTTGTGAACTGTTCAGTTATAGTCTGGTTTTATAAAAACGTTTTAAAACCTAGTTCACTATAACCAGTGGCTCTGATACCAAACTGTCACACCCCCAAAATACCACATGCGGAAACCCCCTAGGCGTGTGACGTACCAGGATCTAGCCACTAATCACATTGAACTAATATTAAAATGTTTAACAAAGATTCCATTCATTATAATAAAAACAACCACAAACATAATCCAAGTTTAACATGTTCAGCGGAAGCAAATAGTAATTAATTGTTTAAGTGTTTCAAAACCAAATGTATGTAAAATCAGTAAGTAAGTCATGCATATCCAAGTAGTGCGACCCATGACCACTCCAGCAAATCCAGATAGCAAGTTCCTTGTCGATAGTACCTAACGACATGTGTGCATGCAACAAGTGTATCAGACAACACTGGTGAGTTCATAGTTTTACGAAAATGTTGGTTACCAAGTGTTTAGTTCAGTTCATTGATTATAATGTTGATAATAACTCGAGTACCGTACAAGATGGCTTCCAGATTGTTTTACCCGTCCCCAATGCCCCCTATCTAAGCATTGGTCATGATTTAAGGTCATTAGTTTACGCCCGTCCGCTCAGGTACGGTGTGAGGTTGCCAAGCCTAATAGCACAATCAACTAATACCCCATTACCTTTCAGGTAACTATTCGGTAGAAGATGGGACTTAAGGTGATAGGAAATGAGTGTATTATCTAACATTCCAGTTTTTACCCAAAGACTTATTCCTCTCAGGAATACCCAATTATTGTGCCACCCACCGGGATGCATGCTCAAGAGGAATGAACTCACCTTAGATTTGCTCGGTATGTTAAGTTACCCATCCACGTTGGTCAACCCAAACCCTACCGTGGTTACCAATCAAAATCAGTTTCACAATAAATTATTCAAGTCACGTATTTTTCATAGTTTGCATCTACTACAAAATCACCGTTTATCACATATCAAGTATTCAGTCCTCATACATGTTCACATCTCATGTGTAAGTCTCATAATAACATTTCACAATCACAAGTGTACAATATCACAATCATCCTAACTGATTCACTGTTCAGGCCATTGGCCTCCACAACGAAGTACCCCTGCGACGAAGAACTATCCTTCGTCGAGTTCGAGTTTGGCGAAGAACCTTAGTGGTTCGTCAGAAACTGTTCAACGAAGAATTAACCTTCGTCGAAATGGAGTGCGACGAAGTATCTAACCTTCGTCGTTGGTGAGGTGTGATGAAGTACCTAACCTTCGTCATGGTGAGGTTTGGCGAAGTATCACCAAGGTTCGTCAAAATCAAACAGTTACAACTCCTCAATCTCATAACAGCAGTTAACACAATTTCAGCAGGATTAATGGATCAAACAACAGTTATTTTACAAGATCAAACAACCCTAATTATGAACAATCATCGACTACCAAAACATAACAGTTTCATCATCAAAACATAACAATCACTAACCATACACAATCGGATGTTAGTCTATCATGCCATCAATTCATTACGCATAATTTATCGAACCACCCTATGAACACAACCGCATACAGATCATCGAATCCCCCCTCCATCATGCAAGTTCTAAATTTTCAATCCTAATAACGTAACCCTAGTCTTACATATAATCACATCACCGGTATTTTATCAATGGATAAGGATGAACACTAACCGTGAGACCGAAGTGATTAACTTAATCGAGATAGGAAGGTTTCGAGATTCTAAGATTGCCGTCGCACAGAGAATAGGGAGAGAACTTTAGGGTTTATGTGTTTACGGTAACAAGAGTTTATACAATTGAACTCGTACTGGGCCGCGAACCTTCCTAGGCCGAAGCCCTGTTTGGCGAAGAACATTCTTCGCCGTATAGTGAGTGTGACAAAGAATCATCTTCGTCTAAGATTGGTTGCGACGAAGGATACTCCTCCACCGAGGGGCAGCATGTGACGAAGATCTAGTTCTTCGTCAAGTGTAATATGTGTCTTAGTGTGCTAGTGCAATCCATAGTTAAATATAAGCATGTTACGACTAAACCTCAAACAACCCTTAAGTTTCCATGCAACAACCAACATAACCAACTTTAATCATTCATAAATAAAGCACATGGTACATCGTAAAAACGAATTGTGAAAACAGGATTTGTGAAACAAGTGACGTGTAGAGAAAGACCTTGAAATTTCTTGTTGTCACAATGAAACCTCGTTTCCTAAGGTGGCTATGGGAATACAAACTGCAACACACGATAAGTTTAAACATTATATTTTGTGATTTGACCAGGAAAGGATTTGAGGTGATTTCTACTTTTAATAAGCTGTCACAGTTGTCAAATTTGTTGCGTGCATTCATTTTGTTGAGACAACAACAAATAATGAACGAATTGTTGGACTTCTTGTTCCACATGCAGCTGTAGGATCCGTACTTAAAGGTCTTTCTAAAATATGCAACCGAGACCGCCTTGTTAATTTTAATGAAGCAATGAAGATTGAATGTGCAAACTGCAACCGTTTTTTGACTACGGAAACGATGGCTATGGGAAATACAAACCGCAACTGTTTTTTACTAGCAGTGTGACAACCGGTAATTTACGGCTCATAATTACATGATTAACAGGTGATTAACGCAATAATAAATAGTGTTTACAGCATAAATCAACTTAATTAGGCCTTTGGAGTGCCTAGGAACGCTTATCCGACTCTACAGTACACGTAAGAAGATTCGCGTGGAATCTGCGGAACAGCAAATGACAACGGACTGATGCCGTACGAAATACTGACAACGCCGACAAATATGATGTCACACGAATATTTTTACACTTATGAAGTTTGGATCGTGATATCGGGTCTCGTGGGAATTACAGGCCACATACACATGAGATGGGCTTGTGGGCCCTGGGCCCAAGCCCAACACCCACAAGCCTAAACCTGCACATAAAATACTAGGTCTTTCCTTAAAGATCCTATAAAATCTCAATAGAATCCTGGCAATATCTACAAGATTTACACAATCTATAGTAAATCTCTACAAAATATTTGAAAATCTTATAAAATCTATACTAATATCTTCTAGAGATCATGTTTCAAAGGATATAACCTTTGACCTGAATGTAGACTGAATACATAAAAGACAATATCCATCTCTCCACTCTATTAATACCCACTTCCCTTTTGTTGTCTGCACATCCAAACCCACACACATACAAAAGGTTTGAGAACCTTATTCTCAATAAACCCACTCAAAAATCATCTCCCTCCTTCTCGATTTCACCTTGCAGACACCATCCTCCTCATCTACACTTCTTGTGAGAAACCTTAACATATACAAGTAACCGCACACCACAGGAGCTCCCACCACACCATCTTCCTCTCCGTTGGAACTTCGCCGGCGACAAACCGGATTCCGGCCGTCGCTTTACTGGTAAATCACACCGCATCACGAACTCACCAGACCCCCCCCCTTCTGTCTTCTGCTATTCGGCAGCCACCACCAGATGGTGGTGGCGTGTGGCGGCTGCAACAGGACGGAACGAAGAGAGAGAGAGAGAGAGAGACGGCGAGGAGAGAGAGAAGACCGGAGGTGGTGGTGGTGAGCGGCGGTAGGCGTCACGGACCAGCAGTCGATGTCTCGGACCGGTGGTCAACAACAGAGAACCGGCAGTCCATGTCTCGGACCGGCGGTCCAAGTCTTGATCCGGTGGTGGTCAGTGGAGAAGATAGAGACGAGAGAGAAAGACCGTCCAAGCGAGAGAGAACCAGCGGTAGCGGAGGTCTTCGGTTCGGTCCGACAAAAGTTCCGGTAAACCTTCTCCCCATTTTCTTTCTATGAAGACCGATGATGATGATAATGTTATGTTGATGTTCAAGTATTGGGTCCAGATTCGAGCTTCGGGTTAGCCTCGGTTCAGTCTCGGCTCGGTCAAAGACGGCAAACGGGTCGAACCTCGATCTTCGGGTCAGCAGTGGGCAAGTCAGTTCGGGTCAGTTTTAAAGCGAGTCGGGTCAACTCACCGAGTCAACTCGGTCAAACCCGAGTCAACTCGGGTCAACACCAGTCAACAGGCGGTCAACAGAAGTCAACGCCAGTTCGGTAAAGCCTAATCGACGCGGAATTTCTAATTATATTTAATTATTGATTTATACGCGAAAACGAGCTCGAACCGATAGTTAAAGTACACATTGATTTATCATTTCGTTCATATAAATTGATTATATTGGTTGAATTTGATTAATTGTTGAATCTTGAAAAATAACGACAACTTGTGTTGTCGGGGCGTCCAAAAACAGAGGAAACTCTGCCCGTTTTTCGAGAAAACCCGTAAAATAAAACGAGTTTTATTATAAAACAAAACGTGCTTTTGAGCGACTTTTATAAAAACGAGATACCAATATAAAGTTTCTTTCGACAACAAATAAATATAGTTATTATATTTATTTCGAACGTCAAACAAAAACAACGATTCTTTTATAAAATAGATATAACTTATCTATTTATTTCAAACATCGTTCAACGTGAATTCGTTTTAAAAAAAAAATAAATAAATATAGTTATATATTTATTTTCCAACACAAGTCGACGATTCTTTTACAAAATAAATATAATTGTTATATTTATTTTATACGCCTAGACGGCACATACGTATATTTTTGGCAAATATACACAAAACGCAATATATATAATACGAGTTTATTATATATTACTTTCATACGAATATTCCTTTATATCAACATACGACTTCTTAAAACGAGTTAACGAGTATAACTTCTTCGCTTCTTTTAAGTCGACAATTTACCGTCATATCGTTCGGTCAACGATTCGGTAGAGCTCGATTACACGTAGTTAGTTACTGCGTTAATTAGAAACTTATTAGATATTCCGTGTTAGGAATATTGTAGAATGCACGCTAGCAAGTCAAGCCTTGGAAACGACATCACGAAGTCGTACATTAGCTAGCTTTGCACAGGAATATTCAGGTGAGTTCATAACCCCACCTTTTCATGGTTTTACATTTTTATAAATGTTTTCGGGGTGGAAAGACATGCACTTTTTGCAAAGCATACAAGAATTACATATTTCTAAACCATTTTACAAGCAAGTTTTAACTGACACAAATGGTTTACGAAAAGCTTATGTTTTTATACCGGTTTTCAAACAAGCGTTTACACGCGAATTCTAGTTTTCTAAACTACGAGAGAATACAAATACAAGAGTTTAAAAATACATGAGTTATGGTATGAAAATATATGATAATAAGAAGCGCACTTGGTGAGAACGAGAACCAAGTATGAGGCGCTATGAGAAATGAATACAAGAAACGCGCTTGGTGAGAACGAGAACCAGGTAGGATGCGTTATGAGAAATAGTGTCACGAATAGGGTACAGAAGCACCATTAATCGTGTACATACTTAGACCGCAGAACAAAAGGTTAGATCTAACGGGTGCCTGGCAGCCACACTACCGGTCGGGGCGAGAATCGAGTAGTGCTTTTGTGTCTCAGAATATACCAATTAAATGCCTTAGGTTTGGTGACTTCCTATGTCGTGCCACATGTTAATGGCCTTGCAACCCATTAACAATCCTGATATTTACAGGAATACTTTAATTACATGAAATTCATACCATACTAAAACTTGATAAATACTTGAAGTACGTGGGGTACTCAAGAAAACGGGAATTATACTTGAAGTACGTGGGGTACTCAAGAAGATTAGAGTTATACATAAGAACTTGAAGTACGTGGGGTACTCAAGAAGATTAGAATTATACATAAGAACTTGAAGTACGTGGGGTACTCAAGAAAATTAGAATTATACATAAAGTACTTGGTGTACACATGAATACTTGAATTATACATGAAAACTTGATTTATACATGACACAAACTATGTTTTCATACAAAGTTTCAAGTAACTCGATAAGAAAATGATTTTAAGTACATTTTCTCAACAAAACATCAAAAACCGGTTATTCAAAAAGATTTATTTCAAATCTTTTACAAACAAACTATGAACTCGCTCAACTTTATGTTGATTTTTCGCATGTTTCTTTCTCAGGTTGCTTTTCAAAGTTATGGCACGGTTGGAATAGGAGAACCATTGTGGAGTCGAGTACTTAGTGGCGTTCATTTTCTAAAAGACTTAGCTTATTTGCTTCCGCTGTGCAATGAAGATACCAGTCCAGTCACGCCAACGCTCTGATATTTCGGGGTGTGACAAGCAGAAGAACCCGACACGTCTTCTATGACGATTCGAAACATTCCGAATAACTAGCAGAAGAACCCGACACGTTTCTGCTAGTTATTCGGTATGAAAATCAGATGAAACATGATAAAAACTCTTCTTTAGACAATCGTATGACACATGATAAATGCGAACCCGAGAAACGGAAGGGATTTCGAGCAGTTGGTCGATGACATGATAGATAAAGATCTTGACACTATCATATCCATTTTCAAGTATTAGACTAGATAGTCCAAGATGAGATATATTAAAACCATTCAAGCCCACCAGTCTACAATGTGTTATGGTGAGATCTTTCAAGTTTGCACAGTGGTAGAAAAGACCAGCACCCCTGTTAGTATTGTCATAATGCAATGACACATAACTAAGATTTAAGCGGCATGTTCCGATCAACATTTATCGACATTGTTATAGGTGATGAAGAAACCCTAAAACGGAACATAATCCCAGATTGTCTAAAGAAACTAGCTAGGACTAGACCCCTGAAGACCAGCACCCTTGTCGTTCCGTATTTTCTCCTATTCTAATTCTCGAAGAATCTCGTAACGTATTCTCTGTTTCTATAAATCGTCTGTAAAATTATGTTTCTCTAATATGACACATAATAAAAGCGCTTCTCTAGACAATCTAGGATTATGTTCCGTTTTATGACACATGACACATGATACGGCACGCTTACCTTAATCACACCTTCCATGGAGTCACAGATCCGACAATAGGGCCCACGGATCTTTTGCCCACCTGAGATCGACCTTTGGATCACACGTGGGAGAAAAGACCAACACCCTTGTCGTTCCGTATTTTCTCCTTTTCTAATTCTCAAAGAATCTCGTAACGTATTCTCTGTTTCTCTAAATCGTCTGTAAAATTATAAAAAAAACAAACTAGTGGTTTCTGTAAACAGTTGGGAACCACATATTTGCTTCAAGATTTACGTCTGATGTCCAAGTTTGATCACATTTGACTTCAACTGCGGCAGTCCAATGACCTTCTTCCCACGTGTCTGCACCGTGATCTTCATATTCTTGGTTTAATACCAACTCATCTTTATTGATCTTCATATTATTGGTTCAATAATCCGTTCAATTTCGAGAAATGAAAGAGATTTTGAGCAGTTCGTTCAATAATCCGTTCAATATCAGCGTTGTTTATCACCCTGTGTGAGCATTGGAAGCCCGACAAATAGTCTTGCAATTACATCTTCAATCTAGACCGCATTATTAATTATAATGAAGCAATGAAGATTGAATGTGCAAACCGCAACCGTTTTTTACTACGAAAACGGTGGCTATGGGAAATACAAACCCGACACGTCTTCTATGATGATTCGAAACACTCACGAACCACAATGGACTCAGATTCATACTACTCACCCTCCCCTGAGAAAAAAGTTTTCCCGACGACTCAACCGGTCGTCATGATCAATTACTGCAGAGTGATCTTCGTGACTTGAAGTTGTATCCAAATCTTTAATATCTTCCAAGGTCAAATTTCTTAGTCGGCCATGATTATGAAACCTCGTTTTGTGAGGTGGTCTTCTTTCATGTTTCCCCACGGCATCAAAATACAGAGCTTCATCCTTATTTATGTAAATCGCACAAACAAGCATGCTTTGAACGAGTCTAGAACACTCGTAATCCTCAACCGGCTTTGAAACTGGATGGAATCTATGAAGAAACTGTTCGATTTCACGGTGAATGAAGAAATTAGCGATGGAGAAAACTTCGTCGTTAATTTGAAGGCTAACAAATTTCAATATCATTTTGTCATCGACCAACTACTCGAAATCCCTTTCGTTTTATTACAGTCATCATGATCAACTACTGCAGAGTGATCTTCGTGACTTGAAGTTGTATCCAAATCTTCGATATCTTCCAAGATCAAATTTCTTCGTTTCCCATGATAATGAAACCTTGTTTCGTGAGGTGGCTATAGGAAATACAAACTGCAACACACGATAAATTTAAACTTTATATTGTGTGATTTGACTAGTAAAGGATTAGAGGTGATTTCTACTTTTAATGTCAAATTCTTTGCATGCATTCATATTATTGAGACAACATGTCACACCCCGACCACGTGAGACAACGAAACGTGGCGGAAACATCGGGGAGTGTTGTAACAGAATTAATTGTTTCAAATCCTTGGCAAATGAAGTTTTGTTTTATTAATCAAACATGAGAGTTTACATTGTTTTAAACAAGAACTAAAGAGTACATAACATAAATTAACTAGTTCTTGTCTCGTTTTAAGTCACTAAGGCACAGGTCCGCCTAAGTATGTCTTGATAAGTCCTATGCATCATCTCCTGAAAACACATGTGAAAATAGGTACGTCAGCATAAAAATGCCTGTGAGATACATAGGTTTTGTGAAAACAGAAATTCATGACTTATGTTTGAGAAAATGTTTAGTCATGAACCTTGTAATTTGCTTTGTCTTGTAAATCATTTGAAAAACGATGAGATCAGATGATATGTATAAATAAGAGAATAATTGTATGGTTAAATGAATAACCATGTAAAATGAGTTTGTATAAGATAAGTTGTTTGTAAAACAATGTCTTGTGAAAAGTATGTTATTTGTATAAAATGTCATATGTCTCAAATTGAAATGATTCAAATAACACTACGATATGTAATACCATACAAACACTTATATATAGGAAGTACCAGCGGCGTATCCACCATGCTTGTATCATATTACACAAGTCTCGTTACTTAAATCACTTACTCAAACCAAACCACCAAAGTAAAATGTTTATGTATAATCAAATGTCAAAATGTTTATGTGAAAACCATGTCTAATGTCTATGTCTAATGTTTATGTCAAATGTAAATCATGTCAACAGATACAAATGGTTCACACGGTTCAATAGTCACAAACGGTTCATATAATCAAAGGGTTACGACGGTTCACATAGTCAAATGGTTACAACGGTTCAAAATGTAGTATAATGTGTTCATATGCTGGATGAGCATATGCAACAGAAATGCCATGTAAAACAATGTACTAAGTATGCACGTAATGGACATCCATAGCATAAGTGTAATGTAAAACAATGTACTAAGTATGCACACAATGGGCATACATAGCATAAAATGTATTGAAATCATGTACTATAAATGTACTAGTGAACATAGCGGTATATGATGTAAAAACAGGAAAGCATGAAAGTAACAAGTAGGCACATGTGTTCCACCCCAAAACAGTTTGGAAAACAGTAAAAGAGGGGTCTATGTACTCACTTGAGATTGCTCAGAAGTCCTAAGATAACCACCAAGCAATGCTAGAGATCACGGAATCAAACGGCACCTAATATAGGTAACTATGTTAATAAACCGGACCTAAATCGGAAGATCGGATAGAATGCGGGTTCGTAAACCAAACGAGTATGGAGACTCGTATAATATGGTTTAACAAAGCCTACATACTAAATGAAACCTAATATAGGTGTTTACAACCCATTACGACCCGTTTAGGTAGCTTATGCTACTTTAACGCGTCGTTCGCGTAAAACGCGTTCGGAACGCCTAACTAGTCCTATGACAAGTAAAATATGCCTTAACATATCTAATATTGTTACCAAATCAGTTTAGATACCAAAAGTTATGTTACATATGCTTAAAATGAATTTTGGCGTCAAAAGGGCATTTTGGTAATTTACCTAAGGCATATAAACTACCTATCATACAACTACTTAAACGAAGCGACCATAAGGTATAACCTCAGAAGGTTATTCCCTATATACTATGGTCACCTAATGTGTTTGGTCGGATCCTAATGATCGACCAAATGGGTCGGGTTCGAAGGTATAAGCGATTTATCAGATCGCTTACCCTTACGACCCTAGACAACGTGGTAATCAGTAGGCATAGTCACAAGGGACTATAACCATCGTGATTACAATCACGTTGCGAAGTTCAAATGAACTTCGCATTGACCATAAACTGGTCAACGCAGAAAGTCAAACAAAGTTTGACTTTCGGACTCGAAAGCAATAAAAGAACGAAGGAACACTTACAAAGGGTCCAAGAATGGAAGGTTTGAATCCGAGTACTCTCAGGTATGAAGTGTTAAACACAACAACTTAGAGAGCAAACTTAGATTTCAAAGGTGTGAGGAATGAGTGAAGTGGGTGTTGGGTATTTATAGATTTCGGTTCACCGTTAGGATCGTTTCTTGTAGAAGAGGGCACGATCTAAGCCGTACACTTGTTGGAAAGTTGTGGTAACTCATTTGCCATCCACCACAAGAGTTTGACACTTGGCACTTGGCCTTTGGAGAGTGTTAAGGGCTGTTAAAAGCTGAAAAAAACGTTTTGCTGCATCTGGCCCCTGTTTACGGACCTAGTTTGGCAGATTTACAGTTTCAGTCCATGCAACCTCAAAACTTTGTTTTCGATGCGTTTTTTTGACACGTTTAAGCCCCGTTAACCCCATTTCAAAGCTCTAAAATGAAGTTAAAGTATAGGGAACTTGAAATGTGCTCAAAAATATCTCAGATGTCGGTTCGTTTGGCCGTACGATCGCGATGTTCGCTTAATTACGACGGAATGCGCATAAGCGCGAAAAACGATCCAAATGACGCGACGAATGGATTTTTCTCATGTCTAAACACTAAAATAAAATATTTTAGTGCTTACATAAATTTTTGGATGCCCGGATGTATTCAGAACGTAAGTTATGCACGAAAGTGTAAACTTGTGCACTTTTTGATGCTTTTAGTCCCTGAATGTCCCAAAAGTTTATTTTAGCACACCGAACACCTCAAAGCCTATTTCTAAGCTATGTAGAGGATATTTATGGTATGTTTAACTTATGGTCATGTTCCGGAATGTTCGTTACTGTTCAAATTGGCATACTTTCGCAGTTTGTCAAGTTTAGTCCCTGTAAGCGAATTAACTTGTTTTTGCCATACCAAAGCCTTCAAAGCTTATTTCTAAGTTATGTAAGGGTTATTTAAGGTATGTTAATCCTATTTCACTATTCCGGAGTGTTCGTTGCATTAAACTGGTTATATTTACGCACCAGTGCGCGTATAACCTTCCAGAAAGCGATTTAGAGCTTGAAATTGAACAAATATTGATATGTGCAAAAGATACACATATTTATACGGATCCCAAGTATGAAATACAATATTTCATTGGCTTGGTATTTGTTTGAAGTTCGCAGTGACCCAGGTGTCACAGTCTCCCCTACTTTAGGAAATTTCGTCCCGAAATTTATTCGTAGGAGTCTATTTGTGACTTTGTGTCAAATAACCACCAGAGATACAAGGCATAATCCTGTCATTTCCTTAACGGACAATCTTCAGAAACGAAAATGAACAGACGGAGTCATTTTCCTCAACGAGTATTCTTCAGAAACAGAAATGAAGGAATAAACAACCGGGGATTCTTTTCCTCAACGGACATTCTTCAGAAACGCAAAATGAACAAACGGAGTCATTTTCAACGGGTGCTTCCTTAGAAACGGAAATTAAAAGGATAATCAAACGGATATTCATTTCCTCAACGGACAATCTTCAGAAACGAAAATGAACTGACGGAGTCATTTTCAACGGGTGCTTCATCAGAAATGGAAATGAAAAGGATAATCAAACGGATATTCATTTCCTCAACGGACAATCTTCAGAAACGAAAATGAACTGACGGAGTCATTTTCAACGGGTGCTTCATCAGAAATGGAAATGAAAAGGAGAAACAAACGGATATTCATTTCCTCAACGGACAAATCTTCAGAAACGAAAATGAACAAACGGAGTCATTTTCAACGGGTGCTTCATCAGAAATGGAAATGAAAAAGGATAGTCAAACGGATATTCATTTCCTCAACGGACAAATCTTCAGAAACGAAAATGAACAAACGGAGTCATTTTCAACGGGTGCTTCGTCAGAAATGGAAATGAAAAGGATAATCAAACGGATATTGATTTCCTCAACGGACAATCTTCAAAAACAAAAATGAACAAACAGAGTCATTTTCAACGGGTGCTTCATCAGAAATGAATAGAGTTAACTTCTAGACACATGACAAAACTCGCTGTGGTTTCTGTGCACTAAATTCCATAATTATGTATGCATCCATAATTACGTAATTCCTTGCACAGTCCGCACAGTTTGTCTTGTAATGTTTAGGGGAGGAAAATCAAATCTGTGATGAGGGTGACTAGACTACCATAGGGTCCTTTTAACTAGATCGACAGATGATCTTATTAATTAGGACACCAAGGAGTCCTTTCAGCTATTTCATCACATGATGTTCCTAACCAGATTTTTTTGATCAATCTGTTTAACTAGACCACTCAAGGGGTCTAATTATGGAGTAGTACTTTATAATCCAAGGGACTTAACTACAACGTAGTAGTCCATTAAGGATTTTATGTAGTACCTTTGGGTATCCTACTACGAATCCCTCATATGAAGATACGAAAGGTTCTACGAGGATTTGGATAACAAAACTTGGATTACACAAAAACATATAAAGGAACACATAAGCACATAATCACATAGTTGTTTAACTTGGTTATTAATTTGTTATTAACTTGTTAGTGATTGAATATGGATATTCAAAGTACACCAGGAAACCAGTAGCTGGACTTCAATGTCCTCTGGGATCTATCTGAAAAGATAGGATGATCTCCCAAAATTCGATTTTGTTTTCAAAGAAACGTAATATTCGAATTAAGGAACACAACAATTTTAGGATTTACGGAAATATCCTTAAGTACCCTTATTAAGGATTTATAGTGGTACTTTGGGTATTCGTCTCGTGTTGTAACTTGCGCCTTGTACTTCGTTTCCTTAGAATAAACGGGTACTTAGGAATTTCGTGAAAACGCAAGAGATCATAAGATGGAAAAAAAATTTGGGGGTAGTTTGCTTTTCAAGGAATACGATTCCTTGCTTGTCGGTATTGTAGGGGATATGTTCTTTATACATATAACCACATAAATACATCGCAATGTAAATAAAAGATTTATTTATAAACAATGATAACAACTGTTTCATGGACCTTGACAACAAAAGAAAATAATACATAAGACGTGATTATTTCTAAACGATGTTGTCTTCTGGTTGGTCAGATGCTCATCCCTGTGCTGGATTTGCATTAGCAAGCTTTGGGCAATTTCTTCGGAAATGACCCATCTCGCCACAGTTGAAGCAAGAACCTGGTAGAAAATGACCTTGAGCTGTCACACCCCGACCACGTAGAACATACAAAACGTGGCGGAAACATCGGGGAGTGTTGTAACAGAATTAATGTTTCATAACCATGGATACCAAAAAGTGTTTCGTTTTATTAAACATTGAATAATTTCATCGTCTGGAAATCTAAATACACAATTTAAACATAGTCTATCATTGTTATTGAGTCACTAAGGCCTTGTCCAGTCCTATGTAAGCATGCATCCTATCAAACGATATCATCCAACAATACCTGAAACATATGTGAAAACGAGGTCAGCAAAGAAATGCTGGCGAGATACATAGGTTTTGTGAAAATAAGATTCATGACTTCTGTTTTTGAAAAATGTTTAGTCATGAACCTTGTAATTTGCTTTGTCTTGTAAATCATTTGAAAAATAATAAGTTCAGATGATATGTATAAATAAAAGAATAATGCATGATTAAATGAATAACCATGTAAAATGAGTTTGTATAAGTTAAGTTGTTTGTAAATCAATGTCTTGTGAAAAGTATGATATTTGTATAAAATGTTCTATGTATCAAACTGAAATGATTCAAATAACGCTACGACATGTAATACCATACAAACACTTATATATAGGAAGTACCAGCGGCGTATCCACCATGCTTGTATCATATTACACACGCATCGTTACTTAATCACTTACTCAAACCAAACCAACCAATGTAAACCATGTAATGTATAACCAAAATGATATGTATGGCTAGTGAAATGCATCAACTAAACCATAGGTGAAACGCACAAAACAAAGTATTGAAGTAAATCTTGGTTTAAACCAATACTATGTTTCGTGTAAATGCATGATCAAATGTAAATCATGTCCCAATGTTTACCCAATCGTTAACCCATTTTGTAAAATCGTTCTAGTCGTTCTTGTTTTAATTGTGAAACTACTTTATGGTCGATTCTCTAATAACATTTAAACCTTCTTGACGCGTTCCTCGCTCCATCTCGCTCTCGTTCTTAACAAACCCTTACCAAAGGATAAGTTAATAATTACAGATTCAGTCGCTACCCACAACCCCCACACATAACAATGGGTGCAGTAAATAACGGGATTTGTCAGATCCTATGGTACCATAACCTAATACTGGTCGGCTTGATCATTGCTAATGAATGTCATCGGTTATGTAAACTACAACCAACAAGTTTGTTCACTTTTTGAAATTGTTATTTGTTTTTGAAATCATTGTATTCGTTCTTGAAATCATTGTTAGCGTTCTTGAAATAATTGTTATTGTTCTTGAAACCACATTGTAATTGTTCTTGAAACTATTGTAATTGTTCTTGAAACCATTGATAAAACATTTAGCACATATGAGTCACCCCAAAACAGTTGAAAACAGTAAAAGAGGGGAATAATGTACTCGCCTGAGAGTGCTTAGGAGTCTTGAACAACTACCAAGTAAGCTAGAGGAGTCCCGGAAAACAAACGGTACCTAATATAGGTAACTACATAAATAACCCGGACCTAAATCGGAAGACTGGGTAGCAGGAGGGTTTGTAAACCAAATGAGTGTAGGAACTCATATGATATGGTTTAACAAAGCCTACATACTAAATGAAACTTAACCTAAGTATTATCGACCCATCGTGACCCATTAAGGTAGCTTATGCTACTTTAACGCGTCGTTCGCGTGAAACGCGTTCGGACCGCCTAACTAGTCCTATGACAAGTGTTATATGCCTAAACATGTTACATAATCAGTTATGTGACAAAAGTTTAGGTTACATATGCTTAATTACCAATTATACATGAAAAGGGTATTCTGGTAATTTACCTAAGGCATATAAACTACCTATCATACAACTACTTAAACGATGTGACCATAGGGTATAACCTCGGAAGGTTATTCCCTACACTATGGTCACCTAATGTATTTGGTCGGATCCTAATGATCGACCAAACTGGGTCGGGTTCGAAGGTATAGGCGATTTATTAGATCGCCTACCTTACGACCCTAGACAACGTGGTAATCAGTGGGCATAGTCCCAAGGGACTATGACCAACGTGATTACACTCACGTTGCGAAGTTCAAACGAACTTCGCATTGACCATTACTGGTCAACGCTGAAAGTCAAACAAAGTTTGACTTTCTGACTCGAAAAGCAATAAAATAAGGAAAAGAACGAAAGAATACTTACGAAGGGTCCCCGAATGCTAATCGTGATCACAATAACTCAGGTATGAAACAATGGTTCCAACTTAGAGTCAAATAGATCAGATTCTTGTAAGTAATGAGGTTGGGGGTGATGGGGTATTTATAGTTTTCGTTGAACCATTAAGATCGTTTCATGGAAAACGTGCCTTAATCCCATCCGTACACTTGTGGAAAGGTTATGGAAGCTAAATTCCATCCTTATCAGCTGACTAAGCAACTTAGAACATGTGGAGGAGGATCAAACAGCTGCAAACAGGCTGTTAAAAACTCTGAATCTGGTCAGAAGACCCCATACGCATCGTAGGGTATAAACACCATACGCATCGTATGGTACAAGTTTGGCAGAATTACAGTTTTGGTCCCTGTCATGAATTCAGCCCATTTTTGACACGTTTAAGGCCCGTTAACCCCATTTCAAAGCTCTAAAATGAAGTTAAAGTATAGGGAACTTAAAACATGCTCAAAAATATCTCGGATGTCGGTTCGTTTGGCCATACGGTCGCGATGTTCGGTTAATTACGACGGAATGCGCACAAGCGCGAAAAACGATCCAAATGACGCGACGAATGGATTTTTCTTAAGGAGAACACTAAAATATAATATAGTCATGCTCACATAAATTTTTGGATGTCCGGATGTATTCAGAACGTGTGTTATGCGCGAAAATGCAAACTTGTGCACTTTTTGACGCTTTTAGTCCCTGAATGACCCAAAAGTTTATTTTAGCACACCGAACCCCTCAAAGCCTATTTCTAAGCTATGTAAAGGATATTTATGGTATGTTTAACTTATGGCCATGTTCCGGAATGTCTGTTACAGTTCAAATTGGAATACTTTCGCAGTTAGTCAACTTTAGTCCCTGTAAGCGATTTAACTTTGATTTCACCACACCAAACCTTCCAAAACTTATATCTAAGTTATGTAAAGGTTATTTAAGGTATGTTAAGCCTATTTCACTATTCCGGAGTGTTCGTTGCATTAAACTGGTTATATCTACGCATCAGTGCGCGTATAACCTTCCAGAAAGCGATTTAGAGCTTGAAATCGAACAAGAATTGATATGTGCAAAAGATACACATATTTTTACAAATCCCAAGTATGAAATATAATATTTCATTGGTTCGGTATTTGTTTGATGGCCGTGGAGGCACAGGTGTTACATGAGCAGGGTTGTTGCCAACTTGGTTTGGTGCAGCTGCAGCTGGGCAGACTCTTGCTGTATGGCCTATAAGTCCACAAGTTTGGCATTTGCGGCACTTTACATTGGCATGATGATGGAGGCTACATTGGTTGCACAAGGGTGCAGTTCCATTGTATGGCTTCCTAGCAGGGGGTTGAGCTGGTTGGTTGGGGACGGCTTGATCATTGTGAGTAACCATGGCGAAATTCTGAGAAGCCTTTCGCTTCTTTGACCTCTTAGGGGATCCAGTCTGTTCATCCATGGTCTTTGATTCCTCGATTGGGTTCGATTCCTTGACCGATTTCTTGTCACCTTTTCGGAAAAGTTTACCTTTCCTGATCTTTGATTAAGTCAAGGTTGCAGATAGCTCAATGGCCTGTCTAACTGTAGTAGGGTTGCTACCAGTCACAATGTCTTGTATTGAGTCAGGGAGGCCATCAATGTACTTTTCGATTTCCTTATCCAAAGGCGTGACCATGGTAGGACACAACAGGCTCAGCTCCTCGTATCGATCAGTGTATGCTCGATGTTCACCGCTGTCTTGCTCAAGATTGTCGAATTCCCTTTCCAAAGCCCTGATCTCATGATGAGGACAGAATTCCTTCATCATAAGGGCCCTAAGTTCAGCCCATGTCTGTGCTAGAGCAACTTCTGCACCACGATCTCTCATAACCCCGTTCCACCACGTAAGGGCCCTCTTCTGGAACACACTCGAAGAAAACTCGACCTTGCGATTTTCAGGACACTGCACGTGGCGAAAAGTATTCTCAATGCTCTCGAACCATTGAAGAAGCCCAGTCGCTCCCTCAGAACCACTAAACTTGAGTGGTTTAGCCGAGTTAAAACTCTTGAAATTGCATGGACCATTGTTATTGTTGTTGGCTTGGTTCCATTGAGCAAAGAGGTTTGGGAATTGAGCAGCCATTTGCTGCGCAATGATTTCTGCCAGTTTGGCAGTCGCTATCTGGTTTTCGCGTTGAGGAGGCATTCTAAAAGAGGAAACATGAAAGGAAACGAGTGAGAGAATTAGACGAAAAGAATGAGATGAAACAAATCAGATGAAAGCAAGGATAGTGGTCATTTGTTTGTTACTGCAAAGCAACAAACGACCCCGGTGATTAATCAAGTAAATGGGTCAAAAATAATGTATCGTGAAGACGTGCTCGCCTATAAGTGGACACTCACCCCAAGAGTTCCCAGGTAAGAGTGACTGGTCCGATTATGTGGATTTGTACGAACACTCTAGCCTTAGACAGAAAACTCAGGGTACAGGCACCCACCCTTCTAGTTTGCACGTGTTCACATTATTTAGATCAACTTTGACGGGATTTTGAAAACTTAAAGGGTTCAAAACCATATAATAAATCATCCTAGAACAGATGATTAGTTTTCAAAGCGGGATAGAAATTTGTGTTCTTATTGTGGTTGTCACCTAAAAATAAGTGACGGTATTGTTTTAAAACTAAACACAAGAAAACTTGTGTTAGGGTCCTAGGAAGGTTATAGACTAGGTCAAAGCATTACTAATAACCTAATTCCCTATAACCATTGGCTCTGATACCAACTTTTCTGTCCCCCGATGTTTCCGCCACGTTTCGTTGTCTCACGTGGTCGGGGTGTGACAGAATTAATTGTTTCAAATCCTTGGCAAATGAAGTTTCATTTTATTAATCAAACATGAGAGTTTACATTGTTTTAAACAAGAACTAAAGAGTACATAACATAAATTAACTAGTTCTTGTCTCGTTTAAAGTCACTAAGGCACAGGTCCGCCTAAGTATGTCTTGATAAGTCCTATGCATCATCTCCTGAAAACACATGTGAAAATAGGTACGTCAGCATAAAAATGCCTGTGAGATACATAGGTTTTGTGAAAACAGAAATTCATGACTTATGTTTGAGAAAATGTTTAGTCATGAACCTTGTAATTTGCTTTGTCTTGTAAATCATTTGAAAAACGATGAGATCAGATGATATGTATAAATAAGAGAATAATTGTATGGTTAAATGAATAACCATGTAAAATGAGTTTGTATAAGATAAGTTGTTTGTAAAACAATGTCTTGTGAAAAGTATGTTATTTGTATAAAATGTCACATGTCTCAAATTGAAATGATTCAAATAACGCTACGATATGTAATACCATACAAACACTTATATATAGGAAGTACCAGTGGTGTATCCACCATGCTTGTATCATATTACACAAGTCTCGTTACTTAAATCACTTACTCAAAGCAAACCACCAAAGTAAAATGTTTATGTATAATCAAATGTCAAAATGTTTATGTGAAAACCATGTCTAATGTCTATGTCTAATGTTTATGTCAAATGTAAATCATGTCAACAGATACAAATGGTTCACACGGTTCAATAGTTACAAACGGTTCATATAATCAAAGGGTTACGACGGTTCACATAGTCAAATGGTTACAACGGTTCAAAATGTAGTATAATGTGTTCATATGCTGGATGAGCATATGCAACAGAAATTCCATGTAAAACAATGTACTAAGTATGCACACAATGGGCATACATAGCATAAAATGTATTGAAATCATGTACTATAAATGTACTAGTGAACATAGCGGTATATGATGTAAAAACAGGAAAGCATGAAAGTAACAAGTAGGCACATGTGTTCCACCCCAAAACAGTTTGGAAAACAGTAAAAGAGGGGTCTTTGTACTCACTTGAGATTGCTCAGAAGTCCTAAGATAACCACCAAGCAATGCTAGAGATCACGGAATCAAACGGCACCTAATATAGGTAACTATGTTAATAAACCGGACCTAAATCGGAAGATCGGATAGAATGCGGGTTCGTAAACCAAACGAGTATGGAGACTCGTGTAATATGGTTTAACAAATCCTACATACTAAATGAAACCTAATATAGGTGTTTACAACCCATTACGACCCGTTTAGGTAGCTTATGCTACTTTAACGCGTCGTTCGCGTAAAACGCGTTCGGAACGCCTAACTAGTCCTATGATAAGTAAAATATGCCTTAACATATCTAATATTGTTACCAAATCAGTTTAGATACAAAAAGTTATGTTACATATGCTTAAAATGAATTTTGGCGTCAAAAGGGCATTTTGGTAATTTACCTAAGGCATATAAACTACCTATCATACAACTACTTAAACGAAGCGACCATAAGGTATAACCTTGGAAGGTTATTCCCTATATACTATGGTCACCTAATGTGTTTGGTCGGATCCTAATGATCGACCAAATGGGTCGGGTTCGAAGGTATAAGCGATTTATCAGATCGCTTACCCTTACGACCCTAGACAACGTGGTAATCAGTAGGCATAGTCACAAGGGACTATAACCATCGTGATTACAATCACGTTGCGAAGTTCAAACGAACTTCGCATTGACCATAAACTGGTCAACGCAGAACGTCAAACAAAGTTTGACTTTCGGACTCGAAAGCAATAAAAGAACGAAGGAACACTTACAAAGGGTCCAAGAATGGAAGGTTTGAATCCGAGTACTCTCAAGTATGAAGTGTTAAAGACAACAACTTAGAGAGCAAACTCAGATTTCAAAGGTGTGAGGAATGAGTGAAGTGGGTGTTGGGTATTTATAGATTTCGGTTCACCGTTAGGATTGTTTCTTGGAGAAGAGGGCACGATCTAAGCCGTACACTTGTTGGAAAGTTGTGGTAACTCATTTGCCATCCACCATAAGAGTTTGACACTTGGCACTTGGCCTTTGGAGAGTGTTAAGGGCTGTTAAAAGCTGAAAAAAACGTTTTGCTGCATCTGGCCCCTGTTTACGGACCTAGTTTGGCAGATTTACAGTTTCAGTCCCTGCAACCTCAAAACTTGGTTTTCGATGCGTTTTTTTTTGACACGTTTAAGCCCCGTTAACCCCATTTAAAAGCTCTAAAATGAAGTTAAAGCATAGGGAACTTAAAATGTGCTCAAAAATATCTCAGATGTCGGTTCGTTTGGCCGTACGATCGCGATGTTCGCTTAATTACGACGGAATGCGCATAAGCGCGAAAAACGATCCAAATGACGCGACGAATGGATTTTTCTCAAGCCTAAACACTAAAATAAAATATTTTAGTGCTTGCATAAATTTTTGGATGTCCGGATGTATTCAGAACGTAAGTTATGCGCGAAAGTGTAAACTTGTGCACTTTTTGACGCTTTTAGTCCCTGAATGTCCCAAAAGTTTATTTTAGCACACCGAACACCTCAAAGCCTATTTCTAAGCTATGTAGAGGATATTTATGGTATGTTTAACTTATGGTCATGTTCCAGAATGTTTGTTACTGTTCAAATTGGCATACTTTCGCAGTTTGTCAAGTTTAGTCCCTGTAAGCGAATTAACTTGTTTTTGCCATACCAAAGCCTTCAAAGCTTATTTATAAGTTATGTAAGGGTTATTTAAGGTATGTTAAGCCTATTTCACTATTCCAGAGTGTTCGTTGCATTAAACTGGTTATATTTACGCACCAGTGCGCGTATAACCTTCCAGAAAGCGATTTAGAGCTTGAAATTGAACAAATATTGATATGTGCAAAAGATACACATATTTATACGGATCCCAAGTATGAAATACAATATTTCATTGGCTTGGTATTTGTCTGAAGTTCGCAGTGACCCAGGTGTCACACAACAACACATAATGAACGGATTGTTGGACTTCTTGTTCCAAATGCAGCTGTAGGATCCGTACTTAAAGGTCTCTCTAAAATATGCAACCGAGACCGCCTTGTTAATTTTAATGAAGCAATGAAGATTGAATGTGCCAACCGCAACCATTTTTTGACTACAGAAACGGTGGCTATGGGAAATAAAAACCGCAATCGTATGTGACTATGGGAAACACAAGTTTTCTTTTAGAGCTTGATGGATGTTTGTTATCTCAACGCTTCTCCTTACATTACTAATCTAGAATTGGAGATCCTTTGTTATTTTAGTGCTTCTCAATCAGATATTATTTATTGAAACATAACTGAAACTGTCGCAAGAAAACTAAACCGAACTAACATAGTTGAATTGATTGAAAAACCATTGCGGTTGCCGTGAGCCTGAGGAACATTTAGTAAGCTGTCACAGTTGTCAAATTCGTTGCTTGCATTCATATTGTTGAGACAACAACAAATACGAACGGATTGTTGGACTTCTTAAAAGATGCAACTTTACGACATGTTGTTCAGTACTTTCCTGATAAATACAATGTTCGTCTTCGTTATCCTTTGCTTTCTGCAATTCAACAAGGCACAGATGCTAAACGTACTGTTAACAATTCATGTGAGTCCTATGAAGCAAGTGTCTGTCTATTCAATTGAGAGGAATAATTGCATTACATGCCCATTGAAAAAAAGAATTGATAAATTTTGACTATGGAAACGGTGGCTATGGGAAATACAAACCGCAATCGTTTGTAACGAATAACCCACAAACGCCATACTTACACAACAAACCCTAATAACAATTATGAGATGACAAAACAAATGCACCTGCTGCAACGTATAGGCATTCCCACTAGTATATAAAAATTCAAAGCGGTTGTTGGTTTGTCACTGATCAATTTGTTTGTGCATTTAATAGCAGTTATGATCTAAAAGTATGTGAAAGAAAGGTCGTATGTTCTATGCTCATAAATAGAAGGGTAATGTAAGAGTACATGATATTTCAAAAGTGGAAGAAATAGAACAAGATAGAAGGGTAATGTAAGAGTACATGATATGTTCTATGCTCAATTTGTTTGTTCTATTTCTTCCACTTTTGAAATATCATGTACTCTTACATTACCCTTCTATTTATGAGCATAGAACATACGACCTTTCTTTCACATACTTTTAGATCATAACTGCTATAAAATGCACAAACAAATTGATCAGTGGCAAACCAACAACCGCTTTGAATTTTTAAAAACCAGTGGGAATGCCTATAATTTGCAGCATGTGCGTTTGTTTTGTCATCTCATAATTGTTATTAGGGTTTGTTGTGTGAGTATGGCGTTTGTGGGTTATTCGTTACGGTGACGTGAAGTAAGAAGAACAACCTAGTAGTAGTAGGGTGTAAGTCGTAGATGCAAGTAATTAAAATTTGAAACTCATATATATTGGTTATGAAGATTTTAATCGAGTACATTATAATTATTAGGAAGCAGGTTGTGTTTTAAGATAAACACAAGTATTTTTATTTATTCATTACACCAAAAATTTAGCGGGGACCTAACGTACACCCAAGATACACAGCCTATGTAGCACGGGAACGGGTACTACTTTTCTGTATAAAAGATTATTAATTGGACTTGTCTTTGTTTTTATGGTTATGCACTAAATAATAATTATTTATAATTAAGTAGGAGAGTTATCTATAATAGTAAGGTGTCCGCGTGATACAGTGGGAACACCACTTAGATTTGGTGCTTTTAGGGATTGCACGTCTGAGATTCAGTTTAATTAGGTCCGGTTCAGTTTTGAGCCATAACCATGTTGTGTTCAGATTATAAAGTTACAAAAACCTCGGGTAATAATATTGAAAAGATGATAATAACCGTACCGTACCAAGATCAAATTGAGCAGTCATTTTAAATTAGTGATAATTTTTTTAAATTATATGTGTACTCTGATTCATCGTATCATTATTCCCTTAAATCTATGACATTACAGAATAATTATCCAAATTATTTAAAGAATTTGTTTGAAGATACGTCAATGATTATAAATTTAATTATACATATAATTATCAATTTTTGTTACTTAATTCAATTTACACAAGTGGGTATGATCCAATTATTTCATTACTTGTATACCAGTGATACGGACCCTCAATGAACCGCCAAACATCCAATCAAGTGCACGATTTGAAAAGTTCCCATGTTCCCACATTCTTGTAGTTTAGGTCATGTATTTTCCCACTTTCCCATGTTTACTTTATTTCCTAATTCCATGTTGCTCACGTAACAGTAGGTGGCATGCATCAATTTCCTTTAAATAGTTGTTTTGCATCGGAATAAATATAAGAAGAAAAATTAGATCAAAGAAGAAAAATTAGATCAAAGTTATTATTGTCTTGTTCTCTTATCTATGTTATCTTCTTTGGAGCCTAACCCACTTTATGGGTCTCTTGGGAGATTAGGTGGCGTAGGATCGACTATACACATTTATTTACAGTATTTACAATCACACCCGACGTAACTTGGTGTTTTAAATTTATAAAAATGGTTTATACCTTAACATTAAAACACACACAACAAAGGACAAGTGTATCCCGTCATATATGCAGTAAAGTATTGGTAAGAGCCAGATATCGATCCATGGAACACGGTCTTTATTAAGTACTAAATCTTTGTCATTATTTTACCTGAATAAAGGATAAGTGAATGGTTGTTTAACTAAGTTATCTAAAATATAAATATGCTATTATATTGTTTCACAAATAACCTAAACATGTTATCTATCAGACATGTCACAAAAGCACTTAATCAATTTTCCAATTTCAAGACAGTTAGTCATCCGCTAAGAGTTTTCTAACATGATAATTATTCGGAAAGTTAACATGATAAACACACGTTAACCACCTAAACTCATTCTTTAGCGAGCTATTGATATTCATTCATGTGAAACTTTAAAGATAGATTAGTCATCCGCTAGGAGTTTTCTAACCTCACTTATTAAAGAAAGCAATACCGATGGTCACAATACAGCCACGAGGATAAGCATTTAAGTAGATCATATAACAACATATTTCACCTTTACAAGTCTTGAACACAAATCTACCATGTCAGCAATTTCAGACCAAAATTACTAAACAAGGATCATAAATCGCATACAAGAACATGTAATCAACACCATATAATTCGTTAGAACCCTTACGTGCAAGACAGCATTCCAAATCAAAATAAGATATATCTTAGATAAAACCAATACCCCTCTCGAGTCTCATGGTGTAAACAAGTTTACAAACAAGTGATTAATCAAGAAATAGTTACCATCCCACTAACCACAGATTCATTATCCAAGATAATCAAACATAATCAAGAGCTCAACATCAATGAAACGTTCATTATACAATCATGAAGACTCAAACATGAAAAAGTACTCAATATTCATACTAACAAGATTACAACATAAAGATAATTCAAGAAACAAGTTTATAACTACTATTACATAATACTACATTAAACATAAACTAACATCAGCTCATAACTTGCAAAATGATAAGAATACATGGTCAAGAACAAGGAATCAAACCATAAACAAGCAAGGAATTGATGGGTTGGATCGGTTATGCTTCCACTCGATCTTGAGGCTTCAAATGGGTCTAATCAGGACTGCTTCGGAACCCAGAAATCACCCAGAAACATGGAGAAAAACCCAACCATCGAACCAGTAGCGAATGGCTGTATTTATAGGAGATTTTCTGATCGGCACGGTCGTGCCACTGGTCGCACGGTCGTGCGACAGGTGTTGTCGGGTGACGTCATTTTGCCCGATTCGATGTAAGCCAAGTGGACTAGTGGATAAGTTGCCTGGGTCATCAGATCGGCACGGTCATGCCGTTGGTGGCACGGTAGTGCGATGTCATCAAAAACAGGAGCAGAAAACTTGGTTTGGCTGTGGCACGGTCATGTGGCGGGTCGCACGGTAGTGCGGCCTGGGAACAGATTAGTACTAGCAGTAGCATTGGCAGTGCTTCCGAGATCGAACAATCGGCACGGTAGTTCCGTCAGATGGCACGGTCGTGCCACACCTGGCAGTCATCAGAATTTCGTTCTTTTTATCAGAAATGCATCAAAATTTGCCCGTTTTCATCAGATTTTTGTTTTATGCTCTGTTTAAGACCTGAAAATATAAAAGTACCGAATTTGGTACCTAAACGTCGCGGTTTCGGTCAAAAACGCTTAAAACGAAAGTGTTTTGGGGTATAAAAACATGTATAATTTAACGTATATCAAACATCCCCACACTTTAACTTTGCTTGTCCTCAAGCAAACTTAAAATAAAACATGGAATCAAATCTGAATATTTACAAAGTTACTAGTTTGTTTGGTGGTCAAATTGGTTTTCAAAAAGTCATCATCAAAGATTTTAAAACAAACAAGCTTTGTTAGATGTTTGAAAGGATAATTATAAAGCAATGATTCTACGTTCGATTAACTTATTATGTAAATCTTTATATTTCTCACAATGTTCACACACACTCGGTTAAATTTCTGAATCATACATATAATGTGTATGTAAAACACTCAATGCCTAGTCAATGAATCATGCAATATCATAAGCTTGTCAGAAGATCTAATCTCCACCAATTAATATGTGAAAAACATAAATCAAGAGGTATTTGATGGGTTGTAACGTTAGGCTATGGTTAAGGGTATGGAATGGATATTTGAAAGTGGCAAGAAAGGTTAAAACTTGGTGATTTATTTTCTAGGATTCTGAACACGTTGCTAAGGTACTTGTGTATGTGTTTAGAGTTTATTCTTTTTACACTTCCACTCTCTATTTTCTTTCTTGATAGTTTTTCCATAATTTCCTTAGAGAGTTTTGACGAACGGGTGTTTTTTTTTTTTTGAAAAAGTTTGTATCAAACTTAGTTAACTTTGGCCGAATTTTATCAAAAAGGGTAAATACGAAAAGGGTTTATATCTGGTTTAAGTAGGCTTAATATTTGGGTAAAGTTTAAGAAAAATACGGAAAATAGGCTCAACATGGCGAACTAATGGATAATGTTGGGTGCGGGATATAAACAAAGAAAAAGGCTAACGAAAGGGTACCCTAAGTGCCTATATCATTTCTATGTAATTTCACATATTCATGATTTTGAAAAGTATACAAATGACAATTTCTAAATTACATAAAACATCCGGCTCACTCATCTTTCCGCAACCACAAAGAAGCATTTGACAAGAAAGCTGTAAAGGCTCAAAAATATGCTCACGTAAACAGAAGGAATGGGTATAAATATAAAGATAAACATGTAAGTCTTTCTTTTTGTTTTATCACGCTTTTTAGTTATCTTTTTCAAAAATCAATTTAGCTTGTTGGTTTTTATCAAATTTGATGTTTTCTAAAGAACACAATTGACCATTTTTGTTTTATTTTTCAAAAATATTTACAGAAATGAGAACAATTAAGGACAAACAAAGTTTAAAGCCCTTTAAACCCTTCCCCACACTTGAACTTCACATTTTCCCCAATGTGAAATACATATTAGTTAAGCAATTATGAAGAGCTAAACTAATAATGTGAAAAGGGAAAGAGGTACTCCCTCAGAGTTGGAGTTGACTTGTTTGAGTAGACTTTGATTGAAGTCGTCTCAACTCTATGAGCATTTCTTTACAAATCTGCCAATTATGTCACTCGCTAAAGCAGTCAACATTACCATTGATCAAAATGTTAGATAACCCAACCAAATCCATTATTCAAACAAAGCAAACATACTACTTAAACATTTAAAAACATACATAAAGTATTGAAAATTCCAAATAAAATAAAGTACTAAAATAGAAATACGATAAAACATCAGTTTCTGAATGATCCGCTCTACCTCCTCCTACTCATCATCATCATCATCATCATCATCATCATCATCATCATGGTGGCGTGTTCCAGATGAACTCGCCCCATAGTTACCTAGGTTTCCAAATGGGAATTGTGGAAGGTCCCCGAAGTGGCTTGGATAAAAGCTTTATAGCCCTCTGAAGATGTAGGAAAAACCTGCATACATTTCCTCCCTCATTGTGCCTTGAGTTACCCGCATAGTCTCCTGTGTGGCTCTCATAGTGTCCTGAGTAACCTGCATATGCTGAAATTGCTGGTACAACTCGGGATAGGAAGGTATACCTGGTGGATACTGATACTGGTGCTGGTGCTAGTGATGGTGCTCTTTGTGCTGTGGCTGATTGTGTGGTGGCTGGTTGTGTGGTGGTGGCTCTAGAACATGATGCTCCTCTATGTTAACGTTTTCGTCCTGTGCTGGTAGCGGATCCCATATCTCTCCATTTAGACCCGTCAGTCTCGGGCCATTGTCTGTATCCACTACCAGACCCATCGCTCTCAAAGATCGCATGTCTACGTCTCCTCCTGCATGAACCATCGTGAGACCACTGACTACATCATCCGTCATAATACCCAAATTGTATGCCAGCTGAGTCACATATTCACCACCATGGATTTCACTACTTGTAGTCCTCCCCGCGCTGTTCATGAAAAATTCAGCCATTCTAGGTGCGAGGTTGACGTGCACTCCATTCACTATGGAATATAAGAAAAGAAGATCTGGAGTGGGACAGTTTCCTGCACTGTCCATGCATCCACAAATGGTGTAACTCATGACCTGATGAATAACCCTAAGTAGCGGGTCTCGTAGTCATGAAGCTTTAGCCTTTCTAGCCTCATAAGGTGGTCCAACTGCCACTTGTGCCCAAAAGTTAGCCCGTTGCTGCTCATTATCAAACTTGTAGATATTGGTGAAAAGTATTGAATCGATATCTTCAGCTGAGTATATGCCCAATCTTCTCCTAAGTCTAGCAACTGACCACTTATGCCACTTTCTACCCAACCTGAACTGTATCGTCTCCCTGTTCTTAAAGTCCGGATTTTCGCTTCTTGGTTTATCATAAGTGTATGAAACGAAAAATTCCAAAGTTAGCTCAAGATATACGGGTCTTTCAATGTTGAACAACCTTGACATTGGATGCGACATCATGTCGGATAGCCTTTCTTCTTGGTTCAGGGCTGTTAGGGTTGCCCAATTGATCCTTCTTGGTTCACCAATTTGTCCCCTTCGATTCCATAATGCTTCTAAACTGGCAATACAAGGACGTTCTTTCGTTTTGTTTTCGCTGAACTGGAGGAATCTGTGGTTCATCTGCATACAGGAATACAACAAAATAAGAGCTGAATATAAAATTTTCATCGCTGCCACCGGAACAGGCTGTTTACGACGTTCTGTCATTGTGTCAGTAGCCGCACGGTCATGCGACTGGCCGCACTACCGTGCCGATTCAAGATCGGTGACTGGCTTGTTTCCGAAATTGACGTTGCACTGCCGTGCTGATTTGGCACTGCCGTGCGTCTCGATATCGTAGTTCTGATTCATCGATCTGGTCTAGATTTCTGATCGGCACTGTCATGCCGTTTCAAGTGCATGACCGTGCGACCGAGAAATTCATTAGAAATCAATCTTATTCACTGATTTTAACTTTTATATTTCGAAATCCAACTCGTAATAAGTGAATGAACTTCAAATCAAAGACCAGAACTACTGATTTAGCATCAAACAATCAAGAACTATGGTTTATTTGACTTTTATGAAGAAAACCCCCAAATTTCTTGAATCAAACCCCAGATCTACATCAGAAACTAAGTTAAATCAGAAAAACAAGTAGGAAACATACCTTGGAAGGAGATTGGAGTGAAATCTAAGCAAATATTTGTTGATTTTTAGGTGTGGGCGACCTGGAACTCCCGTGCGGCCACTAGGGTTTCGAAAAATTGATTAATTTTTACTGAACAATCGCTTAAATACCCCGTTTTTACTGTTCAGCTTTTTTACTCGCACAGTCGTGCGGCTGGCCACACGGTCGTGCCAATGTGGATCGCACTACTGGTTTGCCTGTTCATGCAGCGTTGCACGGTGATGCAATATGTCGCACGGTTGTGCCGATCGATGACCGTCTTGTGCACGAGTTCTAGCCTGGTCTGATTACGGGTTGCATGACCGTGCCGATGGCCGCACGGTCGTGCGTCATCTGGGTATTTCTTGGTCATTTTTCACAGCTAGCATTTAACTCCGTAATTTCAACTAATTTTTCAATTTTTGCAATATTTTGTATATTTTAACAATAAATCAACCTCAAAATTCCAAAAATTATGGATCAAGCTTGTATGTACCTATGTTTAAAACCGAAAAATTAACGAACTAGGAAATAAATATCACAAAATAATATGTACCAAATTATCCTTAGCGTGTGAAAACACGCTCGCTAAATTTGTCAGCGAGTCGATAGCTAGACTTATTCTCCCCACACTTGTTTAAAGCGTGCGGGACGTGGAGTTCGAGAATTTCCTCCACCGAGTAAACCGGTCTGTTGATGTAACTTTTGAGTCTATGACCGTTGACTTTGAATGTCTCCCCTCTTAAATTTTCGATGACGACGGCTCCGTATGGAAATACTTCTTTGACCGTATATGGACCTGTCCATCGGGATCTTAACTTCCCGGGGAATAAACGCAGTCATGAGGAGTACAACAAGACAAGATCCCCTACGCAGAAATCTTTATGTTCTCTTAATCTTTTGTCATGAAACCTCTTGACTCGTTCTTTGTACCTGCTAGAACTTTCATAGGTATGGTTTCTTAGCTCCTCGAGCTCGTGGATTTGCAGAAAAGGGCTTCACCTCCGCTTTTCAAATCCATATTTGCCGTCTTCAAGGCCCAGAATGCCCTGTGTTCTAGTTCGACGGGTAGATGACAGGTTTTCCCGTAAACCAACCTAAAGGGTGTGGTCCCAATAGGTGTCTTGAATGCTGTTCTAAAAGCCCACAAAGCGTCTTCTAGCTTGTCTGACCAATCCTTGCGGTTGTTATTAATGGACCGCTGAAAGATTCTTTTCTAACCCCGATTTGTGACCTCCACTTGTCCGCTCGTTTGAGGATGATATGGCGTAGCCAATCTATGATGAACACCATAACGGGACAAGGCTCGTTCTAACTGCGCATTACAAAAATGCGTTCCTCGGTCACTGATAAGTGCTTTTGGAGCACCAAATTGGGCAAATAAACTTTTTAAGAACCTCACAACCACCCTAGCATCGTTTGTGGGCAAAGCTTGAGCTTTGGCCCATTTTGAGACATAGTCTACAGCAACTAGGATGTATTTGTTACCTCGTGAGACTGGAAATGGACCCATGAAGTTGATACCCCATATATCAAAGACTTCACAGACTTGCATTGGATGTTGAGGCATTTCATTGCGTGTGGAGATATTCGTTGCCCTTTGGCAAGCATCACACGCTCTAACCCATTCATGTGCATAACGAAAGATGGTGGGCCAGTAAAACCCAGAGTCTAACACTTTCTTTGCAGTGTAGTTTGCTCCATGATGACCTCCGGTGGGCCCTTCATGACAGTGGCGCAGAATGCTAGCTGCCTCTTCTCCAAATACACATCTTCGGATCACCTGATCGGCTCCGATTCTAAACAAGTGTGGTTCGTCCCAAATATAATACTTTAAATCTATAAAGAAGTTCCTCTTTTGCTGATATGACAATCCTTTGATAAGGATTCCACATGTGAGGTAGTTTGTAAAGTCGGAAAACCAAGGTGACTCATCATTCATCTCGATACTCAAAAGAAATTCGTGAGGGAAGTTGTCGTTTATTGATTCCTCCACTGAATTTTTTGAATTACCATGCTCAAGTCTCGAGAGATGGTCGACTGCAACATTTAAAGCTCCCTTTTTGTCTTGGATCTCAATGTCAAATTCTTGTAGTAACAAGATCCATCTGATAAGACGCGGTTTTACGTCCTGTTTGCTAAAAAGGTATTTGATTGCTACATGATCCTTATATACGATTGTTTTGGACAACACAAGGTATGACCTGAATTTGTCAAAAGCATAAACTACTGCCAAAAGCTCTTTCTCTGTAGTCGTGTAATTTTCTTGAGCATCGTGTAGAGTCTTGCTGGCATAGTATATAGGACGAAAATGCTTCTCCCTTCGTTATCCTAAGACTGCTCCTATTGCGTAATCACTGGCGTCGCACATTATCTCAATGGCAATGCCCAATATGGTACAACCAGAATAGGGGCTTCAATAAGCCTTTGTTTCAGCTGATTGAACGCCTTCATGCATTCTTCTGAAAACACAAATGGAGCATCTTTTTCTAACAAAAGGGTCATAGGTCTTGCGATTTTTGAAAAGTCTTTTATGAATCGCCTATAGAACCCTGCATGAACCAGGAAACTTCTAATCACCCTGACCGAGGTTGGGGGAGGAAGTTTAGAAATGATATCCACTTTTGCTGGATCAACTTCCAACCCGGCTTCAGAGATTTTGTGCCCGAGAACTACTCCTTCTTTCACCATGAAGTGGCATTTCTCCCAGTTAAGCACAAGATTAGTTTCCTCACATCTCATTAACATTCTTTTCAGATTTCCAAGACATTGATTGAAAGAACTCCCGAACACAGAGAAATCATCCATGAATACTTCCATGGATTCTTCAATCATGTCATGGAAAATGGCTACCATGCAGCGCTGAAATGTGGCTGGTGCATTACACAGCCTAAAAGGCATATGCCGGTAGGCGAATGTGCCAAAAGGACATGTGAAAGTAGTCTTTTCCTGGTCCTCAGCAGCGATAGGAATTTAAAAATATCCAAAGAACCCATCCAGGAAACAGAAAAATGACTTCCCCGACAGACGTTCCAACATCTGGTTGATGTATGGAAGCGGGAAGTGGTCCTTACGGGTGGCATCGTTGAGTTTGCGGTAATCGATGCAAACTCGCCATCCGGTGATGGTACGGGTAGGAATAAATTCATTCCTATCATTTGGAACTACAGTAATACTAGCTTTCTTGGGTACTACTTGCACTGGACTTACCCAAACAGAATCAGATATAGGATAAATCAGCCCTGCATCTAACAACTTAATTACTTCCTTCTTTGCCACGTCTTGCATATTTGGATTCAAACGCCTTTGATGTTGTGCACTAGGCTTGTAATCATCTTCCATTAGAATCTATGAGTACAAAAAGAAGGATTAATGCCTTTGATATCCATGATCTTCCACGCCATAGCTTTCTTGTGGAGCTTTAGAACTTCGAGAAGCTGTCTCTTTTCCTCTTTTGCTAAAGATGCTGAAATGATGACTGGCAAGTGACACTCCTCGTCTAGAAATGCATATTCGAGACGTGGTGGAAGTTCTTTTAACTCCAACGATGGTGGATCTTCAACTGACGGTTTTGATTTTTCTTCAATTTCACGGTTAATCTCCACAAATTGATCTGGACTTTGGGAACCATCATCACCGATTTGGCAAACCGGCTGCTCAACTTCGTGGCCCTCTTGCGAAATGCCATCTAGGTTCCGACACAACATATGTGTGTCTGTATCAATTTCTTCAATCGTGCCTTGAAAATGAGATCTTACAAAAGTATCGACAATGTCGACATAGTAAAGCATGTCATCGTGACTTTGCAGATGTTGCATTGATCTTTTAATATCAAAAGTCACGTGCTCGTCATTTACTCGGAGCGTGATTTGGCCAGCTGCCACATCAACAATCGTTCTCGCGATATTGAGGAACGGACTTCCAAGTATTAATGGCACTTTTGAGTCCTCGTCCATGTCAAGAATAACAAAATCTACGGGAAAAACAAATTTATCGATTTTAACAAGCATGTTTTCAACGAAACCACGCGGATACTTGATTGAATGATCTGCAAGTCGAATGCTCATTCTAGTGGGTGAAGGTTTACCCAGATCTAATTTAGCAAAAGCCTTATATGGCAAAAGGTTTATGCTAGCTCCTAAATCAGCTAATGCGTGACTGACAGACATGCTGAAAATGAGGCAGGGAAGAGTAAAACTGCCCAGATCTCCCATCTTTTCAGGTAGACGGTTTTGGAGAAGGGCTGAATAGTTTTCATTCATCAACACACAAGACAAGCTTTCCAGTTTCTGCTTGTTTGTGATGATGTCTTTTAAGAACCTGGCGTATTTAGGCATTTGAGCCAACGCCTCAATAAATAGTATGTTTATGTGTAATTGTTTAAACATCTCTAAAAACTTACCATGTTGTTCAGCGTCCTTTTGTTTCTTCAGTCTGCTAGGATATGGAATTGGAAGAGTATAATCTACAACAGGCTCCTGGGGCTGTGCTGTACTTGCTGGGACTCGCCTAGCATGTACCTCATCAGAAGCGTCAGTTTGGACCATCTCAGTGATTGGTGGTGAGTCCGATTTGTCAGGTCCCATGTTTTTACCACTCCTTGTCATTACTGCATTAACATGCCCTCTCGGGTTTGGTTCTGGGTTACCTGGAAGATTACCTTGGGGTCTTTCAGACAACATCTTGGCCAATTAGCCAACTTGATTCTCAATGGTTTGTATTGAAGCCTTCTGGCTCCTCATTTCCCCTTCTTGCGCCATGAAACGCTCCTCATGCTCCTGGTATCGCTTTTCAGAAATTTGATTGGCATTGTTGGAGTTGTTTAACAGCTGCGCCATCATCTCCTCTAGTTTTGAGTTGTTTTGAGAGGCTTGTGGCTGGGAAGTGCTTCCTGAACCTAAATTATTATAACGTGGTTGAAAGGTTTTCCCTGATGGCTAAAAAGATTATCCCTGGGGCTGAAAGGATTGCCCCTGAGGTTGTTGTGGTGCGGGAGCGCATTGAGCATATCCGAGTGGGTTTTGGTTATTGGAATTAGACTTCCACCCAAAGTTTGGGTGATTCCTCCATCCCGGATTGTACGTGTTGCTATAGGAGTTATTTTGGGGCCTAATTTGGTTGCCCAAATAGTCCACCTCTTCGTGGCCTGTAAACATAACACCCTGCTCACAAGTACCTGGCTCGTGTGACACTCCACACAGCTCACATGATGATTGTACTTTCGAAACCTCTGAGCTTGATCAAATCTTCCTGCCAAAGCTCCAATCTGTGCTGCAAGAGCCGTATACGTATCCACCTGATGAACTCCAGGAATAGATGATGCTTTATTTCGCACTCCACCGTGACGAGAACTCGACTTCAAGGTAGCTTTCTCTATAATTGCGTAGGCTTCATTGGGTGTTTTTTTCCAAGATCGCCTCCTGCACATACATCTAAACATTCTTGTGAGTCGTAATTGAGTCCTTGGTAAAAGTTCAACACAAGTTGTCTTTTGGACAACCCATGATATGGAACATCGATCAGAAGTTCTTTGAACCTATCCCAAGCTGCGTGTAGAGATTCTCCTTCATCCTATTTGAATGTCATTATACGGTTCTTAAGCTTAGCTGTCTTTTCCGGCGGAAAATATTTTTGCATAAAAAGATCCGCCATCTCGTTCCAAGTCGTGATGGACCCTGCTGGAATTGACAAAAGCCAAGATCGGGCGTTGTCTAGCAAAGAAAATGGAAAGAGTCGCAAACGAATTCCGTCTTCAGAAACCTCTCTAATTTTGAATGTCGAGAACACTTCGAGAAATGATGCAATGTGCCGACCTGGATCTTCGTGATCCTTCCCATCACACTGCACAGAATTTTGCAACATGTTAATAATACTAGATTTAATTTCAAAACTCGGTGCTGCTATCGTAGGTCGGGCGATGCTTGGTAGCAAGCCCTCTCCTCCTGGACGGCCAGTCTCATTCAAATGCTGGTCGTCCTCTGCCATAATGCTTTCTCTGTCATCCTCTGAATTTTCGCTGTCAGAAAGTACCACTGGTTCGTCGATTGCGGCCGCAATCCTTTGTGCAACGACCAGCGATCTTTCGCGAAGCCGCCTATTTCTCCTTCGGTTATTTTCTGGTTCGTTGGCTAGCTCAGCATTAGCGGGTACAGGGGTTGTGGACATTAGCCTGCAACATAAAAAGGAAGGCATTATACAGAAAAAAGAACATAACAATAATATAAGAAATAAGTATAAATAATAATACTATTATATATTATACATATATATATACACATTACGAACCAAATCTATTTAACTATTTACTTGATTATTTACTTATTTACATCCGAAAACTGTTCTTGTTTGTTTATCAGAAATTCTGATGACATTATCAGAAATCTGAGGAAACTTTTTTTTTTAGAAAATCTGATAAGATTTGATAAAAACCTGATGAAAATTTTCGTTCCATCAGAATTACCAGAAAATCTGGTAAATTCATCAGAAATGAAAATTGTTGTTTTAGAACATCTAATGGGTTTATCAGAATCCATCAGAAAATCTGATAATTTTATCAGAAAGCTATATTTTATTTTTGTGGAGTAAATAAATAAACAAATGAGTACAATAATTAAATGAATAAGCGGTTAATTCAAATAAATAATTGGACAAAAATAAGTAAATTAATAACTGAACGTAAATAAATAAATGTAAATAAATGCAGACATGAAATAAATATAAATAAGTGGTTCGACGTACGAACACGAACATAAATATAAAAATAAACAGAAATGAAATACTGAAATGAAATGAATAATTAAACGAATGAAGTACAACAATAAAATGACTGAATTAAAATGAATGAAATACTGAATTAGAAATACTGAATTTGAAATAAATAATTGAAATAAATGAATGAATGGTTCGATCCCGAACACATTAACTGAATTAAATAAATGAGTGGAATAAGTGTTAGTCGAATAATGAAATAAAAAGTCAGTATGTTGGTAAGGTTAGCATTTAGTCAGTTAGTAAATTTATTAGTTAGTTGGTTAGTAAAACAGAAAAAGAAAAGTTAGTCAAAAAGTTAAATATTAACAAGTTAGTAAATAAGAAAACAAAATAAATACAAAAATGTACCAGTATTAACAAGTATTCACAGTTTGTACACCGGTAAAATAATGACTCGTATTGTTCCATAAATTTCGCCATGTCCCCGGCAACGGCGCCAAAAACTTGACGTAGGCGCGACTATACACATTTATTTACAGTATTTACAATCTCACCCAACGTAACTTGGTTTTTAAATTTATAAAAATGGTTTATACCTTAACATTAAAACACACAAAACAAAGGACAAGTGTATCCCGTCATATATGCAGTAAAGTATTGGTAAGAGCCATATATCGATCCATGGAACACGGGCGTTATTAAGTACTAAATCTTTGTCATTATTTTACCAGAATAAAGGATAAGTGAATGGTTGTTTAACTAGGTTATCTAAATTATATCTAAAACATAAATATACTATTATCTTGTTTCACAAATAACCTAAACATGTTATCTATCAGACATGTCACAAAAGCACTTAATCAATTTTCCAATTTCAAGACAGTTAGTCATCCGCTAGGAGTTTTCTAACATGATGATTCTTCAGAAAGTTAACACGATAAACACACGTTAACTGTGACAACCTGAGTTTTCAAGGTCCTTACTTGACACGTTACTTGTTTACGAAACACTGTTATTGTATATTGTTTGTGCATGAGTTGCATTGGATTGATTAGATATCATAAACTTGTTATAAAACTTAGGAAGTAGCAAAACATCACTCGAGGAAACACTTGGTGTTTCATCACAAACCATAGCCAATGAAACCTTGATGTTTCGCCATCACCCAGACCGACGAAACTTGGGTGTTTCGTCATAAGGGCCACCGGCCCAAGTAGTTACGGCCCAACAGTGTACTATTTAAAACATAAACTTGTGATACGAAAACCGTCAATCATAAACTCAAACCCTAGTTCTCTACAACTAGCGACGGCAGAAGGAAACTTCAAGACATTCATTCCACCTCGATTGATCTAAACCCTTTCGCATTACGGTTAGTGTCTAAGCGTTGTATTTGATGAGATGATGATACTGTGATGATTTTTATGATCTTGTGTGATTTTAGTGATTCAGTGTTAGCATTGAAACTAGGGTTTTGTGTGAACAGGATCATATGTGTAACATGGAATCTAGGGTTTCGATCATAGGAGAGTGTGCTTAGAGTATGTGATTGATCACGATATGAATCTATGATTAAATGGCTGATGTTATTGATGACTTAGGATTAACAAGGAAACATGTGATTATGAAATTTATAATAGATCTTGATCAATGTTTGTTCTTATGTGAAAATCCATGCTAATGATATTACTGAGAATTGCTATTTGTGGTTAAGCTTGATAAGAACAGTATGATGTAACCTTGTTTGATCCATTAATTATGCTATTGAATGTCTAACTGTCGATAATGAAACCATGGCACTATAACTGGACCTGAAGAAACATCAATGATGTTTCGTCATAGATGGCTTCGACGAAAGTTGGGGAGTTTCGTCACCTGGGTTGTCGACGAAAGTTAGTGGACTTTCGTCATAGGGGATCCGACGAAACATAGTGAGTTTCGTCACATGTAAACTCGACGAAACATGTGTTGTTTTGTCACACCTCATCCAGACGAAAGTTGATCTCTCGCCACAAGAGGAGTTTCGCCGTGTAGGTCTCTGAAGTAAACAGTAGGAGCCTGTGATGTTAGTTATGACAGATACTTGTGTGTATGTATGATCCCTGATGCATGTAAATGGTAATAGGAAACTTGGTGCAATTATTTGGTATAACAAACCCATCTGCTACGTTATGTGTTAATTGTGACATTCGAACGAGATATGAACTTTAATGAAAGGTGTACTGACTACTGTTATACTGTGAACTAGTGTATGTGATGCAAACTGTGTGAAAACAATAACTCGTTTAATAGAGAAACTGATATTCATTGGTAACCACGTTAGGGTTGGTTGATTAACTTGGAAACATGTAACTAAACAAACCGAGCAAACCAAGGTGAGTTCAATGCTCTTTTTCAAAGCATGCAATCCCGGGGAGGGATATCGGGAAACGTTCCGGGGAGGAATGTCAGGTTATTGAGATGTTTGTTATTACACTTATTTCTATCATATAAGACCGCTTACATCTACCGATAGTTGCCGGGGAGGCAACGAGGTTATTAGTTGATAGCGCTATTAGGTTTGGCACCCTCACACCGTACCGGGGAGGAAGGGCGTGAACTAATTACCTTAACCACTTGACCAATGTTTTGATAGAGACATTGGGGTTGGTCAAATAAATCTTGTAGCCATCTGTGGTAATCGAGTTAATAACAACATCAAAGCAAATCATTGAACTGTGTTATACTCATTGATGTGGGGTAAAATACACATATTTGTCTTGTGTAAATTGTATAAATTTTGTATAAGTTTTAATTGTTATTATTTAGACGGTTGGGAATTGGTCCAGTGATCGTTCCTTTTGTTCTATGAGCTTGAGGCGGGATTAGGTGGACCGTAGCTTCTAGCGTGAGACCCTAGGTAGATTGACCGCACTTAAACTAAATTCGCATGATAAGGGGCTTAGAACCGGATTTGGGTTTAAAGGGACAAACATATTTGCAATCGCGGCTAACACAAGCTTTGATTTTAATAAGTATAAATAAGTTTTTGACCCGAGTAATTATTTGTCTCTGATTCCGTTGCAAAATTCTTTTTCGAGGACGAAAAAAGGTTAAGTGTGGGGATATTTGATGTGGGGTAAAATACACATATTTGTCTTGTATAAATTTTGTATAAGTTTTATTTGTTGTTATTTAGCTTTAGTGTTATATTATATTATATTGTGTTTTGGCAGGTCTTGGTGCAAATGGAGCAAAACACGAGTAATATGGAAATGACCAGCCAGTTGAGCAGAGTGGGATGCCAGTGATCAAAGTAAAATTGCTACTATTTTCCGTGATCGAGCCAATCTAAGTTATCTGTTCCTTTAGTAATCTGCTAGAATTAAAGCCTAGCCGTAAAAAGGGATTTATGGGCATTGAAAGAATAAAATATGATATTTTAATATCATAACTAAAACCTAATCATAATATCATATGACAAAAAAAATCCTGGACGAATTATAGAAGCTAAAAGGGCAATGCATCTCTACATGAATTATTAGGAGTTTGGGCCAGGGTCTACGAAAAATAAAAGAAAAGAAATAGGGTTTTATTATTTATATTGGGCCAATTGAAAATAAGGAGGCGGCTTATTCATATTGGACCATATACATCCTTTTGCTTGGTTGGAGATATTAGAAAACAACATCTGAAGACATCGAACGAAGGCACGCAATATCAGACGAAGGGAGTCTGGGACGAATTGGCGGAACATATTGGATGAATTGGAAAAGATTCTTTTGCAAGGAATAGGTTCTTGAATCATTAGAGTTGAGTAAGAAGCTTGGAGAGCAAGGGATTAACGGGTTTTTCTACTCGATTTCTTTAGTTTTCTATTTTTCTTGTTTGATATCAATGAATTCTTGTTCTAGACTTTGTTTAATTGTTTTAAAGACCATGTTTTCTGGCTAAACCTTTTGTTGCTACCTAGGTTAAGATGAATATTTAATAAAGTTTGGATTTCTTTTCGTTTATTATCGTGTGTATGGATTTTTCTTAAAAAGTAAAGAACCTTGGAATCTTTAACTTAGTGCGTATGCGTATCTTGTTTTGACTATTGATTGTTTATTCGTTTCACATGAACCTTGGTGAATGTCTTTCATAGGATAGGTTTGTGTTGATTGTTCGAGTCTTTGCGGGTTCGGGTATTCTTTGGGTGAATTGGCCAATAGTCTTAGAAACGGTAAATAAAATATATTTAGAACTTGATATTCTGCTAATCTTGTCGCTGAGAGGCTCGAGGTTATTAATAGGTCTCGGTTTGATATATAGCTAGGATTAGGTTTTGAGAGAAATCGGTTCTAGTTCTCTAATCTTATTCGTGTCTATTAAACTAAATTAAAATCCATAGTTGCCTTAGACTTTCGCGCTGAGAGGTAGATTGTCGGATTAAGGCACTTTTAAAGAAGTTAGAGGACTGAGAGGAAGTCTAACCAACCGGTAGTCATAACAGCCCTGTAGAGTCTCACAGGTTTCTTCCTGAGAAGGGTCGGGAGGTCTTAGTAGGGATTTCTTAGGGTTTAGCACACAAAGATCCCGGTTCCATACCACTTTAGTTTCGAATAGCAATTCATTCCTAGTTAAATAGGATTCTAACCTAGGTAGTTATTCGTCATCTCTGGTCTCAATCTTCGTCTAAGTCGCGTCTTAGTTATTTAGTTAATTAGTATTTAATTTTTATCGCAAATTTAGGAAATTTAGTAAACCCCCCTCAAATATAAAAACAGTTAGAGTCCGTGTCAGTCTAAGTCTAGATAGAAGTTGGTAAACGTAATTAGAGAGTCTCGTGGGTTCGATACTCGGACTTATTTAGGCTATACTGCTTTGACCGGTACACTTGCCGGTTGTGTGGTCTAGGTTTTAGAGAGTCTTAGTTTATAAATTTAAAACTTAGAGAGTCTAGTTTAGGGTTTAATTTAGTTAATTTAATTAGACCACTTTTAGCACATCAAGTTTTTGGCGCCGTTGCCGGGGACTCTTGGCGATTGCGTTATCAGCTCTATTAGACTTAATTGACATAATCTGTGCTACTTGTATAGTTGTGTAATTTTTTTTTAGTTAGTTCTCTTTTATTCTCTCTACCTTGTTCTGCTCTTTCTACTCTCTTAATGGCAGGTGATTCGATTGACCTAGATCTTTCTAATGATGAGACTTATCCCACCGAACCAATATGGGATTTGTTAGATGAAGAGGATGAGGAAAGTGAGGATGAGTTGTTTTGGGAGAGAGAATTTGCGGATGAGTTAGAGGGTTTGCCTGTAGATGAAGAAGTAGGTACATTTGATCCGGAGGGGGACCTTGCATATTTAGAAGCTTTACTTGCAAGAAACCCAATGACGGACAGCAAAAAAGAAGAAGTGGTGGTGGAAGAGGAAGAACACCACAGCTGGCCCGTGGTACTGATAGCGAATGCAAGAAAAAGTTCCAAACCACGGGAGAAGGCAATGAGAAGAACACCTGGGATCGTGTTTCAGCGGCTCCTGCCAGGTAAGTTCAAATTTTGGTATTTTAAACCGGTTAAATATTTAAAATTCTTTAATAATTCCACCATAATATTTTTAAATGTGTTTGAAGACCGGGTGGAATTAAATGGGTTAGACCAGGTTCAGATAAAAGAGAAACCTCCTGATTAAATTCAAGTGTGGGGAGGTTTTGTAGAGTTTGTATTTTGAGTCGTAGTTTTTGTATATTGAGTCTAGGTTAGTAGTTTTTGAGTCATTTTTTTAGAGTCGGTACTGCTTTGGTTTTTGCTTGTTTTGTTTATGCAGGTTTGAATATGTACCACCCGTACTCAATCTCCATTCGGGTGATTTCGGAGCTGCTTATCAAATTCCAGGCATTTATCGAGTGTACTAGTTAGAGTCAAAGCGGATCGCGACCGAAATGCTATACGATCGAGCTGGATTGGACGAGAGTTTGGAGCTTACGCGCTAATATAACCAGCTAAGTCCTTTTCATTTATGCCCTATGTCTTTTATTTCTTATTTATTTTAGTTTTTTGAGTCAGTTTCCATCCTACATTGAGGGCAATGTAGAGTTTAAGTGTGGGGATGGGAAACTGTCGTTTAAGTCTTAGTTAGTGAGTCTTGAGTCATAAAAATTTAAAAAATAAAAAAATTTAAAAATTTTAAAAAATAAAACTAAAAAATTTGAAAAATCAGAAAATGTCCTTTGAAATAAGAAGTTTGCAAAATTAATACGGAAAACGATAAAAAAGTCAGGTTTTTGTTTGGGTTCAAATAATGATAATAAGAGATTAAATAAATCGTGCTTGTGTCTAGTTAGGGATATGTGGATAGGCCCAGTTTGGTTTTAGCTCCCTTTGATTTAATGTTGTTGGTGCACTTGTGTCTGTACTTTGTCTGTATTTTGTCATGATACAAAACGATGTCTTGTGTTAGTCTGGTTTACGTCTTAGGTTTGTTAATATGTGTGTTCGATGTAAGTTTGACCAAGTCAACCATCCTCCTGGTTTGACTTGGCCAAACAGTTAGCACATTGTTTGTAAGGTCTGTGTCGAAGGATGTATCATCGAAGGATTGTTTAGATCCTTCGATGAGCTCGAAGGATAAACCTTCGATGGATATAGATGGACCTCGAAGGATATCATCCTTCGAGGTATATGTGATCCTTCGGTAGGTTTCAGATCGATAGATGATCTTTCGATCAGTCTATCTGATCCTTCGACCAGACGTGCTGTGATGGATATATATATCCATGTTATGTGTTCACTTCATTATGTGTGAGATTTGAGTGAACTTGGTCTTGTAGAGAGCATATTTTCAGTTGGGAAGGGCTGTAACCGTGTCCACTGAAATACAAGAGAAAACTTTGATATCTCGTGTGTCTACCTTTCTCTTTGTGGCTTGTGTTCTCATATAAACTCCGGTTTGCATGCTAGCTTGGATTCCGCACTTGCTAGTGTGTTAGATATAACAAGGATAAGGTTTGACCTCATCCTCCGTGGCTCTTTTCCTTGTTAAAAACCGAGTTTATACAAGACTTTGGAGTGTTTTGGACAAAAACTCACATGGTTTAGCACCCGTTTTTAGTGTTTTTCTTGCTTTTCCAGTCGTAAAAACGTGTTCTAAACTTACCGGGTGTGTTAAAAGACGGGTTGGGTAACTTAAAAACTTGTTTTTAAGAAGTTTGGTCTTCTCCGGCCAAATTCCGGCTTACTCCGGTGACCGGTTTCTGGGTTGATCCTTCGATTTTTAGTATATTTTATTGATTCAAAATCTTGTTTTGGTAAAAAGTATGGTCTGACCATACCTTCTGCCTTCTGCCGAAAGATTTCTACCAACCCATCACCTTTTTCACCAACCTGTCACTTTTGTCAACTGTGTCAGTGCAGATCGAAGGATATCCTTCGAAGTCGAAAGTTCATCGTTCGATCAAAGGAGGTTCGATAGATAATCATCCTTCGAACATCCTTCGAAGTCTGTGACTTATCCTTCGATCCAAGGAATCTTTTCGAAGCATACATCTTTCGGTCTACAGTTCTTTTTCGAAAGATAAGGATCCTTCGTTTGGAGAATCTTTCGAAATCATTGTTCGAAATTCAACAGTGATCTTTCGAACACTGTTGATCCTTCGAACAAGTCTTGATCCTTCGACCTTAGTCTGTTTATGTTTAACAAGTTTGTGATTTTCAGGTATTATTATTCTTGATCAAAAATGAATCCAAGATGGGGTACTCCGGTAAATACAGAGATGTATTTTGGTACTCCGTCTCCGGATAGTGGAAAGTATAGAAACACGAGTTTGTCTCCTTCGTGGGCCGAATCTCCCGCACCGGTATCTTCTCAAGCTAATGCAATTTCTACCGGTCAATGGGCATTCGTATCAAATCAAACTCCAAGTATTCAAAGCATTCTCTTAAGCGAGAGCGAAACCAGAAGTTTGAATCGGCCTCCAAAGTTGATGCACTTATACGAATATCCAGGATGGATTGATAGATTTCATACATACGTCCTTGGTCAAAATACAGAATTGTGGTTGCGGTTCATCACAGATTTCGATCAAACAATAGAGGTTGCCGCATCATCTGCTGCTACGTTTGCAGATCTTACGGAAGATCAGAAGAAGGTCTATGATTTGGAAAAGAAGGCATATGCCATTCTTACTCAGGCGTTAAGTAAAGATATTTATCATCAATTTGTCAGTTACAAGACAACGAAGAGATTGTGGGACGCATTGAAGACAAGGGGCGTAGGAAATGAAGCGACACGTCAATTGAGACGTGACTTGCTAAAGAAAGAGTTTGATGGTTTTACTTGTATGGAGAATGAATCTTTAGGAGATTTGACAAGTCGATTTAATCATTTGCTGACTGAATTGGCAAATTTTGAGGTTGTTACAACTTCAGCAGAGATTGTGAAAAAGTTTGCAGATGCGTTGCCACCTCAATGGAATACTTTCTTGGAAATCATGAAGTACAATGGCACTTTAGCTACAACAAACTTCAATGACTTTGTTCAACTCCTGGAAAACAAGAATCAGGAAGAAACTCTCAAGGCAAAAAGAGTTCCCGTGCCACAAAATCCTGAAATGTATTATGGAACTTCTAGCACTTCTACAAAACCTTCTTCACACGCTCCAATTCAAACAGCGTTTGTGTCTAGCACTGACATGTATGGCAATACTATCCAAGTTCCGGTCAAGCCTCCTCCAACAGACATGTATGGAAATCCACTTGAACCAGTTCCTCAACCAGTACCACAACAGCAAAGCCAACGACCTATCAGAGCAACTGATATGTTCGGAAATCCATTACCTGTTCGATCTACCGGACCAACAGACATGTATGGGAATCCACTTCCTCCTCAATCTACCGGACCAACAGACATGTATGGGAATCCACTTCCTCCTCAACAGCAAGCGTGTTATGGAAGCACATCATCTGCTGGTCATCAATCAAAGCCAAATACAGTACGGCTCGACACCTCAAGCTTTTCTAAAGTCAGTGTGGAAGTAGCAAAGGAACACATGGAGCTGCTAAACACTTTGGTGAGCGCATATTGTGGATTAGTGGAAGGTCAGATTGGCAACATTAATCTGACTCAAGAAGACTATCAGCAGATCGATAAAGAGGAGATGGAGATGATGGACATCAAGTGGGCCTTTGCCAGTGCTGTTAGGCGAGCAAAGGATTTCATGGAAAGAACTGGCAGAACCAGCTTGGAAAGCAAGAAAGACACTAAGTATGGGTTTGATAAGCAGGCTGTTAAGTGTTTCAATTGTGGTGAACGTGGTCATTTCAAACGTGAATGTACGAGGCCATCTCAACATGGAAACCAAAATCCTTTCAGAGGTCAAGGCAACAGGGCAAATCAGAACCAAGTAAGGAACAATGAGCGCACATTGGTGCCTGTCAACAACCAGAGTCAAGCAGGACCATCTAATGCCAACCAGGCACTTGTGGTTCAAGTAGATGAAGGTTGTGATTGGTCAATTCAGTTGGGAAATGATGCTCCAGATGGAACAACATGTTTTGCTGAAGTTGTAAAGGATTTAAAGCACGCCAGTGGTGGAGAATCTTCCACCAATGGTGATGAATCTTCTGAAGATGAAGACAGTTCTGGTTATAGTGGAAGCTCAGATGAAGAATCCTCCACTTCAGGCAATGATCATGTGGATGAGACATCAAGTGCGTCAGTCGATGCAGATATTGATGAGCTTTTGGAAGAAGCTACAGCAGGAATTGAAAGAAGATCTATTTTGGTGGATCAAGCTGCTTATTCTTCGTCTTCTCTCCATTCAGCCTTTATGGCTAATGTCGACAGTTCATCAAGTCAGGTATGTGTCGATGAACCCACTTCTGTTAGTTGTGATAATTGTGACATATTGAGTATTAAATGTGCTGATTTAGAGATAAGCATGTCTGAGTTGCAAGGCAAACATGATGCTTTACAAGCTAGTTTGTTTGACTTGCAAGACAAACATGTTTCATTGAATGATAAGTGGTGTGAATTGCAAAGCAAACACGAGGCTTTGCAAGAGAAATATGATGTGACATTCATCCACAATCAGAAATTGACCGTGGATCTCTCGAAGTGCACTGAAGCCAACATGTTTTATGAAAACCATGAAAAGGAGTTTAAATCGATAATTGAGAAATTAAAGAAAGATAAAACCGAGTTAACTAAAATGGTTTCTAGAAAACAAATTGACATTAATTTGTATATAACTCGCCTTGAGGTAATGCAAAAGGAAATGGCTTGTGTCAAAACTGAAAGTGAGGCGATCCAACTTAAGCTAGACGGTTATTTGAGCTCTAGCTATGTGTTGGATCACATCATTGACGTACAGAAAGAGAAACGGGATGTCACATGCATTGGATATAAACAATGTCCACCACCTGTTAGACACAATTACGATGCCATGCTTGACGAGGAGGATAGAACTTTCTTTGAACCATCTGTTCCTCTAGATGTTAATGAATTTGCAACAGGACTCGGATACAAGAAAGAAGTATCGTCAGATTCAGATGTGTCAGCAGATACAGATACATTTGTGTCTCCTGCTGAACAGAATCAGGATCCTCCAGTTGTTGTTGAGGATGCTGATTCTTCTGATGATGAATCTGATGATACTGATTCAGCAAAGTCTGATGCGGTGATAAAAGAAGAGGACATACCTCTTGAGAATCATATTCTGTGTGATCCTCCTGCAAAACCCGCTAAGACTGTTGCAATCGAGTCCTCGTCTGCACAAGAGTCGGAGAGTGTGGATTTGCTGTATACTCTTGTTGGTGATAATAAAATTTATTCTGACAAAGATTTTCCGATTAAGAATGTAAATCAATCCTTAATCAGTAAAGTTTTTGAAAATTCGACAAGTAAGTTTCTGGGTAAGAAAGGATCACACGTTGTGGTAACACAGTGCCCTCCTATCCCAAAGGCTGAAGTTAGAAAACAATTTGGCAATCAGAAATTACCAACAGAGAAAAGGCAGCAAAATCATAACAAACAAAAAGGAAAATTGCCGGCTCAAAGTCAAAAGAAGCCAAATCAAAAGAAGAACAAGAATGTGAACTTTGTGAAATCTAAGGGAACGGACAAAATTGAAACGTTTGAAAATCAATCTAACTTAGATTTTGTCAAGAAAGCAACAGTGATGAAAAGGAATGAACCAAATAGTTCAAAACCTAGTACCTCGAGATCACAAAGTTCATCATCGACAAGACGATCATATGATTCTTCGGGGTTTGTTGAACGAAGATCATGTTTTGAATGTGGTGAAATTGGACATATAATTCGAAACTGTCCGTATCTTCATAAGTTGAAAGCAAAGGATGATGATCCCCGTGAACGCAATCACCAAAAGCGATCTGTTTCTGTAAAACAAGATCCACGACTTGTAAGAGAAAGGGAAAAGAAACAGAAACGCCAACAAGTCAAGGTGATTGAAAAGGCACTTAAAACTGATGTGGTTCAAAAACAATCTGTTTCAGTTAAGCCAGAAAACTCAAAATTTTCAAAAACTTCAAACAATCACGAAGTTAAATTGTCAAACAATCAAACTGGTAAAACTCAACAGACATGGAAACCTAAATTGACCACAAGTTCAGAGGGACCATCACAATTTATGAATCATCAAAGAATAGAAGTTATTGTTGTTGATGAAAATGGAAGACCCAAGACCACAATGGCTTGGGTCCCCATCTCCAACTAATCAGTGAGTTCATGTGCAGGGTGTTCCAGGAGGAACTATCAGTAGTCATTGGATTGTTGATAGTGGGGCATCCAGGCACATGACAGGCGACATGAAGCTTCTCTATGACGTCAAATCTATTAGAGGAGGTTATGTTGCTTTTGCTGGAGATAAAGGCGGATATATTACGGGTGAAGGAATGATTTCCAACGGGGTTGTTAGCTTTGATAAGATCAACTTCGTACAACAACTTGATCACAATCTTCTTAGTGTTTCTCAAATTTGTGATAAGCAGTTCTCAGTATACTTTGATGCAAATGGATGTTATGTGCTGAAACCCGGCTTCAAAATTCCAAAAGAATGGATTCTCTTGTCGGCTCCAAGGATAAATGATCTGTATGTCCTTGATATGAGCCAAGCTATCACAACGTCTGCACAAGCAACTTGTTTCGTTTCCAAAGCCACAGAAAAAGACTCAATCTCTTGGCACAGACGAATGGGTCACATTCACTTACGCAAAATGAATCATTTGGTGTCAAATGAATTGGTGAATGGTGTTCCTCTTAAAAACTTTCATCTTCAAGACGTCTGTGTTTCGTGCCAAAAAGGAAAACAAACGAAGAAGCGACACCCTACAAAGAAAATCAACACGGTGGCTGTTCCTCTTGAACGTTTGCACATGGATTTGTTCGGTCCTGTCAAGCACAAAAGCATTAGGAATGATCAATACTGCCTCGTGATAACTGATGATTATTCAAGATTTTCTTGGGTGGCGTTCATGGCACACAAGAGCGAAACCTTCGGTATTATCAAAAACTTTATCATTCAGATTGAGAATCTATATAAGTTGAAGGTTAGGCGGATACGTAGCTACAATGGTACTGAATTCAAAAATCATGCCATGGCGGAGTTTTGCACTTCAAAAGGTATTCTTCACGAATTTAGTGCAGCTTATACTCCTCAACAGAATGGCGTCGCTGAACGTAAGAACCGCACATTGATCGAGACTGCTAGGACTATGTTGGTAGAGTCACAATTGCCGATTCCATTCTGGACTGAAGCTGTGGCCTCTGCATGCTACACGTTGAACCGAGTCCTTACAGTCAAAAGGCACAACAAGACCTGCTTTGAGCTAATTAACAAACGGAAACCAGATTTGTCATATCTTGAACCGTTTGGAGCTCCGTGCACAATAATCGATCCTAATGGAAAGTTTGGGGCTAAAGCAATTGAAGGATACTTTCTTGGGTATTCCACCCCAAACTTAAGAGTCTGGAATCTAGAGACTAAAAGGGTCGAGGAATGGTCTGAAGTCAGAGTACAAAGGCACACTTTACCAGTCAAATGTCCTGGTCAGCCTTGGATGTTTGAGTACGATGACTTTTTCAATTCGATCAATGTTGAAGCAGTTGAAGAAAATGCTGCGGCAAGGATGTTTTTCGAGAGTGACAATGCAACAGATTCACCGTTGGTTCGTCCAATTATTGTCAATCAAGAACCATCTTCAGTGAACAATAATGCTCTCGACAATGAGGATTTTCACGATGCTACCGATTTGAACGAATCTTCAGAGGATGATGAATTTCTCGATGCAGATCAAGAAGCTCCAACAACAGCAGTACATGGTACTTCAGAAGGTACTCCTCCAGTGGATGTCCCTAGAACAGCTGAAGCTACTGCATCATCCTCTTCGTCAATTCCGGGTATTGAATTGGTTGTTGATCTCAATCTCAACAATCTGGGTACAAATATTCCAGTTCAAGATAATCCAGAAACAAGGATTCACAATACCCATCCTCAACAAAACATCATCGTAAATGTACAAAGTGGCATTCAAACAAGAAACATGTTGCGAAACAACAACAATGCAGGCTTGTATGCAACTATCCGAGAATCTGGTCAACAAAATGATTGGTCTTTCGCGTGTTATGTCTCACAGGAAGAGCCAAGAACTTGGAAAGAAGCTTTGAAAGATAGCTCTTGGGTTGAAGCAATGCAGGAAGAACTGCAACAATTCCAGAAGCTTGGTGTCTGGAAACTCGTAGAGAAACCTGCTGGTTACAAGAAGATTGGTACCCGTTGGGTGTTTAAATGCAAAAAGGATGACCGTGGAGTCGTTATTCGAAACAAAGCAAGGCTAGTCGTTCAAGGTTTTCGTCAGATAGAAGGGATCGACTACAACGAAGTGTATGCACCTGTTGCACGTCTAGAAGCAATTCGAATCTTTCTGGCTTATGCCTCATTCAAAGGTTTCAAGGTATACCAGATGGACGTGAAAAGTGCATTCTTACATGGTGTGGTGGAAGAAGAGGTGTACGTCGAACAGCCTCCAGGTTTTGAAGATCCTATCCATCCCGATCGGGTTTGGTTGCTCAACAAAGCTCTCTATGGTCTACATCAAGCACCGCGAGCTTGGTACGCAACCTTATCTAATTATTTGCTGGAGAATGGATTTCGCAGAGGTCTTATCGATTGTACTCTTTTCATTAAAGAACAAGATGGAGATCTTCTACTGGTACAGGTATACGTTGATGATATTATCTTTGGTTCTACTAATGATGTTTTGTGTAGGAATTTCGAGCGCATTATGCAGGATAAATTCGAGATGAGTGCTATGGGGGAAATGACTTTCTTTTTGGGCCTACAAGTACAACAAACCGAGTCTGGGATATTCATCCATCAGACTAAATATGTTGGTGACATCTTGAGCCGGTTCCAGATGTCTGATGCAACGCCCATCGGTACCCCATTGCCGCAAAATCACGGAATTACTCCAGACTTGAAGGGTGAAGCTGTTAGCCCCTCGTACTACCGCGCGATGATCGGATCTCTTATGTACCTCACAGCATCAAGACCAGATATAATGTACCCAACGTGCCTCCTTGCCAGATATCAAGTCAACCCGAAGGCCTCACATCTTGCAGCTGTAAAAAGGATTTTTCGTTATTTGAAGGGTTACCCTGACACCGGTCTATGGTACCCTAGGGATAATAACTTTGACTTGATCGCATTCAGTGATTCTGATTTTGGCGGATGCAAAATCGACGGCAAATCCACAACGGCTGGATGTCAGTTTTTGGGAAATCGCCTAGTCACATGGCAGTGCAAGAAGCAGACGTGCGTCGCTACATCAACATGCGAAGCTGAATACATTGCTGCCTCAAGTTGTTGCTCCCAAGTCCTATGGATCCAACAACAAATGCGCGACTACGGTTTTGAATTCCTAACTACTCCTATTTACGTTGATAATTCTGCTGCCTTACAGATCACTAGAAATCCTATGCAGCATTCAAAGACTAAGCACATCGAAATTAAGTATCACTTCATACGTGATTGCTTTGAGAAAAGACTAATTGATGTTGCTTACGTCCACACCGATGACCAACGTGCCGACCTTTTTACCAAAGCATTTGACAAATCAAGATTTGACTATTTATTATTGGTAAACGGCATTAAGGTCAAGCAAGAGTAAAACCAACATCGGAAAATCATTTTTGTAAATACCTTTGTGTTTTAAATTTATCTTAGTTAGTTGATTTTAGGGGGAGTAAATCCAAAATTTGAAAATCCAAAAACATCGAAAAATTTCAAAAACACAAAAACAATAGAAAAACAAAAATGAGTTTCCTGGCGAGCAAAAGAGAAAATGATAGTACATCAGTGGTCTATCCAAACCTCTTTAAACCTTAAATGAAAAATGATAAGCAGCTCTATATAAGATGTATCGGTAGGCTCACAATCATTTTAAAGTGTGCAGGGTGATATAAACTTAAATCGACTGAAGACCAGGTGGGAACCATTCATTGGCATATGGTCTTAGTACCGAAATTTTGTTTGAGAGATTGCCGAGGTTCTGAGATATTCGGTCTTTATGCTGCTTATCATCTGGGTATCATGGTTGTATCTTTTACCGAAAAATAACGGGGACACAAGTCTAGATCTTCCATGATACCATACATACGTGTACATATTGCATTCGACCTCAATAAGTGATCAACAATCACATGTCCCTCAAAATAAGTGATAATATATCACATTTATCCGGGAGTCAAGTTCGTCTCTCTGCTGTACGAAAGTACTGACCTGTTCACGGACTTGCTCCTGTGCCCTCATGCATCGAAAATCAAGTTCCTCATCAATAAGTGATTCTATCACATAGGGCTTGTTTTCACTCAAAATAAGTGAGTTTCTCACATCATATACGGTCAAACAGATGATAATCGGTATACTCACCGGTAAGATGAACCCTCGTGCATACCTTGATACGGGAATGTGTCGTGATATGGATGAACACCGGTCGGTAAGTATAAATCATACCTTAACGTATCCCCTCGCCATGATTACATATGATAAGTTGAGCTTATGTGGACAACAATACCGATAATCGTTATAGGATGCTTATCTTAATGTTAACTAATTGAACAACAAGAGCGTTTTGGCATGACCGTACACTGATATGATTCTCTTACCCTCGAAACTCACAAAAAGAATGTCTGTATATATTTATTTAATGCTTTCAGTTTCTGCATCTTTGTATATATTTATTTACTGCTTTCTGTCTTTAAATTTGAAATATTCAAAATACCAAAAAGATTTTAGGTGTGTTTTAATATAAACTTTATAAAAGCCAAAAAGATTTTATTTCTATTTTATTTTCGATCATACGATGTTGGATCTCGAGTCTTCGTTACCTGAAACCTGATTGAAAACCAAATCGACTAAATCTTCATAATCGGTCAAAATTTGCAAGTTTTGAAAGTTAAAAACTAAAACTGATAAATTTTGTTAAACTTTCAAACTGTCGGACGGTGTTTGACTGAACAATGGTCACATGTGTGTCGTTTGCTTATGATATTCCAAGCAGTTGTTCTCATTACGCGTTTAGATTTCTTACATGTGCAGATTCTAAAGGCAAGGAGAACATGGTCGATGACAAGCTTCGGAATGAAGACACGACGTGAAGGCACTCAAAAGACAAAGATGATCGAGTTGCCGCTGGCCATCATCAACACCACAAGGATCTCAAGTTGTAAAGATCAAGACATTCACGAGCACAACTCAAGGGGGAGCTTATGTTAAGGGGAAGTTTGTCAACACACTTCCTACATGAAACGGGGAGTTTGTTGATACACTTTCTGCTTTCAAGTCGTGAAGACTTTAAAGATCCTCCGACATTGAAGATTTGAAAGGACGTCAAAGACTTGAAGACACAAAGATCGAGACAAAGCTACAGCCAAGGGGGAGTTTGTTGGTGCACTTGTGTCTGTACTTTGTCTGTATTTTGTCATGATACAAAACGATGTCTTGTGTTAGTCTGGTTTACGTCTTAGGTTTGTTAATATGTGTGTTCGATGTAAGTTTGACCAAGTCAACCATCCTCCTGGTTTGACTTGGCCAAACAGTTAGCACATTGTTTGTAAGGTCTGTGTCGAAGGATGTGTCATCGAAGGATTGTTTAGATCCTTTGATGAGCTCGAAGGATAAACCTTCGATGGATATAGATGGACCTCGAAGGATATCATCCTTCGAGGTATATGTGATCCTTCGGTAGGTTTCAGATCGATAGATGATCTTTCGATCAGTCTATCTGATCCTTCGACCAGACGTGCTGTGATGGATATATATATCCATGTTATGTGTTCACTTCATTATGTGTGAGATTTGAGTGAACTTGGTCTTGTAGAGAGCATATTTTCAGTTGGGAAGGGCTGTAACCGTGTCCACTGAAATACAAGAGAAAACTTTGATATCTCGTGTGTCTACCTTTCTCTTTGTGGCTTGTGTTCTCATATAAACTCCGGTTTGCATGCTAGCTTGGATTCCGCACTTGCTAGTGTGTTAGATATAACAAGGATAAGGTTTGACCTCATCCTCCGAGGGACCTACAAATGTTACCTTAATTGTCGGTCTACTAGTGGGTTTTCATCTGGGAAATATGGGAAATTGAAACTGGCGATAATAGTATAAGGGACACCGTTATAAGTTAAAACCGTTAGAATTTGTGATCATGCAAGAATAGTGAAAAAAAAAATAGAAAAATGAGCTAGAAACTGAATGAAAGTAGCGCAGTTCTATGTAGTCTGGGTTGGGGATAGTGACTTTACAACCGGATTACCTCTAAGGTGTGTGAAATCGACCTTGCAAAAGAAAGAAAAAAAGTACCGAAGCCTAAGTAATCCGAGTTGGGGATAGTGACTTTACAGCCGGAATGCCTCTGGGTTAGGGAAAGCAATGTCTATGCTTGTTAAAAAGGAAAAAAAAGAATGAAAAGAAAAAAAAAAGAAAAAAGTTTGATTTTAAATTCTCTTGGTTTTGATATACGACGGTTGGGAATTGGTCCAGTGATCGTTCCTTTTGTTCTATGAGCTTGAGGCGGGATTAGGTGGACCGTAGCTTCTAGCGTGAGACCCTAGGTAGATTAACCGCACTTAAACTAAATTCGCATGATAAGGGGCTTAGAACCGGATTTGGGTTTAAAGGGACAAACATATTTGCAATCGCGGCTAACACAAGCTTTGATTTTATCAAGTATAAATAAGTTTTTGACCCGAGTAATTATTTGTCTCTGATTCCGTTGCAAAATTCTTTTTCGAGGACAAAAAAAGGTTAAGTGTGGGGATATTTGATGTGGGGTAAAATACACATATTTGTCTTGTGTAAATTGTATAAATTTTGTATAAGTTTTATTTGTTATTATTTAGCTTTAGTGTTATATTATATTATATTGTGTTTTGGCAGGTCTTGGTGCAAATGGAGCAAAAAATGAGTAATATGGAAATGACCAGCCAGTTGGGCAGAGTGGGATGCCAGTGATCAAAGTAAAATTGCCACTATTTTCCGTGATCGGACCAATCTAAGTTATCTGTTCCTTTAGTAATCTGCTAGAATTAAAGCCTAGCCGTAAAAAGGGATTTATGGGCATTGAAAGAATAAAATATGATATTTTAATATCATAACTAAAACCTAATCATAATATCATATGACAAAAAAAAAATCCTGGACGAATTATAGAAGCTAAAAGGGCAATGCATCTCTACATGAATTATTAGGAGTTTGGGCCAGGGTCTACGAAAAATAAAATAAAAGAAATAGGGTTTTATTGTTTATATTGGGCCAATTGAAAATAAGGAGGAGGCTTATTCATATTGGACCATATACATCCTTTTGGTTGGTTGGAGATATTAGAAAACAACATCTGAAGACATCGAACGAAGGCACGCAATATCAGACGAAGGGAGTCTGGGACGAATTGGCGGAACATATTGGATAAATTAGAAAAGATTCTTTTGCAAGGAATAGGTTCTTGAATCATTAGAGTTGAGTAAGAAGCTTGGAGAGCAAGGGATTAACGGGTTTTTCTACTCGATTTCTTTAGTTTTCTATTTTTCTTGTTTGATATCAATGAATTCTTGTTCTAGACTTTGTTTAATTATTTTAAAGACCATGTTTTCTGGCTAAACCTTTTGTTGCTACCTAGGTTAAGATGAATATTTAATAAAGTTTGGATTTCTTTTCATTTATTATCGTGTGTATGGGTTTTTCTTAAAAAGTAAAGAACCTTGGAATCTTTAACTTAGTGCGTATGCGTATCTTGTTTTGACTATTGATTGTTTATTCGTTTCACATGAACCTTGGTGAATGTCTTTCATAGGATAGGTTTGTGTTGATTGTTCGAGTATTTGCGGGTTCGGGTATTCTTTGGGTGAATTGGCCAATAGCCTTAGAAACGGTAAATAAAATATATTTAGAACTTGATATTCTGCTAATCTTGTCGCTGAGAGGCTCGAGGTTATTAATAGGTCTCGGTTTGATATATAGCTAGGATTAGGTTTTGAGAGAAATCGGTCCTAGTTCTCTAATCTTATTCGTGTCTATTAAACTAAATTAAAATCCATAGTTGCCTTAGACTTTCGCGCTGAGAGGTAGATTGTCGGATTAAGGCACTTTTAAAGAAGTTAGAGGACTGAGAGGAAGTCTAACCAACCGGTAGTCATGACAGCCCTGTAGAGTCTCACAGGTTTCTTCCTGAGAAGGGTCGGGAGGTCTTAGTAGGGATTTCTTAGGGTTTAGCACACAAAGATCCCGGTTCCATACCACTTTAGTTTCGAATAGCAATTCATTCCTAGTTAAATAGGATTCTAACCTAGGTAGTTATTCGTCATCTCTGGTCTCAATCTTCGTCTAAGTCGCGTCTTAGTTATTTAGTTAATTAGTATTTAATTTTTATCGCAAATTTAGGAAATTTAGTAAACCCCCCTCAAATAAAAAACAGTTAGAGTCCGTGTCAGTCTAAGTCTAGATAGAAGTTGGTAAACGTAATTAGAGAGTCTCGTGGGTTCGATACTCGGACTTATTTAGGCTATACTGCATTGACCGGTACACTTGTCGGTTGTGTGGTCTAGGTTTTAGAGAGTCTTAGTTTATAAATTTAAAACTTAGAGAGTCTAGTTTAGGGTTTAATTTAGTTAATTTAATTAGACCACTTTTAGCACATCACTCATATCTGGTAACTAAACGCGTTAACAAAACTTTGAACTCACCAGCATCGTCTGACACACTTGGCTGCATGCTTGCAGGTCGTTAGATTCTTGATATGGACTTGCTATCTGGGAGTGCTGGAATGGTCATGGATCGAGACTCTTGGATACTTGTTTTATTGATTTCGAACTCATGTTTTGAAACAATTGATTTACAGTTTACGTTGTGCTTCCGCTGAACAATTACTTTGGTTAACTTATGATTTGGATTTATATTTTGAAATGAATGAATGGTTTATTTAAATACTATGCATAGTTCAATGTGATTGGTGGCTTGGATCCTGGTACGTCACACGTCCCGTGGTGATTCCGTTTGTGGTATATTGGGGGTGTGACAGTTTGGTATCAGAGCCACTGGTTATAGTGAACTAGGTTTTAAAAAGTTTTCATAAAACCAGACTATAACCGAACAACTTCGAAAATCGACCATGACACTCAGCTCCAGATTGCAAGGTTCATCTTCTGTTTACTCTATGCATTATTTGTTTAGTAGTCACACACTCATAGCTAGCATGAAACGACATACTAGATACTATGGTGATTTGATAGTGTGACACTACTCTTAGACTTTTCTAATTCGTAATCCTGTAATACCTTCTGTTTTGCTATTTGAATGCGGGGGAAACTTTTAGCGCAAGTTAAGAGGCACTGAGATGAGCATGCAAATTGCCTTATTATTGTGGGTGCACCCATAATAATAACGTGAGGTGCATGTAAGTCCCAGTGAGGCTTAACGAGTGTGAGAAGGGTTCTGCCCTATTGTGTGAAAACTTGGTAGTTTGTAGATTTTAATGTGATATTTGACTCCTGCTTTATCTCGATCCTTAAATTTGTTCCCTCTCCTTATATAGAATCATGACTGGACGAGGTCATGGACGTGGTCACATCGCGATGACCCAGGCTGAGCTGACAAACTTAATCAACACACATGTGGCTGAGGCTTTGGCAGCCTACCAAGCTGGTAAGAAATGTGCCGAATACTCTTTAATCTTGTGTCGCGTACACAACTCTTACCCCTGTGTTGTATTTTCTTTCATCCATTAGGTTAGCCAGCGCATCAGAACAATCCGCCTGCCTGCACATTCAAGACATTCATGGATTGTAAGCCACAGACGTTCAGTGGGAGTGAAAGGGCTGTGGGGTTACTGCGTTGGTTTGAGAAGGCTGAATCAGTGTTTGCTATGTGTAACTGTCCCGTGGGGGACCGGGTGAAGTATGCTACCGTCATATTGGAGGATGGTGCCTTAACTTGGTGCAATGCCCAGGTGCAGATGTTGGGTATCGAGATGGCTAACGCCACGACTTGGGATGATTTTAAGTAGTTAATGCGAGAAGAGTATTGTCCTCGTGATGAGATTCAGAAGCTCGAGAACGAGTTCTACGATTTGAAGATGGAAGGATCCGAGATCGAGGCTTACACGAAACGATCTCATGAGCTAGCAATTTTGTGCCTTAACCTGTCTCGACCTCCACATCGAAGAATTGAGCTGTATCTCAAGGGCTTAGCACCAGCTGTAAAGGGGTATGTTACTGCTGCAAACCATAACAATCTACCCAGATTATCCGTTTGGCACATAAGATTACTGACCAAGAGGTCGAGCGTGGCTCATTGCCGCCTCGTAAATCTGCTACTACCTCTGCTGCAATCGCTACCACACCTGCTAGTGATAACAAGCGAAAATGGAACGACGCTGACAAGGCAACCAGTGCCAGTCAGTCTCAGAAAAGGCCTGACAACAGCAATAACCGTAGCTTCATTCAGTCGTCCTCAGTTAACCAAGGACAGGGCAGCAATTAGAATCAAGGCTCCTATGTTGGAAAGAAGCCACAGTGCAACAAGTGTGGTTATCATCATTATGGACAGTGTGTCCGGACTTACTGCAGGTGCGAAAAGGTGGGCCATGAGGCCAAAGACTGTAGAGCCCCGCAGCCAAAGCAGTAGCAGCAGCATCAGTGACAGCAAAGGAAACAACCCCATCAGAACCATGGCTTTAAGAAGGGGTGTTTCCAGTGTGGGGATGAGGGCCACATCAAGCGGGATTTCCTTCAGCTGAATCAGAACGTCAATGATAACAACAACCGTCAGAACAACAACAACAACGCTGGGAACAACAATAACGGCAACAATGGGGGCAATGGTGCTCGTGGAAGGGTGTTCACAATTTGGTGCTGGTGATGCTAGGAACGACGGCAATGTCGTGACTGGTACGTTTTCTGTGAACGATCTTTTTGCTTCTGTATTATTTGATTCCGGTGCCGATTGGAGTTATGTGTCCCTAGAGTTTAGTCAGCGATTAGGGTTAACTCCAACACCTTTAGAAGTTAAGCATGTGGTAGAACTAGCCGATGGCAAAATGATTGAAGCTTCGCATGTCCTTTTTGGGTGTAAATTAGATCTTGTAGGTTAAGTATTTGATATTGACCTCCTTCCTGTTACCCTCGGTAGTTTTGATGTAGTGGTTGGTGTGGATTGGCTGTCTAAGCACCAGGCTGAAATTCTCTGTAAAGAGAAGATTGTGTGTATTCCTATCCCCAGTGGAGAATCTTTACCAGTTCAAGGGCATCGCAGTGGGGCGATGGTTGGCATCATCTCAGCTATGCAAGCGCAGAAGTGTCTACGAAAGGGGTATCCTACTATTCTAGCACTTGTTGCTGATCCTCAGCCTGAAAAAGAAAGATCGAGGATCTGCTAGTTGTACGCGAATTTTCCGATGTGTTTCCTGAGGAACTACCTGGATTACCTCCTCACCGTCAAGTGGAATTTCAGATTGATCTTGCACTAGGAGCGGCTCCAATAGCTCGTGCTCCTTACCGTCTCGCACCTAGAGAGTTGCAAGAGTTATCTAATCAGCTTCAAGAACTGTTGGATAGGGGTTTTATCCGACCCAGTTCTTCACCTTGGGGAGCCCTAGTACTGTTTGTAAAGTAGAAAGATGGGTCCTTTCGCATGTGTATTGATTATCGGGAGCTCAACAAGGTGACTGTCAAGAACCGTTATCCAATGCCACGCATCGACGACTTGTTTGACCAGTTGCAAGGGTCAAGTTTTTTTCGAAGATCGGCTTAAGATCGGGCTATCATCAGATGAGAGTCCGAGAGGAGGATGTTCCTAAAACGGATTTTCGAACGTGTTATGGGCACTATGAGTTTTTAGTTATGCCGTTTCGATTGACGAATGCGCCAGCGGTCTGCATGGGTCTCATGAACCGGGTATGCAAACCGTATCTTGACGATTTCATTATAGTATTCATCGAAGACATTTTGATCTACTCGAAGAGCAAGGAAGATCATGAGCGGCACCTACGTCTTATTTTGGAACTATTGAGGAAGGAGCAACTCTATGCGTAGTTTTCTAAGTGTGACTTTTGGATTCGGGAGGTACACTTTCTTGGACACATTGTTAATAAATTGGGGATACACGTGGATCCTGCAAAGGTTGATGCTGTTAGAAATTGGGTGGCACCAAGGAATCCTTCGGAGGTGCGACAATTTCTTGGTCTTGCTGGGTATTATCGTAGATTTATCAAAGACTTCTCGAAGATTGCTCAACCACTTACCTCGTTAACACAGAAGCGCACAAGTCTCGATACACTGTTCATCCAGGTTCGGATAAGATGTATCAGGATCTCAAAGTCATGTATTGGTGGCCGAAGATGAAAGCTCACATCGCGACTTATGTGAGTAAGTGTTTGACCTGCTCGAAAGTTAAAGTGGAATATCAGAAACCGTCTGGGTTGCTGCAACAACCAGAAATACCCATGTGGAAGTGGGAGAAAATCGCAATGGATTTCATCACAGGTTTTCCGAGAACTCAAAATGGAAATGACACAATTTGGGTGATCGTTGATCGCCTCACGAAGTCAGCGCACTTTCTAGCAATCAAGGAAACAGATAAGTTCTCACAACTAGCTGCTGTCTACCTAAAGGAAGTGGTTTCTAGGCACGGGGTGCCGACATCTATTATTTCTGACCGTGACCCGCGTTTCATCTCAGATTTGTGGCAGTCGATGCACAAATCATTCGGCTTGCGTCTCGATATGAGCACTGCTTATCACCCGCAGACGGATGGTCGGAGTGAGCGAAGCATCCAGACACTTGAGGATATGTTACGAGCAAGCGTGATTGATTTTGGCAAGGGTTGGGAGAAACACTTGCCACTGATAGAGTTCTCTTACAACAACAGTTACCATACCAGCATTCAAACACCCCATTCGAAGCATTGTATGGACGGAAATGTCGTTCACCTCTCTGTTGGGCTGAAGTGGGTGACAGTCAGATTACAAGCCCGGAACTTATACTTGAAACCTCCGAGAAAATTGTTCAGATCAGGAATCGTATGGCGGCAGCGCATGATCGTCAGAAAAGCTACGCCGATAAGCGTAGAAAACCTTTGGAATTCGAAGTTAATGATCGTGTCATGTTGAAGGTCTCACCCTGGAAGGGAGTAGTGCGTTTTGGGAAACGCGGCAAGCTTAACCCACGTTACGTTGGGCCATTCAAGATTTTAGAGCGAATTAGTAAAGTGGCCTACAAGTTGGAGTTACCTGCTGAGTTGGGTAACGTTCATGACGTCTTCCACGTATCGCAGCAGAAGAAGTGTTTGTCAGATGAAACACTTGCGGTACCGCTACAAGAACTGACAATCGATGACAAGTTGCAGTTCGTCGAGGAACCCCTTGAAATTATGGATCGGGAGGTCAAGGTCCGTAAGCACAGCCTTATTCCGATCGTCAGAGTTCGTTGGAACTCAAGACGTGGACCGGAGTTCACGTGGGAATGCGATGATCAGATGAAGCTTAAGTACCCACATTTATTCCCAGATGACAAGTCCAAGCCTGACAAACCTAAGTCTGGCACAACTAGTGAATTTCGGGACGAAATTCCCATTCAAGTTGGGGATGAAGTGGCACCCGTGGAAAATCCACAGTCATCCTGAGCTAACATCGCGCTGTTTTGGGTTGCTTATCAAATTTTGGGATGAAATTTCCTTCAAGTTGGGGATGATGTGACAACCCGAGTTTTCAAGGTCCTTACTTGACACGTTACTTATTTACGAAACACTGTTATTGTATATTGTTTGTGCATGAGTTGCATTGGATTGATTAGATATCATAAACTTGTTATAAAACTTAGGAACTAGCAAAACATCACTCAACGAAACACTTGGTGTTTCGTCACAAACCATAGCCGATGAAACCTTGATGTTTCGCCATCACCCAGACCAACGAAACTTGGGTGTTTTGTCATAAGGGCCACCGGCCCAAGTAGTTACGGCCCAACAGTGTACGATTTAAAACATAAACTTGTGATACGGAAACCGTCAATCATAAACTCAAACCCTAGTTCTCTACAACTAGCAACGGTAGAAGGAAACTTCAAGACATTCATTCCACCTTGATTGATCTAAACCCTTTCGCATTACGGTTAGTGTCTAAGCGTTGTATTTGATGAGATGATGATACTATGATGATTTTTATGATCTTGTGTGATTTTAGGGATTCAGTGTTAGCATTGAAACTAGGGTTTTGTGTGAACAGGATCATATGTGTAACATGGAATCCAGGGTTTCGATCATAGGAGAGTGTGCTTAGAGTATGTGATTGATCACGATATGAATCTATGATTAAATGGTTGATGTTATTGATGACTTAGGATTAACAAGGAAACCTGTGATTATGAAATTTATAATAGATCTTGATCAATGTCTGTTCTTATGTGAAAATACATGCTAATGATATTACTGAGAATTGCTATTTGTGGTTAAGCTTGATAAGAACAGTATGATGTAACCTTGTTTGATCCATTGATTGTGCTATTGAATGTCTAACTGTCGATAATGAAACCATGGCACTGTAACTGGACCTGACAAAACATCAATGATGTTTCGTCATAGATGGTTTCGACAAAAGTTGGGGAGTTTCGTCACCTGGGTTGTGGACGAAAGTTAATGGACTTTCGTCATAGGGGAGCCGACGAAACATAGTGAGTTTCGTCACATGTAAACTCGACGAAACATGTGTTGTTTCGTCACACCTCATCATGACGAAAGTTGATCTCTCGCCACAAGAGGAGTTTCGCCGTGTAGGTCTCTGAAGTAAACAGTAGGAGCCTGTGATGTTAGTTATGATAGATACTCGTATGTATGTATGATCCCTGATGCATGTAAATGGTAATAGGAAACTTGGTGCGATTATTTGGTATAACAAACCCATCTGCTACGTTATGTGTTAATTGTGACATTCGAACGAGATATGAACTTGTAATGAAAGGTGTACTGACTACTGTTATACTGTGAACTAGTGTAAGTGATGCAAACTGTGTGAAAACAATAACTCGTTTAATCGAGAAACTGATATTCATTGGTAACCACGTTAGGGTTGGTTGATTAACTTGGAAACGGGTAACTAAACAAACCGAGCAAACCAAGGTGAGTTCACTGCTCTTTTTCCAAGCATGCAATCCCGGGGAGGGATATCGGGTAACGTTTTGGGGAGGAATGTCAGGTTATTGGGATGTTTGTAATTACACTTATTTCTATCATATAAGACCCCTTACATCTACCGATAGTTGCCGGGAAGGCAACGAGGTTATTAGTTGATAGCGCTATTAGGTTTGGCACCCTCACACCATACCGGGGAGGATGGGCGTGAACTAATTACCTTAACCACTTGACCAATGTTTTGATAGAGACATTGGGGTTGGGCAAACAAATCTTGTAGCCATCTGCGGTAATCGAGTTAATAACAACATCAAAGCAAATCATTGAACTGTGTTGTACTCATATCTGGTAACTAAACGCGTTAACAAAACTTTGAACTCACCAGCGTCGTCTGACACACTTGTCTGCACGCTTGCAGGTCGTTAGATTCTTGATATGGACTTTCTATCTGGGAGTGCTGGAGTGGTCATGGGTCGAGACTCTTGGATACTTGCTTCATTTATTTCGAACTCATGTTTTGAAACAATTGATTTACAGTTTACGTTATGCTTCCGCTGAACAATTACTTTGGTTAACTTATGATTTGGATTTATATTTTGAAACAAATGAATGGTTTATTTAAATACTATGCATAGTTCAATGTGATTGGTGGCTTGGATCCTGGTACGTCACACGTCCCGTGGTGATTCCGCTTGTGGTATTTTGGGGGTGTGACATTAACCACCTAAGCTCATTCTTTAGCGAGCTATTGATATTCATTCATGTGAACCTTTAAAGATAGATTAGTCATCCCCTAGGAGTTTTCTAACCTCACTTATCAAAGAAAGCAATACCTATGGTCACAATACAGCCACGAGGATAAGCATTTAAGTAGATCATATAAAAACATATTTCACCTTTACAAGTCTTGAACACAAATCTACCATGTCAGCAATTTCAGACCAAAACTACTAAACAAGGATCATAAATCGCATGCAAGAACATGTAATCAACACCATATAATTCGTTAGAACCCTTACGTAAAAGAAAACATTCCTAATCAAAATAAGATATATCTTAGATAAAAACCAATACCCCTCTCGAGTCTCATGGTGTAAACAAGTTTACAAACACGTGATTAATCAAGAAATAGTTACCATCCCACTAACCACATATTCATTATCCAAGATAATCAAACATAATCAAGAACTCAACATCAATGAAACGTTCATTATACAATCATGAAGACTCAAACATGAAAAAGTATTCAAGATTCATACTAACAAGATTACAACATAAAGATAATTCAAGAAACAAGTTTATAACTACTATTACATAATACTACATTAAACATAAACTAACATCAACTCATAACTTGCAAAATGATCAGAATACATGTTCAAGAACAAGGAATCGAACCATAAACAAGCAAGGAATTGATGGGTTGTATCGGTTATGCTTCCACTCGATCTTGAGGCTTCAAATGGGACTGATCAGGACTGCTTCGGAACCTAGAAATCGTCCAGAAACATGGAGAAAAACCCAACCACCGAACCAGTAGCGAATGGTTGTATTTATAGGAGATTTTTTGATCGGCACGGTCGTGCGACAGGTGTTGTCGGGTGATGTCATTTTGCCCGATTCGATGTCAACCAAGTGGACTAGTGGACAAGTTGCATGGGTCATCAGATCGGCACGGTCATGCCGTTGGTGGCACGGTAGTACGATGTCATCAAAAACAGGATCAGAAAACTTGGTTTGGCTGTGGCACGATCATGCGGCAGGTCGCACGGTAGTGCGGCCTGGGAACAGATTAGCACTAACAGTAGCATTGGCAGTGCTTCCGAGATCGAATAATCGGCACGGTAGTGCCGTCAGATGGCACGGTCGTGCCACACCTGGCAACCCGCACTAAACCAGGTATCCGTACAACTTGATTAATGATTAATTACTACTTGATTACTGTGCTTGTTTAAACTAGCTGATAAACTGCTACCTGCATACTGATACATGCACTTACTTGCATCATACTTTATTTGCTGTCACTACATTATTTACATGCTGAACCCTAGTGACAAACATGATGCACAAAAAGCACAGTAGCACTAAACGGATACACAGTGAACATGCTGATATGACCAGCATCAGGCAGACACTGCCTCTAAGGCCTGTTAAGAGCCTCAAATATTTTGGCTACACTGGTAGTGAGTGTAGGAATATAAGGGTTGTGGTACCGCGTCTCTAGGGATAAGATACACTGATTCGGATGTGCCAAAAACGTACTTTAAGTACCAAACACAACACTTTAATAAATAAACCAGCTTCTAGCTGACTAGTAAAGTGCCAGAAAATGAGAAAATAACACTAGACACTTTCTAAAGTGTCGGGAAAACAAATTGTGTCACTAAAAATGTAATAACGACACTTTAAAGCGTTACAAAAGGCTTTAACGGATTACTATCCAACCGGACACCCGGACTTTACCCGGAACATGAAAATATTACTATTTTCACTATTTATAATTTTCTGAGCCAGTTAGGGTCCCTGATTACCCTAACACCCGTCATAACGCATAACATACAACTAACTAAGTTAAATACTTAGTTAACCTATTTAACCTAATCCTTATCCTAACTACACTAGTTAAGATCGAACCAACCCCCCCCCCCCCCATCATAACCGTCCCCTAACCTTGGGAGACACACATGGTACTTAGTGGATTTGATTAGTGATCTTTGTCTAATATCTTGGGGGCATATTAACCATTGGTTAATAACACCTAAATTGTTTATAAATAGCACCACTAAACTCGTGAGATAATCACCATTACATAAACCACATTTCACTCTCTCTCTTGCTCCCTCAAGGCTCTCGGCCGAACCACCCCAGCCCCATACACCCATATTCGACTTCCATCTTCATCATTCCAAGGTGATACAAGTGTTAGAGGTTGCGTATAAGGAGCTTTGGTGCACTCGGAACGCGAAGGACCTCTACCGTTAGCTTTTATCCACCTCTTTTTCGCCAAAGATCTTCCCTAGCCTTGAGCTAGAGGTATATCATTTAAAACTCGTTTTTACACATATCTAAAGTGGTTAAAAGGAATTTTGTCGGTTAAATATCGATAACATACATTTTGATGCGTTAAAGTCTAGTAAAAACTATAAAAATGGTGGTTAATAACACATGTGTTGTGTAAAAGATGTAGTATTTGGAATTTGTGTTTATCTAGACCCGATCTATGATGTGGTAGCTCGGATCTCCGTTTAACCCGACTTTGTAAGATCATGGATCTTCACATAAGCTCGTTTTTGGTTACCACAAGGGTTAAAAGGCGAAACTCTACCACACAAGATACATGAACTTGTGTAGAAATATTTTACTTGTGTAAAAGTAATTTAACTTGTACAACGGTGTTTAAAACTAGCGGATCTACGTATCTGCAAGTGGTATTTTTGAAGAACCACACATTTAAGAAACCATGTATTTTAAAGAAAGGATCTTACACTAACAAATGTGATATTTTTATAAACCACAAGTGTGTAAACACTTGTGAAACAAAAAGATCCGACAAAGGACTAGCTTTGTCACTTGTTACTAGAAGTTGTAAAGACGGATTTCTCTAAACACGAGGTTTTTACAAGATCAAAGTTACTTTATGTAAAGATCTACATATATAAAGGGGATTTACACTATAGATGCGGAAAAACTACAAGATCATGCGATTATGCGATTTACATACTTATCGACTAGTTTGATGTGTCGGAAATTGTTTGATTGAATAAAGAAGTTGTTGAATTGATTTGTTAAAAGAAAATGATACGCTTGAAAGCGTGGCCACCTCCAGTTACAGAGGAAACTCTGGCGAAATTTTTCTAAAAACCTAACACTTAGAATTATTTACACAACAAGTGTTAGAACTATTTTTGGTCATATTTTCGAAACATAAATTTCGCCAGCACTATATCTTACTACATATTCGGAGGTGGGATTTTCACAAGGATTAACGTGATAAATATATTTGTCACAACACTGTTTATGATTATTTTGTGAAAATACATAAATATTATTTTAGAGTAAAAATAATATTTACAAGCGTTACTGATTCCAAAACTTTGCGAACGCTTCCACATTAACATATAAGTTACACCGGTAATTACATTACCACAAGATTGATAAAACGTAACTTACGCACATGTATTGTATCCCCCATCCTTGGGAAGAAGTATAACTACCAAGTGTATACGGAACATAAACACGAAATAGTTGTCTAACTATTTCCCAAAGACTTAAACTATAAAGCTAAGGCACGGCCGTCCGTCTAATAGAATTAGCACTTGTAGGTCGTTGCACAGCTTACTGTATTGGAGACACTTGGTAGAGACGCGCATTCACTGTGAGTTCATGTCCCCCTTTTCTCTAACTGTTTTCAGTTTACTTAACTGCGGGGGTGAAATACATGTTACTATGATTTACGAGTACTTTACAACGGTATGGTTAACGTAAGGAGGTGTTATACGATCATGTGAGTGGATAGGACAACATGGGGCCATTAGTCCTCATGGAGGGACCGAGGGACAGGAGCGGTAGATCTATCTGGGTGTAGCGAGCCCAGCCCCCGGCCAAACTAGAAACGGACCGTGGGGTGACTTTGTCCACATACTTTGCCGTGGCGAAATCTGCTAGGTTTGAGTCTCCCTATTTGCACTTCACATATGTCAGTGGCCTTGCAAACCATTGGTGATCACAAGTCCTCTTATACTGCTACATACCACAACTATTTTTTTTACTCACAAGTGTTTTACCTACTCACTTACACATGAACTCGCTCAACATTATTGTTGATTTTTCAACTTACATGTATTTCAGGAAATTAACGAGATCTGGCACGGTATGGCATGTTTTCCGCTGCACTAGTTTCCGAGGTCATCCGGGGTTTAGGGGATGTGTCTCTTTCCTGGACAAGACACAGTCCTTAAACCATGTTTATGTTATGTTTCAGTTTGTAATGTTGTTGAACAAGGTTATGGTTGTTGGTTAAAACAAGGGTACTGTATTTGGTTTTCAAAACTTAATGGATGATCTTGCATGTTTTTAATTCATATAGCTTGTTATGATTAAGCTATGGTATTAAGAAGTCACACCAAAATTAACCACGCTTCCGCAAAGCCAGGGTGTGACAGCTTGGTATCAGAGCTCTGATCATAGCGAACTAGGATTCTTTCTCGAGTCTAGACTATGGTCACTAGGGCTCTCACGAAAACATTTTTCTGCATACCACTTAAGTCCAGATCCAAAGCTTTTTACAAACAAATGTTGAGCACATTTTTTTTTTATTTATAGGCTCAGCTTGGAGGGCTAAGGATCGATCTGGAGGATCGAGGTGATTAAGGTAGTTGAGCACGTTGGTTGGTTATAGGATCGATCTGGAGGATCGAGGCTCGGTCTAGGTGACCGAGGTAGTGGGCTAGCAAGGCTAGGAAGAAAAGGCTCAGCTTGGAGGGCTGAGGATCGGTCTGGAGGATCGAGGTTTGGTTTAGGTCTAGCAAGGCTAGGAAGAAAGGGCTCAGCTTGGAGGGCTGAGGATCGGTCTGGAGGATCGAGGTTTGGTTTAAGTAAAGGATAGAGCAGTCTTGTAGACTGGATGAAATTGGCTAGTAAGACTAGGAGAATTATGTGATACCTTACTTGGTAACTTATGTGATTACTTGATTTATGATTGACTATTTGTGCATGTTTGTGTATATGTTACAGACACATGGATTCTGCAGACACTGGTGGTTCAGGCACCACAGGCCCGAGGCCTATAGTTTCAGACGACATTGAGTCATCGGAGCACGAGGTTTACACGTCCGACTTCACTAGCACAGATGAGGACGATTTCCAGCCTTTTGCACTACCTGACGGTGCTGGCGAGCTCGCAGATGGTCCTATCGCCGGGGATCTACCACTTGCATTGATCCCTGCTCCTATACCGCTTGCTGCGTACCCAGCTTACGATTTACCCATCGACGATGAGGAGGATGATGTCGATATGTTTGATGAGGAGCCTTTCGAGGAGGATGCTCAGGGCGAGGCCCTTCCTGCTGCCGATCCCTTGTTGATCGCAGACGCTCCCGTCGCGGAGTCACCTGTTCACTCCCCAGTCGCGGACTCTTTTGAGTCTGTGGCTTCTGTACCCTCACATGTCCAGAGTGCACATCACTTCTCTCATGAGTCAGAGCCTGATCATGCATTATCTGTTGCTCCTATCCCCAGTTTCGCTTTTGACCATGATGATGAGGGGGATTCCGATCCTATGTTTCCCCCGGGATTCGACCCTGATCATGACATAGAGTATGTTCCCATGGACCAGTTTATGGAGGATCCAGTAGACGCTGTTGACCTATTCGATCCTATTGACCCAGATTTTGAGTTTGAGATGGCTTTTGATGACTTCGAGCCTGCCGTTGCTCCTGAGCAGGCAGCCGCTCTAGACCCTATACCAGAGCATGACCTAGTACATGCTGATATCCCTTTTGAGCCTGTTGTTGCTGATCTCCCTGTAGATGTTCCTGTGATTGAGGGCGATCATGTTGCTGTTGATCCCGTTGTTCCTTTACCCGTTGGTGATATACCTGCTGACCACCCTATAGAGCACTTTGCACCCGTTCACCCTGTTGTTGCTCCCTTACTTGATCCCGTTCCCCTAGAGCCCGGACATGCACTGTTCGCGGCACATATGGATCCACCGGATGAGTCCGCACAGCACGGTTGGATACCGGCTGACGAGGATGTTCCACTTTTTCCTCCACAGATTCCTGTTGCACCACATGTTGACTTTTCATTTCAGGTTCCTATGTTTGTACCTCCAGCAGGGCCTGGAGAGGGTTCTTCAGCTCACCCTGATGGGCATGTACCGATGCCTATCCCTTTTATGCCTCAGACGTCATTTGTTCCACCCGCTATTGCACCGTTCCACGTGGCACCTTTCGACCCCACTAGCGAGCCATTTCTTTGGGCACCTGGCTCAGGTATGCCACCCACTGACCCCTATCATGCTTTTCACAGGGGATACACTATCGAGGACGTCTTGATGTCCTTTGTCGCACAGCATGAGTCCCACACACAGCGTATACAGGAGCTCGAGAGAGCTCAGTTGTCACCTTGTCAGTGCCATGGACAGGCACCCTCTCCTCTACAGCCGTTTCGACCATTACCTCCAGATATTGCTGCTCGTCTCTTTACACTGGAGCAGCAGGTTGCTTCCATTATTCGTACTCAGCGAGCCCAGGAGGAGGACTGGCTCCAGTTACGCCGCTTGTTTTATACTCACTTTCCCCCTCCTCCACCACCATCTGCATAGAGCTCACCAGTTACTGATTAGATAGACGCGGATGAGAAGACGGCGATTGTTGGATTACACAGCATTTTGGAGACCACTTTATGACTTTGACTTTTGTTGACATGTACTTGACACTGATCTGTTATGATTTTTGGACAGGGGTGATGTAGCCCCTAGTTGATGGATGATTGTATGACACTATGATGTACTGATACACTTACTCTGTGGTCTTGATGTATGACAATCGCAGTATTCTCATCATATCTGTTTCGCTTGATTACTTATTTGCATTGTTATGGTATGAGATGTGGATGATTGGTATTTGTGATGTATTGATGACATGAGATATTACGTGCTATTACTATTACTATATACGTACTTTTCGCTATGGCCTGACCAACGTAAACCATCTTTTAGAAGATGCCGCCGAAACGCCCTACGCCGATGCCAATGCCTACTAATGAGGCAGAGCTACAGCAAGTCATTGCAGCTGCCATAGCACAATACGCAGCATCTCAGCCAGGAGCAAGCGGAAGTGTTAACCAAGGCAATAACAATCCACCTCACGGTAATACCACACCATTCGGACCTACCATGTCCTAGCTGGACATCTTTAGCAATGATGCTAATGCCAAACACATGTTTTAACATACGTGCAGGATGCACCTACAAGCAGTTCTTGGACTGCAAACCGGTCAACTTCGATGGCACAGGAGGTGCAGTTGCCTTTACCCGCTGGACTGAGAAAACCGATTCTGTTTTACGCATGAGCAAGTGTGCAGAGGATCAGCAAGTCACATACATTTCAGGGCTGTTTCTAGATGGAGCCCTATCCTGGTGGAACCTACAAGTACAAACTCTAGGCGAAGCTGCCGCCTACGCCCTGACTTGGGCCGAATTGAAAGAACTGATGCGCAAAAAGTACTGTTCACGCGCAGAAATTCAAAGGTTGGAGACTGAATTTTGGCACCTAAAGATGGATGGGCCAAAGGTTGCGGAAAACGTCCAAAGGTTTCACGACTTATCTCAAGTGGTTCCTTACATGGTTACGCCTGAATACAAGCGAATCGAGCGCTTCATTTGGGGTTTGGCTCCCCAAATAATAAGCATGGTAACCTCCTCCAAACCAGCGACTATCACGGAAGCCATTGATTTGAGCGTGGCTCTCACCGAGGAGGCAATTCGTTTAAACAAGTTTGATGAAGTCAAGGTGAAGAAGACAGAGACTCACGTTGAGTCCTCAGGAGATAACAAAAGGAAGTTTTCAAACTTCAAGCAAGGCGTCAGTATGGCAGTAAAGAAAGGAAAATCAGCTAGCAGTACCAAGAAAGGAAAAGGGTACCAGGGCACCCAGCCCAAATGCAACAACTGCCAACGCCACCATACTGGCCATTGTAACGTGAGAGTTTGTGAATCTTGTGGAAAACCGGGCCACTCAAAGGAATCATGTTGGGCTAGTGCGGGCCGGGGAGGCCAGGGAGGATACATGAATAGGAATGATAACCGGGGTGGAAATGGGAATCGCCCGCAAGGAAATTTTGGAGGTAACAGAAATCAAGGCAACAATGCTAACCAAGCGGGCGCAGTGAATCGTAATCCGGGGAATGATCAAGCTGGTGGTAATGGACAGAGGCTCGGATGCTATAACTGCGGGGAAATCGGGCATTTTAAGAAGAACTGCCCAACGTTGAATCAGGCCCGTGGTAGAGTGTTCCAACTCGAAGCTAGGGAAGCACTCCAAGATCCAAATGTTGTTACGGGTACGTTCCCTATCAATCAACGCTATGCATCCGTTTTATTTGATACTGGTGCCGATTATAGCTTCGTATCGTTAGAATTTAAGAATATGCTTGGGTTAGCTGCTAATAAGTTAGACATTCCCTACTCGATCGAATTAGCTAATGGAAAGTTAGTTGAAGCCGACGAAGTAATCAGAGGCTGTGTGATAGAATTGGGAGAACGTGAGTTTACTTTGGATCTACTACCAGTCCAATTGGGAAGCTTCGACGTGGTGGTAGGAATGGATTGGTTATCCGGAAACAAGGCTGAGATAGTATGTCACGAGAAAGTTGTTCGTATCCCAACTGATGATGGTGAGACAATTGTGGTTCACGGGGAGAAGCGTGACACACCACTACGATTTATCAGCTGCTTGAAAGCAAGGAAGTGTTTACAGAAAGGATGTGTTGCTTTTCTGGCACACATCGTGGATAAGAAGGCTGCCGAGCCAAGGATCGAAGACATCCCTGTCGTAAGGGAGTATCCAGAAGTCTTCCCAGAAGACTTACCTGGACTGCCACCTCAGAGGCAAGTGGAGTTTCACATTGACTTAGTTCCAGGCGCCGCGCCTGTGGCTAAGGCACCATACAGACTTGCTCCGTCTGAGATGCAGGAACTATCAACACAACTTCAAGAGTTGTTAGACAAGGGTTTTATCCGACCAAGCTTCTCGCCTTGGGGAGCTCCGGTCTTGTTTGTCAAGAAGAAGGACGGAAGTTTCCGCATGTGTATTGACTACAGAGAATTGAACAAGCTGACGATCAAGAATAGGTATCCTCTACCAAGAATTGATGATCTGTTCGATCAACTTCAAGGTTCAAGCTTTTACTCTAAGATCGATCTTCGATCTGGATACCATCAATTAAGGATACAGGAGGAAAGTATCCCGAAAACAGCCTTCCGAACTCGTTATGGACACTACGAGTTCCTGGTTATGCCATTTGGTTTGACAAACGCACCGGCGGTATTCATGGATCTAATGAATAGGGTTTGCAAGCCATACTTAGACAAATTCGTGATTGTATTCATCGATGACATCTTGATTTATTCAAGGACAAAGGCTGAGCACGAACAGCATCTAAGAGCTATTTTGGAGCTGCTAAAGAAGGAACAGCTGTACGCCAAATTCTCCAAGTGCGAGTTTTGGCTACGCGAAGTCCAGTTTCTTGGACATATGGTTAATGGGGATGGAATTCATGTTGATCCCACAAAGATCGAGGCAATCAAGAATTGGGAAACGCCTACAACGCCAACCGAGATTCGACAATTCTTGGGTTTGGCTGGCTACTATCGAAGGTTCATCGAGGATTTCTCGAAAATCGCTCAACCATTGACGCTCCTGACGCAGAAGGATAAGACGTTTGATTGGGGAATCAAACAGGATGAAGCATTTTAGATATTGAAGGATAAGCTTTGTAACGCGCCAATCTTAGCTCTACCCGAAGGTACCGACGATTTTGTGGTATACTGCGACGCATCGCGTCAAGGATTGGGTTGTGTGTTGATGCAACGCCAAAAGGTCATTGCTTACGCATCACGCCAACTGAAAGTGCACGAAAAGAACTATACCACACACGATTTAGAGCTTGGCGCAGTGGTTTTCGCTTTGAAGATCTGGAGACACTACCTGTATGGTACGAAGTGCACAATCTTCACAGATCACAAAAGCCTACAACATATATTCAACTAGAAGGAGTTGAATATGAGGCAAAGACGATGGGTTGAGTTGCTAAACGATTACGACTGCGAAATAAAATATCACCCAGGGAAGGCGAATGTAGTCGCCGATGCCCTAAGTCGTAAAGAAAGAATCAAGCCCATAAGGGTTAGAGCTTTGGAAATGATCATACGAACCGATCTTTCATTGCGCATTCGTGCTGCACAAAAGGAAGCTCTCAAGGAGGGAAACCTTGAGGAAGAATATCTCCGTGGAATGGAGAAGCTTTTGGTACCAAACGAGGAAGGAACGTTATGTTTTGAGAAAAGGATTTGGGTTCCTCTGTTTGGTGGATTAAGGGAAGTTATTTTCGATGAAGCGCACAAGTCACGGTACTCTATCCACCCTGGATCGGATAAGATGTACCAAGATCTCAAAAATTACTATTGGTGGCCTAGGATGAAAGGCGACGTTGCTGTTTATGTGAGCAAATGTTTAACGTGCGCTAAGGTCAAGGCAGAATACCAGAAGCCTTCGGGACTTCTGCAACAACCTGAGATTCCCAAGTGGAAGTGGGAACAAATCTCAATGGATTTTGTTACAAAATTACCAAGAACGCCAAGAGGCCACGATATGATTTGGGTGATTGTTGACCGCCTAACAAAGTCCGCACACTTTCTGCCAATCAAGGAGAAAGACAGCACTAGTAAACTTGCGGAAATTTACTTGAGAGAGATCGTAGCACGCCATGGAGTACCTCTCTCGATCATCTCTGATAGAGACGGAAGGTTTGTGTCAAGGATATGGCAATCCTTCCAAGAAGCCTTTGGCTCACAGTTGAATCTGAGCACTGCGTTCCATCCGCAAACTGACGGCCAGAGCGAGCGAACGATACAAACTTTGGGAGACATGCTGAGGGCATGTGTTATGGATTTGGGCGGTAGCTGGGATAAACACTTACCTTTGGTAGAATTTTCATACAACAACAGCTACCACACCAGTATTGGTGTCGCGCCATTTGAAGCCCTATACGGACGCAAGTGCCGATCACCCCTATGTTGGTCTGACGCAGGTGATAGGCAGCTTGCTGAACCCGAGATCGTCCAAGAGACGACAGACAAGATTGCGCAAATACTTAAACGCATCGAAGCTGCTCGCCACAGGCAAAAGGCCTACGCGGATCCAAGCCGGAAGCATGTGGATTTCCAAGTTGGAGAAATGGTGTTATTGAAAGTTTCACCCTGGAAGGGGGTGGCACGCTTTGGGAAGCGTGGGAAGTTAAATCCGCGCTACATTGGTCCTTTCAGAATTCTGGAAAGAATTGGAACAGTAGCATACAAGTTGGACCTACCTACCGAACTAAATGGCGTTCACGATACATTTCATGTATCCAATTTAAAGAAAAGTCCAACTCAAGTTGACGTTGCCATTCCTATCGACGAGATTCATATTGACGACACGCTCCACTTCGTTGAAGAACCTGTTGAGGTCACGGATTGGAAAGTTAACAAGACCCGCCGGAGCAGTGTCAAACTCGTCAAAGTACGTTGGAATGCCAGACATGGTCCTGAATTCACATGGGAACGTGAGGACAGGATGAGAGAGAAATACCCCCACTTATTTCCCAAGAACCCTGCTTCTACAAGCAGAACTTAAATTTCGGGACGAAATTTGTTTAACGGGGGGAGAATGTGACAACCCGCACTAAACCAGGTATCCGTACAACTTGATTAATGATTAATTACTACTTGATTACTGTGCTTGTTTAAACTAGCTGATAAACTGCTACCTGCATACTGATACATGCACTTACTTGCATCATACTTTATTTGCTGTCACTACATTATTTACATGCTGAACCCTAGTGACAAACATGATGCACAAAAAGCACAGTAGCACTAAACGGATACACAGTGAACATGCTGATATGACCAGCATCAGGCAGACACTGCCTCTAAGGCCTGTTAAGAGCCTCAAATATTTTGGCTACACTGGTAGTGAGTGTAGGAATATAAGGGTTGTGGTACCGCGTCTCTAGGGATAAGATACACTGATTCGGATGTGCCAAAAACGTACTTTAAGTACCAAACACAACACTTTAATAAATAAACCAGCTTCTAGCTGACTAGTAAAGTGCCAGAAAATGAGAAAATAACACTAGACACTTTCTAAAGTGTCGGGAAAACAAATTGTGTCACTAAAAATGTAATAACGACACTTTAAAGCGTTACAAAAGGCTTTAACGGATTACTATCCAACCGGACACCCGGACTTTACCCGGAACATGAAAATATTACTATTTTCACTATTTATAATTTTCTGAGCCAGTTAGGGTCCCTGATTACCCTAACACCCGTCATAACGCATAACATACAACTAACTAAGTTAAATACTTAGTTAACCTATTTAACCTAATCCTTATCCTAACTACACTAGTTAAGATCGAACCAACCCCCCCCCCCCATCATAACCGTCCCCTAACCTTGGGAGACACACATGGTACTTAGTGGATTTGATTAGTGATCTTTGTCTAATATCTTGGGGGCATATTAACCATTGGTTAATAACACCTAAATTGTTTATAAATAGCACCACTAAACTCGTGAGATAATCACCATTACATAAACCACATTTCACTCTCTCTCTTGCTCCCTCAAGGCTCTCGGCCGAACCACCCCAGCCCCATACACCCATATTCGACTTCCATCTTCATCATTCCAAGGTGATACAAGTGTTAGAGGTTGCGTATAAGGAGCTTTGGTGCACTCGGAACGCGAAGGACCTCTACCGTTAGCTTTTATCCACCTCTTTTTCGCCAAAGATCTTCCCTAGCCTTGAGCTAGAGGTATATCATTTAAAACTCGTTTTTACACATATCTAAAGTGGTTAAAAGGAATTTTGTCGGTTAAATATCGATAACATACATTTTGATGCGTTAAAGTCTAGTAAAAACTATAAAAATGGTGGTTAATAACACATGTGTTGTGTAAAAGATGTAGTATTTGGAATTTGTGTTTATCTAGACCCGATCTATGATGTGGTAGCTCGGATCTCCGTTTAACCCGACTTTGTAAGATCATGGATCTTCACATAAGCTCGTTTTTGGTTACCACAAGGGTTAAAAGGCGAAACTCTACCACACAAGATACATGAACTTGTGTAGAAATATTTTACTTGTGTAAAAGTAATTTAACTTGTACAACGGTGTTTAAAACTAGCGGATCTACGTATCTGCAAGTGGTATTTTTGAAGAACCACACATTTAAGAAACCATGTATTTTAAAGAAAGGATCTTACACTAACAAATGTGATATTTTTATAAACCACAAGTGTGTAAACACTTGTGAAACAAAAAGATCCGACAAAGGACTAGCTTTGTCACTTGTTACTAGAAGTTGTAAAGACGGATTTCTCTAAACACGAGGTTTTTACAAGATCAAAGTTACTTTATGTAAAGATCTACATATATAAAGGGGATTTACACTATAGATGCGGAAAAACTACAAGATCATGCGATTATGCGATTTACATACTTATCGACTAGTTTGATGTGTCGGAAATTGTTTGATTGAATAAAGAAGTTGTTGAATTGATTTGTTAAAAGAAAATGATACGCTTGAAAGCGTGGCCACCTCCAGTTACAGAGGAAACTCTGGCGAAATTTTTCTAAAAACCTAACACTTAGAATTATTTACACAACAAGTGTTAGAACTATTTTTGGTCATATTTTCGAAACATAAATTTCGCCAGCACTATATCTTACTACATATTCGGAGGTGGGATTTTCACAAGGATTAACGTGATAAATATATTTGTCACAACACTGTTTATGGTTATTTTGTGAAAATACATAAATATTATTTTAGAGTAAAAATAATATTTACAAGCGTTACTGATTCCAAAACTTTGCGAACGCTTCCACATTAACATATAAGTTACACCGGTAATTACATTACCACAAGATTGATAAAACGTAACTTACGCACATGTATTGTATCCCCCATCCTTGGGAAGAAGTATAACTACCAAGTGTATACGGAACATAAACACGAAATAGTTGTCTAACTATTTCCCAAAGACTTAAACTATAAAGCTAAGGCACGGCCGTCCGTCTAATAGAATTAGCACTTGTAGGTCGTTGCACAGCTTACTGTATTGGAGACACTTGGTAGAGACGCGCATTCACTGTGAGTTCATGTCCCCCTTTTCTCTAACTGTTTTCAGTTTACTTAACTGCGGGGGTGAAATACATGTTACTATGATTTACGAGTACTTTACAACGGTATGGTTAACGTAAGGAGGTGTTATACGATCATGTGAGTGGATAGGACAACATGGGGCCATTAGTCCTCATGGAGGGACCGAGGGACAGGAGCGGTAGATCTATCTGGGTGTAGCGAGCCCAGCCCCCGGCCAAACTAGAAACGGACCGTGGGGTGACTTTGTCCACATACTTTGCCGTGGCGAAATCTGCTAGGTTTGAGTCTCCCTATTTGCACTTCACATATGTCAGTGGCCTTGCAAACCATTGGTGATCACAAGTCCTCTTATACTGCTACATACCACAACTATTTTTTTTACTCACAAGTGTTTTACCTACTCACTTACACATGAACTCGCTCAACATTATTGTTGATTTTTCAACTTACATGTATTTCAGGAAATTAACGAGATCTGGCACGGTATGGCATGTTTTCCGCTGCACTAGTTTCCGAGGTCATCCGGGGTTTAGGGGATGTGTCTCTTTCCTGGACAAGACACAGTCCTTAAACCATGTTTATGTTATGTTTCAGTTTGTAATGTTGTTGAACAAGGTTATGGTTGTTGGTTAAAACAAGGGTACTGTATTTGGTTTTCAAAACTTAATGGATGATCTTGCATGTTTTTAATTCATATAGCTTGTTATGATTAAGCTATGGTATTAAGAAGTCACACCAAAATTAACCACGCTTCCGCAAAGCCAGGGTGTGACATGGCAGTCATCAGAATTTCGTTCTTTTTATCAGAAATGCATCCGAATTTGTCCGTTTTCATCAGATTTTTCCTTTGTGCTCTGTTTAAGACCTGAAAATATAAAAGTACCAAATTTGGTACCTAAACTTCGCGGTTTCGGTCAAAAACGCTTAAAACAGAAGTGTTTTGGTGTATAAAAACATGTATAATTTAATGTATATCATTAGGCATCTTGAATCCGACTCTATCAATCATCTATGAGATTAATCTTCTTTTAATATTCTGTTTTTTTTTAAACAGGAATGGAATTTATAAGATTATAACCACAATTATTTTATAGTGATTGTTTGAAATATACAGGAATGTAATTTATAAGATTATAACCATAATTATTTTATAGTGATTGTTTGAAATATACAGAAACAAGTGATTATGGCCTTTTTTAATTAAAAAAATGTTATTTTCCGTAGGTATTTTTTACATTTTTAGTCCAAAATAACTTTAAATGTTATTATTTTAAATTGTAATGTGTCCAACTATGGTCTTTTTACCTTATTATTCAACCTTTCGCATGAATATTGATAATATTCAATAGATTAATAGTTATCCTTTTTAAATAGAAGAAAGTTACTGAATATACTTCATGAGTCTGATGGATAGGTATACGAAATAACATATTAGACTGAATAGCCAAAAACAATGAGTACATATATAAATATATACAAACACATAGTCATTGTAGCCGAGTCGTGAAAAAATACCCGTTGGTTAATATAACTTGTTAGTACATTCATTGCATTGGCTTGGTTTTACATATCATATTTTCTCCTTATTCACTATCTATCAGCAATTCATAGGTTTCTTGAATATTAATAAAACGAGCTTCAGCAGGTTCTACTTCTTCTAGAGACCCTCTGCTATTAAAAACATGTATCAGATATGAGTAAAAACTAAGTTTAAAATCATAACTGAAGTACGATATGGCTAAGGAATAATCAAACTAATAGAGTTAGCATTTGTATCCATCACGCATAATAATAATAATAATAATAATAATAATAATAATAATAATAATAATAATAATAATAATAATAATAATAATAATAATAATAATATGTTACTTTGAGAAACTATACGAAAAGTAGTTAAGAACAAACCTGTCGCAACCCCCGACCACTGCCTCGTGAGGCGGGCGGCCGCGGCCTACTCAGAGATGGTGGTATCGGTGTTTATCATTATTTGGCAGCGGAAATTTCATCAGGACCGTAGTCAGAAAATATTTTATCAGAGTAAAACACTACATTTTATAATAATAAATATATTGAGATAAAACCCAAGTTTCCATTATAAACGTGTTTTAGGGGTAAACCCTAAATTATTGAAATAAAACATCTTCTTTACTTAGGTAAATTTTTATAGCCACTTTTCCAAGCCTTCAGTGCTGTCCAGCTGGCTTCTATTTGGCTTTCACATTTTGTTACCTGAAACGCGTTAAAAAACATTTTGTCAGTGGGAAATACTGGTGAGTGAATCCCAATTTAATCAAAACAGGTTTTATCAGTTTACAGTATTGAGGGCGATCTCGCAATTACATTTGTTTATATTTCTACTTTAATTACCACCCACGGTACTGTCAACCCGACTTGTGGTCATGTTACTACTCACAGTGTAGTAACAAATTTTGTATACAAAACCCCAACTTACCGACGATAATTGTAGAATTACAAATACTCAATCACTGTGAAATATAATTTAAAGCATTGAGGCTTTGTAAAACAGTTTGCAAAAAAGAGGATTACTCACATTGCTATCTTAGGTAATTTCCTGTGGCATTCTGGTTATAATCTATAAAATTTAAAATAATGCACACGCGTTAGTATAATTACCTATTTTACATTAGTTATACCCTCCCCGAGACAGAACTCCACGACTACGTCGGGCAGAGCCTCAACAGCCGTTACGGAGCACTAGATCAATCGGGCAGCGTATCTAATACGTAACCGGGGGTTAAAATACTTACAACGAGGCAGAGGCTAATTAGGGGGTATTATGCCCGATACTACTTCAATTATTCAGAATTATAGAGAGAATTTTGAATGTTGAACGATTTGTGAACTGAGGCCGATCCCATCTATTTATAGGGCTGTTCGGCCACTTCCTCGCGGCCCGCAAAAGAAACACAAGGGGTCGTCGCGCCCCGCGAGCTAGGCTACCTAGGCCGTAGCCTTGACCAATCACTTGCTAGGCTTGAAGAGTGGTGTGACACGTGGCGCTCTAGGGTTTCGCCTGGTGGCACTAGGTCGCGCCCCGCGAAGGATCAGGTGTAGTCTGTCGCGCCCCGTGACAGACTCATTTTATTGTTTTTATTTTATTTTTATTATATAAAGGTATTTTGGGACCGGTTTTCGTATACGGGGTGTATTTTAGGGCGTATAGGGATATTGTAATTATTTTAGAAAGGGTTGTCATATCCTCCCTACCTTATTTTAGAACTCGTCCTCGAGGTCTACTTGAATAGGTGTGGATACTTTCTCTGCATTTCTGATTCAAGCTCCCAAGTGTACTATGGTCCTATCTTGGAATCCCATTTTACTTTGACTAGAACTAGTCTCTTGTGTTTGAGATTCTTAATCTTTCTGTCTTCAATTTGTAGAGGCTTTTCTACAAATTTAAGCTTTTCATTTACCTCTATGTCTTTGAGAGGTACTACTAATGATTCATCGGCTAAACACTTTTTGAGATTACATACATGAAATACATCATGTATTCCTGCCAGTTCTTCTGGCAGGTGTAGCTGATAAGCTACTGGTCCTATCCTTCTGATAATCTCAAAGGGTCCAACATACCTGGGGCTTAGCTTTCCTCTCTTGATGAATCTCACCACTCCTTTCCAAGGAGAAACTTTTAATAAGACCTTATCTCCTACCTAAAATTCCAACGGCTTTTGCCTGTAATCAGCATATGTGACAACCCTCAAATTTACATGTAACCGTACAATCTATTAATGTTAATTAAAGTACTTGATGACTGTGCTGAATCATTTAACTGCTCTCTGATTACTGTGTTATACTTACATGTACTTGTTAACATACTAGTAGCGTGCAGAAAAGTTACAAAATAGTCCGGTATGCTTTCCTGAGTCTTAAAAATTAAAAGTGTTACAAAAATATATATATAGAACACACTACGGATTAATTAAGCACTTTAACAGAACAGTATCAAACCGAACAACTGGACTTTACCCGGAACACAAAAATATTGTCAAACACATTGTCTTTATTTTTCTGAGCTAGTTATGGTTCCCGAACACCTTAACACACTATATAACACAGGTTATGCATGATCACTCATCAATACACTTAGAATCCTAACTAATTAACTTAACTAATCATCAAGACCCAACTAGACCCCCCCCCCTTTTCACACTTACGGTCACAATGACCCCCACTATAGTCTTGTCTAAATCTTACTCAAATCTTCCTAAGGATATGGTTAGATAGTGTATGTACTATGGGGAGCATGATGTACAAGGGGTAATACTCAAATTGGGGATTATAAGAACATGAAGCTTATCATTCCCTCACACATACAAACACCACAAACTCTTCTCCTCCCTCTCCCCACAACCTTCGGCCGAACCCCCCTCCATACACCACCACCACTTTCATTTCAAGATCACCCATTTCAAGGATATCTAAAGGTGTAAGGTGCAAGATTAGGAGGCTTGGTGCTTGAAGAACTTGAAGGACCTCTTCCGTTTACTATTAACCACCCAATCTTCATCTTGTTTCTTCCCTAGCTTAAAAGCTAGTAGTAAGTCCCTTAAATCCTTGTTTAGTCCTTGTTCATGGTGGTTAATAGTCATGTTAAGATGATATCTTTAGAACACAAAAAGATCATGTGCAAAAAGTCTTGAACATAGAACTAACTAAATGATGAAATATTGTAGAGATGTGATGAAATAATGCTAGTATGTGATTGTTTGATTATCTTGTTGATTATCTAATGATTTTCTTGTTATTATTGATGTTTGATGTTGTTGTTATCACTAAACATGTTACGGAATCAATCGAGAGCGCTTTAGAATGTTAAAGACTGAAAACAGAAAGCTGTTTAGTGATTACAGCCAACTTCAGTTGGCTGTAATAGGACCGTAACTTAACGAAAAATGTATTTTCTGAAGTCTAGATTTATGTATTATGAAATACGGTTCTAATGGCACTGGAATCATAATTTTTAGACTTCGTTTACTATTTTTAAAGTATCATTTCGTAACAGTAGTTGAAGTTGCATTTTCACTGCTGAAAATATGCGTTCTGTTTTCTACCATAACTTGAATTCTGTGTAGAGTTAGATCACGTAATTTGTACTGTAGATGACCACCGATGTATTTGTAATTCTCTCACTGGAGTTTCGTAAATCGGACTCTCGATGAATTTTAAATAAATTATTCCGTGGACTGCAGTCAGAAAAAGATAAATCTGACTTCAGTCCGGAAAATGATTTTTATTAAAATATTGGTGATGAAACGGATCCCGAGATTTTTACACAATAATATTTGGATCGTTTAAGACCTTTTGTAAAAAGTTGGGAAATTTTGAAACAAGTTAACTATTTTATTAAAATCTCCAAAAACAGCCCAGTTTTGAATATAAAAGCTGAAACGACATAAGTAGTGATTTGCGTGTCTAAATGTCGGGTAGGTTATCCGAGAATGATATTACATGTTATATGTCTATAAAAGTGTTATGTGCAATGTCTTATGTTTGTTTATGAGTGGGGAATAGATGGGAAGTTTATATGGGCATGAACCGTTAAAGTGATGCATGTTATGTGATAGATACGTGTAGGAACTTTGTGCTCTATTTAAAACCACTAAATGACTAACTGGTAATCATATTAGGACGTGATTGACCGACCTTGACTGTTAGCTATTTTTGAGAGTCAAACCGAGCAACCAAGGTGAGTTCACACCCTTACTAAGGCATGGGATTCCCGGTGGTTGGGAATGGGATTGAATAACTACTTATACTATCAACACTACTAGACTACTTACTAGTGTCCTCGGATTGGGAAGGGCACTTACGTAAAACCTACGTAAACTCATACTTACTACTGTCCTCGGATTGGGAAGGGCACTTACGTAAAACCTACGTAAACTCCTACTTACTACTGTCCTCGGATTGGGAAAGGCACTTACGTAAAACCTACGTAAACTCATACTTACCACTGTCCTCGGATTGGGAAGGACACTTATGGATACGACTAGTCTAGTAACATACAAAATGGGAAGCCCCCACTAAATATCGTAAAGGTTTGGGAATCAAGGATAATGGGTAATACATGGTTATGAAACGAACTTACGATTTCTGATACAAACTCATTAACTGAACAATCAACTGTGAACTCGCTCAACTTTGTGGTTGAGTTGTTGTTACATGCCTTGCAGGTCATTAGGTACTTATGGAGCTTGCGTTGGAGTGGGAAGAGTCGTTGTGGGACATGGACAGCTGTGTGCCATGCTAAACATTTGAAACGTTTAAATTTATGACTTAGTTTTAAACATTATGCTTCCGCTTACAACCTAAACTATGTTTTGTTTAGACACCAATTGTATTGTGTTGGATTTTTATATACTACTTACATGCTTGTTCAATATGATTGGTGGCTTGATCCTGGTCAGTCACGCCTCCAAGCGGTGATATCCGTGTGTGGATTTTGGGGTGTGACAGCATAACTCTTTTGTCGATCACGTGCTGCTTTCAGTCTTTCCTTGACTTGAATAATTTTGTCTGATGTTTCTTGTACTATCTCGGGTCCAGATAGTTGCTTTTCTCCAATTTCCGCCCAACAGACTAGAGTTCGGCACTTTCGCCCATAAAGTGCTTCGAATGGTGCAGCTTTGATACTTGTATGATAGCTGTTGTTGTAGGAAAATTCTATTAATGGTAGGTGATCATCCCAATTTCCTCTAAAATCAATTACACAAGCTCTAAGCATATCTTCCATTGTATGAATTGTCCTTTCGCTTTGTCCATCCGTTTAAGGATGATAAGCGGTGCTTAGATTTAGCTTGGTTCCCATTACTCTTTGGAAACTAGTCCAAAAATGAGAGGTAAAACGGCCATCTCTATGAGAAACAATAGATAAAGGAATTCCATGTAATGAAACTATTTCATTTACATACAACTTAGCTAACTGTTCCATACGGTAAGAAATGACCAGACTTAGTTAACCTATCTACAATCACCCAGATTGTATCATTACCTTTTCTTGTCTTGGGTAATTTGGTAACAAAATCCATTGTTATCAATTCCCATTTCCATACCGGCATTTCTAATTGCTGCAATAAACCTAAGGGTTTCTGATCTTCAGCTTTAACTTGTGAACAAGTTAGACACTTCGCAACATAAGCTGCTATATCCTTTTTCATTCCTATCCACCAGAAATTCTTTCTTAAGTCTTGGTACATCTTATCACTTCCAGGATGTATCGTATACTTAGACTTATGGGCTTCTTCTAATATTCGGTGGCGTAGGTTTCCTCGTTTAGGTATCCAAATCCTTTCCTTATGGAATCTCCAAATTCCATATATTCCTTGTTCTAGTTCTTTAATCATTCCTTTCAATTTTTCAGTATCATCCTTGATTACTAATTCCTGTGCTTCTCTAATCTGTTCATTTAAATCTAGCTGCAGATTAATTTAAGAGAACGCACTCTTTTTGGCTTTTCATGATACTTTCGACTTAAAGCATCAACAACTACATTAGCCTTTCCTGCATGATATTGGATATTACAATCATAATCACTGAGAATTTCCATCCAGCGTCTCTGACTCATATTTAACTCCTTTTGCCCAAAAACATATCTTAAACTCTTATGATCAGTGAAAATGGTAAACTTACTACCGTAAAGGTAATGTCTCCAAATTTAAAGGGCAAATATTATGGCTCCTAATTCTAGATCATGGGTTGTATAATTCTCTTCATGATTCTTAAGTTTTCTAGAGGCATAGGCTATAACCTTTTGATATTGCATCAACACACATCCATAACCTAACTTAGAAGCGTCACAATAGACTATAAAGTCTTCTGTTCCTTCTGGTAATGCTAATATAGGTGCGTTGGTTAATCTTTGCTTAAGAATTCTAAAGGCTTCTTCTTGTTTTGGTCCCCATTCAAACTTAACAGATTTACAAGTCAGTTTTGTTAAGGGAATGGCTATTATAGAAAAATCTCAGATAAACCGTCTATAATAACCGGCCAGTCCTAGAAAACTTCTAACCTCTGTTGGTGATTCAGGGGTTTTCCATTTAGTAATTGCCTCGATCTTTGTGGGATCCACATGAATTCCTTCATGATTGACTAAATGTCCAAGAAACTGTACTTCTTCTAACCAAAACTCACACTACGAAGATTTAGCATAAAGCTTTTCTTTTCTTAATAAACTTAGGAGTGCATATAGGTGTGCTGCATGTTCCTTTTTTACTCTTAGAGTAAATGAGAATATCATCTATAAAGACAATTATGAATTTATCCAAATATGGCTTACATATTCGGTTCATCATGTCCATAAATGCGGCTGGGGCATTGGTTAAACCAAATGGCATGACAGTAAATTCATAATGGCCATACCTTGTTCTGAAGGCGGTCTTAGGAATGTCCTCTTCCTGCACCTTTAATTGATGATATCGTGAGCGTAAATCGATTTTAGAAAAGAATCAAGCTCCTTGTAATTGATCAAACAAATCAGCGATTCTCGGCAATGGGTACCGATTTTTAATCGTCACTTTGTTCAATTCTCGGTAATCAATGCACATACGCATTGACCCGTCTTTCTTTTTGACAAACAAGATCGGTGCTCCCCATGGTGATGAACTAGGCTGTATGAATCCTTTCTCCAGAAGTTCATCCAATTGTTTCTTCAGTTCTTGCATTTCTGCGGGTGCCAAACGGAAAGGTGCTTTGGTAATCGGTGTTGTTCCTGGTAGCAGATGAATTCTGAATTCGACTTCCCTGTCTGGTGGTAGTCCTGGTAGTTCTTCTAGAAATACATCTGAAAATTGGGATACTACAGGAATGTCTTTCAATTCTTTTCCTTTAGTGTTAATGATTGTGGAAATCATATACACTTGTGATCCTTTTCTTGCATAGCTTGTTGTTTTCATTACAGAGATAAATTTCGTGGATCTAGTTGGCTTATCTCCTTTAATTGTGATCTTTTCACCTTTTGGTGAATTTACTTATATTAACTTTTGATCACATAGAATACTGGCTTTATTGGCTATTAACCAATCCATTCCTAATACAATATCAAATCCTGCCAAATCCATTGGGTAAAGATTTGCAATAAACTTTTGATTTAAAATTTCTATTCTTGCTCCCTGCAAGATTCCAGTAATCTTAATGGATTCTTCATTTGCTGTTTCTACTAGACATTCTTGTTGAAGTTTAGTTCATGGTTGATTGAGAAGTTTGCAAAATGAAGTATTAATAAAACTTTGGTTCGCACCAGAGTCAAATAATACCTTGGCAAAAACATCATTAACTAAAAACGTACCGGCAATCACGTCCCGAATCATCTTTGCTTCTTCGGCTATCAGAACAAATGTTCTAGCATTCTTAGTAGTTTTGTTGTTCATGGCTGGGGCTAGTTTCGGACAATTTGGCTTGATGTGACCTTTTTCTCCACAATTGAAGCATACTCCGTTACTGGGTTTCTTCCTACAGTCTTCTTCCTTGTGTCCGGGTATCTTGCAGAAATTGCAGTAGGTGGAGCATTTTCCTGAATGCTTCTTCTTACAGGCTCTATAGTAAGGTGTAGAGGTAGAACCTATATTTTTCCCACGGTTGGAATTACCGTAGCAAAATTCCTGGGTAAGCCTTTGAGCTATGTTCTTCCTTTGGTTTTCTTCTTGTGTACGTACTAGTTCATCAGTCAAGGTATTTGCTAGTTCTACAGCTTCTTCTATGGTTTGTGGTCTAGCTGCCTTGACTACATGTCTAATTTCACTGATTAATCCCCAGATGTAACGGGAGATTAATACTGGTTCTGGTGATGCTAGGGTTGGCACTATTCTAGCATATTCAAAGAATGTAGTAGTGTAACCCTTGTTGTCTACTCCAATCATTCTAAGGTTTAAGAATTTATTATCTATCTGTTCCTTTTCATTGGGAGGATAGCATTTCCTTTCAACCATATTTTTAATCTCATTCCATTCCATATTATAGGTTCTGTCACTTCCCTAGACTGGGGAATAGTATTCCACCATTCTAGAGCTGCATTCTTAAATAGATTGGAAGCAAACATGATTTTATCTTCCTCTGCGTGCTTATTTTTAAGACTGCCTCAATCTTTTCTATCCAGCGTAGAGCTGCAATGGCTCCTTCATTGCCAGAGAATTCTATTAGTTTACAGGACCAGAATTCTTTGTAAGAACAACCATAAGACATGGTTCATCTTCTTTTTGGGATTGGAACTTAGAGTAAGGGTCCATTGTTTACGCTGTAACCGGGTTCAGTAGGTGGTCGTTTACTTCCACTATTACTTTTATTATTTTCCGCTTCCTTAACTGTTTTGATAATATATGGCATTGCGTCTATAATCCCTTGTGCCACTATGTGTTGGACGGCACTGTTATCTAGTTGGTTTCCGTTATTATCGTTATTCGGGTTTTCTTGATTCACTTCGTTGTCTATCTGGATTATAAACATTTACCACGTATTAATATCACATGACAATATCTAATGCAACCAATCACACTACAAGCACATGGATCAAAATCGTCATACATTGTGACCTTTACTATATTTTATATATATGCGTCTATTACAAACTGTAACTGAAATTTAAAGTATAATACTAGTATCAATAGCTATTATCTATTTTTAGGGGATTTTTTTTCAACTTACAAACATATATGTATACATACATACATACATATATATATATATATATATTATTACTATTATGATAGGGGTTCATCCAAAATTGCATGTTGCGCTCGTCATACTTCCAAACGAGCCTCTCACCTATCTGTCTTATCCTTTCACTTTCATCTAACAACTCCTCACCAAACGTTCGGAGTTCCTGCACATTCTTAGTACTCATGGGTGGGGCTGGTGCTGGTATCGGGTCAGGAAACTGGGGCATCGGCTCTTCGTGTGGGTATGTGTCACACCCCAACCGATGGTTGAATCATCGGGGCGCGGCACTGAGCGAAACAGATTGTCCAGGAGAATCCATAACAACTATTAGTTATAATATATTAAAGGTTCATGTCCCATACCATAAACATATAAAATAAAAACAGTTATTGCAGATATTGTTCTCAAAGACAAATTATCCATTCCGACAACTCAGATTTCATTTAATTGTTTGTTTGTTTCTAAGACTCCATCCTAACTAGATTCCAGCACGTAACAAGCAAAGCATCCTAAACACCTATCACATACATTAAAATAAAGGTTAATACACATAGTATAAAGGTGAGCATACAAGTTTGATATAGTACAATAGAGTTCGAAATAGTTTACGCATAACCAGCATGAAACATGTACAAAGTGAAGGCAAGTAGGTTATCGACAGAGAAATATGCACAGATGTGACTACGAGTTGTAGAATGCGCAACACATATACCCACTGGGATACGTGAAGTAAAGCCCTTAACAACCCCTGTCCACGACAGGTGCTGAGTCCAAACTATAGTACTATCGTTGCTAAGGTGTCAGGCAACAATCACTGTGTTAACATAACATACAAGCATTCATCGAATAACACGTAACATGCAATAGCGGTCAGCGTATATGTTTCCGTTGTGTGTCGATTGTGATTTGAATAAGTAACGTATGTAACACCCAAAAGTGCGTAAAGCAAAAAGGGATTGGGTATACTCACAGATTGTGTTTAACAAGTAAACACTCTCTTGGAATGAAGGGAGCGCTGAGAGAGAATAGCCTGAGCAGTTAACAATAGCATAAACGATGAGCAACGCGATAAACGGTGCAAAAGTACCAAGTGTCGGATGGCAATCTGATCGGATGGCAATCCGATCGGGTGGTCAATTGATCGGATGTCAATCCGTTCGGATGGTCATCCTATCGGATGGCCATTCGATTGGATTGACATTCGTTTGGCTAGGATGTGTTTGTGTATGATGGCTTTGAAGTGTTCATTGTAGCATTTTAAAAACAGAGAAGCATCTCTACCCTTCAGGTCGATCGATCGAATGGCAGGTCGATCGGGTAGCAAACCGATTGGCGGGACACTTAGTGAGAACAAGTTCACAGCAGGATTGTCACTCGATCGGATTGCAATCCGATCGGTTGGTAATCCGTTAGTTACTGATGATCTTTGAAAATTATGAAAATGATTAAGTGTTGAAGTTACAAAAGTCACATGATCGGATGGTCGTTCGATCGGATGGCTATCCGATCGGACGGTAATCCATCCGACGTTCAGAACCTTGAGAGATGAAAATAAAAGTTAAGCATGAAACCAAGTGCAAGCCGATCGGATGGCAATCCGTCCTAACGACCTGATCGCCTTGGTACTTGATTATTTTGAAAGGTTTTGCAGTTTTGATCGAGACGGTGTGATAACGTGCTAAACAACAGAAACCCCATCTTAACCCAAGTGATACGATCGAACAGGAATCACCCTAGTCCGATCAGTTAACTATTCATGACGGTCGTTCGTGTTTAACCCGAAATCAGTTGTCTCTTAGATAGAAATCAGATCTTGAACCAACACATCACTAAGAAGAAGTAGAAGATCAGAACGAGCTCCGATTCTATCGGTTTTGAGTGCATTGAGTGTAAAAGAGTTGAAAGAAAGTTAGAAAACCATCTTTTAATCCTTTTAACCATGAATATGTGTAGATCTATACGAAAACATTGTTTATTCATGCGGAAATCCTTCAGATCTAAGTTGTTCTTGGTGGAATGAAGCCAAACCATAGAGTTCATAAGAACCCCATGATGACATCACCCTAGAACACCTCAAATCCGGTGATTTCACGGTTAAAAGTTAAGATTCAAAGGTGAAAAAGATGAAGAAGTGCATGTAGATCATAGAAGTACAAGATTTAGGTTGGAAACTTACAAGAATAACGAGAAATCGAGAGAAATGAGTGCTTGAGTGCGGCTGGTCGAACAAGGAGTTGTCACATCACAAATGATGTGATAGGAGGGTATTTATAGGGTTTCCATAAAGGGAAAATGCGCAGGGTCGGATTGGTCACCGATCGGATGGCAACCCGATCGGATGGCCACTCGATCGGTTGGCTACTCGGTCTAGGTGTTCGGCGTTGAGTTTTGTCGTTTCGATTCACGTGTTGAGCGTTGCGATGCGATTCGAGCGAGCGATGGATAGTATTACCCATTAGTTACACAAATAACTTAACTACTATATCTAACATACAATCACTATAAGCAACTTACGTTTAGCGTTTGCGATTAGATTGCGATTGCGATATAATTGCGATTGCGATTAAACACCTCAACATAAACATAATATGCACAAGTAACACATAATGTCACACACACGTAAAACAATATCCTGAACACATAATTCGAGTTGCGAGTGCAATAACGATAAGTCGATTAGCGATTAAACATGCGATTAATTAGCGATTAAACCTCGATTATTAATAGATACACCACATAATACTACTAAAGCAAATAAAAATAAAGAATTCGATTACAAGTCAAAGAATTCAAAACAGTAGTTGAGCAAGGAGTGACAGATCGCAACTAGCAATCTTTTCTTCCTTTGACTTCAATCTTGATTTTGACTTTGACTTTCGAAACACGGGATGTTACAGCCTCCCCTTCTTAAGGGAATTTCGTCCCGAAATTAGGCTTTAGCCATAACAAACGACTGCGGGTCTTCATGTCACTTTCGAGTTCCCAGGTAAACTCGGCATCGCGTTTGCCTTCCCAGCGAACCTTCACAATGGGAATGCATGAGCGTCTGAGCACCTTGGTTTCTCGTCCCATGATCTCGACAGGATTTTCCACGAAGTGTAATGTTTCGTCCACTTGTAAATCCTCAAGAGGGACATGTAATTCCTGGTCGGCCAAGCGCTTTCTGAGGTTCGAAATGTGGAAAGTCGGGTGGACATTACTAAGTTCCTCCGGTAGTTCGAGTCTGTAGGCCACATTCCCAATTCTTTCCAGAATCTTAAAGGGTCCAACATATCGAGGCACGAGCTTTCCTTTCTTGCCGAATCTTCCAAGGTGCAACCTTTAGGAGTACGTGATCGTCAACGTCAAATTCAAGGGGCCTGAGGCGTCTATCGACATAACTTTTCTGTCGGCTTCGAGCTTTCAGTAGGTTGTCTCGGATTTGGAGGATTTTGTCAGTCGTTTCTTGCAACAGCTCAGGACCGGTAATTTGCGTGTCTCCGATCTCGTGCCATACAATTGGCGATCGACATTTCCTTCCATATAATGCCTCAAACAGTGCCATTTGGATGCTAGAATGATATCTATTATTGTACGAGAATTCGACTAGAGGTAGGTGCGCGTCCCAATTACCACCGAAATCTATGACACACGAGCGAAGCATGTCTTCAAGGGTACGAATCGTTCTTTCAGTCTGACCATCGGTTTGGGGATGGAAAGCGGTACTTAGATTAAGCGTAGTACCGAGAGCAGATTGAAATGTTTCTCAAAGACGCGAGGGAAACCGACCATCGCGGTCAGAGATGATGTCACGAGGCATCCCGTGTCGACAAATGATCTCATCGATGTAGATTCAGGCTAATTTTTCTACCTTAAAGTCTTCTGTTATCGGGAGGAAATGAGCGGATTTTGTCAAACGGTCGACTACAACCCAAATGTTGTCATGACCTGACGTCCTGCGTGGGAGTTTCGTTATAAAGTCCATAGCTATACTCTCCCATTTCCACATCGGGATCTCGGGTTGTACGAGTAAACCAGAGGGTCTTTGCTGTTCGGCCTTGACCTTGGAACAAGTCAGGCACTTCGAAACATAGATAGCGATATCCTTCTTCATGCCCAGCCACCAGTACTTGTAGTGCATGTCCTGGTACATCTTGTCTGCACCGGGATGAATTGAATATCGTGATTTGTGGGCTTCATCCATCAGAAGTTGTCGCAAATTAGTACGCTTGGGAATCCAAATTCGGTCCAAATAATGAAAGATACCATTCGATTTATTCTAGAGTTGGGTGCCATCATTTAGAATCCTTTCCTTCTTCAAAGTACGTTCGGTAAAACAAGCATGTTGCGCGTCACGTATAAGGGCTAAGAGATTAAACTAGGCTTGGGAATTACGAACGCTATGCAAATAGCTTCGTCGACTGAGAGCATCGGCAACGACGTTTGCTTTGCTAGGAAGGTAACGAATCTCACAGTCATAATCATTGAGTAGTTCTACCCACCAGCGTTGGCGCATATTTAGTTCCTTCTAGTTAAAGATATGTTGTAGGCTCCTATGATCGGTGAAGATCGTACACTTGGTACCATAAAGGTAGTGTCGCTAAATCTTTAACGCAAAAACAACTGCGCCGAGCTCGAGGTCATGTGTGGTGTAGTTCTTCTAGTGGATCTTGAGCTGTCGAGAAGCGTACGCTATAACCTTGTCTCGTTGCATAAGAACACAACCAGGACCAAGGTTTGAGGCATCTCAGTAAACTACGAAATCGTCATTTTCGTCGGGCAGTAAGAGCACGGGGGCATTGCAAAGCATAGCTTTGAGAGTTTGAAAGGCTTCCTCCTGTTTAGTTCCCCAAACAAAAGGTTTATCCTTATGCGTAAGAGAGGTAAGCGGTACAGCGATCTTAGAGAAACCTTCGATAAATCGGCGATAATAGCCTGCCAGTTCGAGAAAAGAACGGACTTCAGACGGATTTTTGGGTGTAACCCAACTCTTAACAGCTTCGATCTTCACGGGATCGACATGGATACCTTGACTATTGACAATGTGACCCAAGAATTGGACCTCCTCCAACCAAAATTCACACTTAGAGAACTTGGCATAGAGACGGTTTCCCTGGTGTAACTCAAGAACCAAATGTAGATGCTGCGAGTGTTCGGCTTTTGACTTGGAATAGATTAGGATATCATCGATGAACACGATTACGAAGCGATCAAGAAAGGGTTTGCACACTCGATTCATTAAATCCATGAAAACTGCGGGGGCGTTGGTCAAACCAAAAGGCATAACAACGAACTCGTAGTGACCATAGCGGGTTCGAAATGCGGTTTTGGGTATATCATCCTCTTGAACGCGTAACTGGTGATAGCCAGAGCGTAGATCGATCTTCGATAAACACGTAGCACCTTGTAATTGATCAAACAAATCATCGATTCGAGGCAAGGGATAGCGATTCTTGATTGTCATCTTATTCAACTCCCTATAGTCGATGCACATCCGGAACGATCCATCTTTCTTTTTGATGAAAAGGAAAGGTGCGCCCCAAGGAGAGGTGCTAGGGTGAATAAAGCCTTTATCAAGTAGTTCCTGGAGCTGACTCGAGAGTTCGCACATTTCAGAAGGAGCGAGATGATAAGGCGCTTTAGCAACAAGGTTTGCTCCAGGAATGAGGTCGATTCGGAAATCAATATCACGAGCGGGAGGTAATCCGGGTAAATCGTCGGGGAAAACGTTGGGGAATTCACAAACAACGGGAACGTCTTTTACTCCTGAGTTTCCTTTCCTTTCCTTTCCTTCTTCGCTACTACAATGTTAGCCAAGAAAGCTCTGTATTCCTTGCGGGGATACTTGCTAGCTTGGACACATGACATGAGTTTAAGACCTTTAGAAGGTGTTTCACCATACACACAAAGTAGGTCAGCATTATCAAGCGAGAAACGAATCATCTTATCAAAGCAAACAACTTCAGCACGATTTTCACGAAGAAAATCCATGCCTACTATGATGTCAAAACTACCGAGCTGCATCGAAATAAGGTCGATAGGGAAGACGTGATTGTTGAGTTCAAGCGTACAATCATGTAGAACAGAATTGACAGCGACGGTCCTTCCGGTGGCAACTTCAACATCGAACGTCGAGGGTAGATGGGTGCGCTTACGATTAAGGAGCTTTTTGAATTCAAACGATACAAAACAGTTATCGACTCCAGTATCAAATAAACACGTAGCATATATACCATTCACAAGGAACGTACCATTGACCACATTGTTGTCTGCTTGAGCCTGGCGAGAGTTAATGTTGAAAGCACGTCTGCGGGCTGCTGGTTGTTGCTGCTGTTGCTGAGGCTGCTACTGGGGCTGCTGCTGTTGTGGCTCTTGCTTCACCACTCGATTGGGGTACATGTTTATGAAGTGGTTGGGATCACCACACACATAGCAAGCTCTAGCATTAATCGCGGGTGCAGGAGCCGCTTGATGGTCTTGAGGAGCAGTAAGTAGAGCTTGTGGAGCAGGGGCTTGACCTTGAGCTGGAGCTTGACGTGGACCTGTACGGCAGTTGGCGGTGAACTGGCCGTACATGTTGCAATGCACACAGTATCTGTAAGAGATTCCCACAGGGTGGTGATAGGTACAAGTAGGGCAAGTCGGGTGAGGACCAGTATACGCATGCTTTGTTGGCGGTGCGTTGGTGACCGGTGCCGCTACTTGGCGGTGTTGAGGCTGCGGTTGGGCAGGAACTGATTGGAACGAGGCAGTAGTAACTCCACATTTCTTGTTGCTGGAACTGCTGTTGTTCTTCCTCTTGTGACAAGAGGACTTTGAAGACTGCGGAGCGGCGGCGGTTTCAGCGGTTGGAGCAGTGGTAGCTTGATGCAGATTCTTGGTAGCTTTATCCTAGTAACCAGACTTGACTCGCTTGTCTTTGATCTCAGCAGCGAGCGAAAAGGTTTCCTCAATTGTTGTCGTCTTTGTAGCTTGAACGAAATCAGCCACGCAATCCGGAAGAGCACGGATATACTTCTTGATGGTGATTTCAGGCATGGTAACTTGACTAGGATAGATTATGCTTAGCTGCTTAAAGCGAGCAGTTAAACCAGTGTTGTCTCCATCTTTCTGCTTGATATGCCAGAACTCGTCCTCCAGCTTTTGGCGCTCATGGGGGGGGCAGAACTCTTGCATCATGACGTCCTTCAACTCATCCCATGTCAGCTCGTAAGCTGCATCATTTCCGCGTTTGTTTCTCTCGGCCGTCCACCAATCCAGAGCTCGGGATTGGAAGACGCCAGTGGCGTTAAGTATACGGAGATTATCAGGACAACCACTCTGGCGCAGGGTGACTTCGATAGAATCAAACCATTGGAACATGGCCGTAGGCCCATCTTCACCGGTAAACTCTTTCGGGCCGCAGGCTTTGAACTGCTTGAAACTAAAAACAACTTAAGGAGCATCAGTCCTGGACTCTTCAGAAGACTTGCTAGCATTTTCATTCAGCTCACTAACAATCTGGGGAATAACTTTCGCCATTTTCTTAGCGACGAGGGCGGCGATGCGTTTGTCATCATGATTGTGGCGAGCGGAACGTGAGTGAAATGATCCAAATGACGACATTGTCTGCAACAGACAGCGCCATAGGATTCAAAACGTTATACGATTTTAATTAACCCTAGTATAGACTCGTGCTCAGCTCTAAACTATAGCATATAAAGCTCAGGAACATGATCAATCACATAAGCATATAAACACAGAAGCACATAAGCACGTAAGCACGTAGGGCATAGAAGCACGTAAGCACACATAAACTAACCTAAAGACATATGTTGCACGTATTCACCTATCTTTCACAACACGTATAACGTTTAAGTATAGCGATTGCAATTTGCGAGTACACAGCGAGTAACATAGCATGCGATCGTCCACAGACAGTAACGATTTGTTAGCGTTGGGTGGTGTGTTGTGTGTGATAAGCGGAGCAAGAAGCATTAGATCGAAACCATCAGTATCTCAAATCCCTAACGAATGTAAAACCATATAAATCACATAAAATCCACATAAAACGACAAATATCAGAGTCAGCAATTGCAGGCTCAGAATCGAAACACATAAAAGTCGAGAATAGATTGTCTGCGGCTGATAGACATCGACTGTCCAAAGTGATTCGACTATTCACAAGGACTTTTGGTACACACTTTTGGCTTTTAGGACTGTGCTCTCGCCTCGATTTGGGCGAACGGCACGCATCCTTCCAGTTGCAGTGTGACTTCAAGTCATTGGAGTTTGTCGAGACTTTGGTGAGATCTTTGTAAAACCAAAATAAGAACGGAACTAGTTATCAAGGTTTGGGTTCCACCCCTGTCTTAACGACTTCGTTCCCGTTTTGATGAAATAGAGGAAAAAATATGCGTTAAAGTACGGATTTCACTCATGTTTCAACGCAAATTCTCATGTTTATTGATAAAAATGCGGGTCGAGAGTTTGCGGTTTTCACACCTAATCTCAACCTAACCACTCATTTATTTTCAGGAATTAGAGTGCAGTGATAGTGTAGCGTTCAGCGAGTGCGAGCGAGAAATAGCAGTAAGCTCGTACAAAAACCCCTACTGGGCATGTACGAGTCAGGTTGTTGGTACTTAGACTATAGACTAGGTCGTTTCTAAGACATCGACCCGGACTAGGTCGAGTCTTGCCTAATTCCCTATAGTTATGTCTCTGATACCAATCTGTCACACCCCAACCGATGGTGGAATCATCGGGGCGCGACACTAAGCGAAATAGATTGTCCAGGAGACTCCATAACAACTATTAGTTATAATATATTAAAGGTTCATGTCCCATACCATAAACATATAAAATAAAAATAGTTATTACAGATATTATTCTCAAAGACAAATTATCCTTTCCGACAACTCAGATTTCATTTAATTGTTTGTTTCTAAGACTCCATCCTAACTTGATTCCAGCATGTAACAAGCAAAGCATCCTAAACACCTGTCACATACGTTAAAATAAAGGTCAATACACATAGTGTAAAAGTGAGCATACAAGTTTGATATAGTATAATAGAATTCGAAATAGTTTATGCATAACCATCATGAAACATGTACAAAGTGAAGGCAAGTAGGTTATCGACAGAGAAATATGCACAGACGTGACTGCGAGTTGTAGAATGTGTAACACATATCCCCACTGGGATACGTGAAGTAAAGCCCTAAACAACCCCTGTCCATGACAGGTGTTGAGTCCAAACTATAGTACTATCGTTGCTAAGGTGTCAGGCAACAATCACTGTGTTAACATAACATACAAGCATTCATCGAATAACACGTAACATGCAATAGCAGTCAGCGTATAAATTGTTTTTGCATTGTGTGTCGATTGTCATTTGAATAAGTAACGTATGTAACACCCAAAAGTGCGTAAAGCAAAAAGGGATCGGGTATACTCACAGATTGTGTTTTACAAGTAAACACTCTCTTGGATTGAAGGGAGCACTGAGAGAGATTAGCCTGAACAGTTAACGATAGCATAAATGATAAGCGGAACGATAAACGGTGCAAAAGTACCAAGTGTCAGATGGCAATCAGATCGGATGGCAATCCGATCGGGTGGCCAGTTGATCGGATGTCAATCCGTTCGGATGGTCATCCGATCGGATGGCCATTCAATTGGATTGACATTCGTTTGGCTAGGATGTGTTTGTGTATGATGGCTTTGAAGTGTTCATTGTAGCATTTTGAAAACAGAGAAGCATCTCTACCCTTCAGGTCGATCGATCGAATGGCAGTTCGATCGAGTAGCGATCCGATTGGCGGGACACTTAGTGAGAACAAGTTCACAGCAGGATTGTCACTCGATCGGATTGCAATCCGATCGGTTGGTAATCCGTTAGTTACTGATGATCTTTGAAAATTATGAAAATGATTAAGTGTCGAAGTTCCAAAAGTCACATGATCGGATGGTCGTTCGATCGGATGGCTATCTGATCGGACGGTAATCCGTCCGACGTTCAGAACCTTGAGAGTTGAAATAAAAGTTAAGCGTGAAACCAAGTGCAAGCCGATCGGATGGCAATCCGTACTAACTACCCGATCGTCTTGGGACTTGATTATTTTGAAAGGTTTTGCAGTTTTGATCGAGACGGTGTGATAACGTGCTAAACAACAGAAACCCCATCTTAACCCAAGTGATCCGATCGAACAGGAATCACCCTAGTCCGATCATTTAACTATTCGTGAAGGTCGTTCGTGTTTAACCCGAAATCAGTTGTCTCTTAGATAGAAATCAGATCTTGAACCAACACATCACTAAGAAGAAGTAGAAGATCAGAACGAGCTCCGATTCTATCGGTTTTGAGTGCATTGAGTGTAAAAGAGTTGAAAGAAAGTTAGAAAACCATCTTTCAATCCTTTTAACCATGAATATTTGTAGATCTATGTGAAAACATTGTTAATTCATGTGGAAATCCTTCAGATCTAAGTTGTTCTTCGTGGAATGAAGCCAAACCTTAAAGTTCATAAGAACCCCATGATGATATCAACCTAGAACACCTCAAATCCGGTGATTTCACGGTTAAAAGTTAAGATTCAAAGGTGAAAAAGATGAAGAAGTGCGTGTAGATCATAGAAGTACAAGATTTAGGTTGGAAACTTACAAGAATCGTGAGAAATCGAGAGAAATGAGTGCTTGAGTGCGGCTGGTCTAACAAGGAGCTGTCACATCACAAACGATGTGACAGAAGGGTATTTATAGGGTTTCCATAAAGGGAAAATGCGCAGGGTCGGATTGGTCACCGATCGGATGGCAACCCAATCGGAAGGCAGCCTGATCGGATGGCAATCCGATCGGATGGCCACTCGATCGGTTGGCCACTCGATCCAGGTGCCCGGCGCGTTGAGTTTTGTCATTTTGATTCACGTGTTGAGCGTTGCGATGCGATTCGAGCGAGCGATGCGATAGTATTACCCATTAGTTACACAAATAACTTAACTACTATATCTAACACACAATCACTATAAGAAACTTGCGTTTAGCGTTTGCGATTAGATTGCGATTGCGATAGAATTGCGATTGCGATTAAACACCTCAACATAAACATAATATGCACAAGTAACACATAATGGCACACACACGTAAAACAATATCCAGAACACATAATTCGAGCTGCGAGTGCGATAGCGATAAGTCGATTAGTGATTAAACATGCGATTAATTAGCGATTAAATCTCGATTGTTAATAGATACACCACATAATACAACTAAAGCAAATAAAAATAAAGAATTTGATTACAAGTCAAAGAAGTCAAAACAGTAGTTGAGCAAGGAGTGACAAATCGCAACTAGCAATCTTTTCTTCCTTTGACTTCAATCTTGACTTTGACTTTGACTTTCGAAAGACGGGGTGTTACAGTATGGGTTCTCTAGGATTTCCCTGATATATTGGTCATTATCCCAATATGGATGTAGAGGGTCCAGGTTGGGATAGGGAGCTACTGGGTTTTGCATGGGTTCTTCTATTGGGTAAAGTTCTTGATAATCCCTGTGGTCGTCAAACCATGGGTCATACTCTGGAGGAGGGGGTGCTGGGATTCTAGGGATTTCAGCTGGGTCAAAGGCAGGTACTGGAAGCTGGTCTACTGGGTTTGGTTCAATTTCCATGGGTTGTGTGGGAAACAGTGGTAACGGCTGAGGTGCAATAAGTTGTTCTAAATTTGGGTCTACAGCTGTGGTAGCTAATATGTGAAAATTAGCTAATTTCCTATTGAGTATATCCTGGGTTTGAGCATTCATTTCTCTATTTGCCGCTGCTAAGGCCCGCTGTTGCTGCAACTTCCTCATTCTTTTCCTACGCTCGTGCGCTCCCCGACTGAACCATCCTCTCTTTTTGGGAGGGAATGGTTCTTCAGACTGTGCCTTAAATACAAAGATTTCTTCTTCTGTGTCAGCTGAGTACCCCGAGGGGGTAGGTTTGGAAGAAGTTCCTTCATCCTTAGGTGAACTAGACAGTTGACGGTAAGCGTCCGAAGGTCCTTGATCACTCATACAGTAAACTAACAAATTGTTAAATAACACAAAACAATAATATACGCACATAATTCCGTAGACAATTTCCTAACATAACAGATAAAATTTTGGTGTCAGCAGAACACTTCTGTGGCTGAAATCAGTGGCTGTAGCTCTAATACCACCTTCTATCGCAACCCCCGACCCCTGCCTCGGGAGGCGGGCGGCCGCGGCCTAATCAGAGATGGTGGTATCGGTGTTTATCATTATTTGGCAGCGAAAATTTCATCAGGACCGTAGTTAGGAAATATTTTATCAGAGTAAAACACCACATTTTATAATAATAAATATATTGGGATAAAACCCAAGTTTCCATTACAAACGTGTTTTTAGGGGTAAACCCTAAATTATTGAAATAAAACATCTTCTTTATTTAGGTAACTTTTTACAGCCACTTTTCCAAGCCTTCAGTGCTGTCCAGCTGGCTTCAATTTGGCTTTCACATTTTGTTACCTGAAACGCGTTTAAAAACATTTTGTCAGTGGGAAATACTGGTGAGTGAATCCTAATTTAATCAAAACAAGTTTTATCAGTTTACAGTATTGAGGGCGATCTCGCAATTACATTTGTTTATATTTCTACTTTAATTACCACCCACGGTACTGTCAACCCGACTTGTGGTCATGTTACTACACACAGTGTAGTAACAAATTTTGTATACAAAACCACAGCATACCGACGATAATTGTAGAATTACAAATACTCAATCACTGTGAAATATAATTTAAAGCATTGAGGCTTTGTAAAACAGTTTGCAAAAAAGAGGATTACTCACATTGCTATCTTAGGTAATTTCCTGTGGCTTTCTGGTTATAATCTATAAAATTTAAAATAATGCACACGCGTTAGTATAATAACCCAATTTTACATTAGTTATACTGTGACAACCCTCAAAACCCCATGCATTCCGTACAATTCATTAATGATAATTAAAGTGTTTGACGACTGTGTGGAATTACTTAACTGCTTTCTGATATCTGTGTTACTTACATGTGCGTGTTAGCATACTAGTAGTATGCAGAAAACTTGACTAAATGATCCTGAATATTTTCCTATGTGTTAGAAATTAATTGTGTTACAAAAATATATGTATAAGACGCCTTACGGAACAATTAAACAACTTAACGAAACAGTATCCGACCGAACAACCGGACATTACCCGGGACACTAAATTTTGCCAAACACATTATTTATTTATTTCCTGGCTAGTCGTGATCCCCGAACACCCTAACACCCGCTAAAAAGCAAATAAATAACATATGTGAAAGTTATACTTGAGATCTAACTTATGGTTGTCATTTACTTGAAATGTTACACCCAACCCCCCCCCCCCCCCATTAGAACCGAAAATCAGCCCCAAGGACCCCACCATATATTTTCTCCATAATCTCATGATCTTGCCAAGATTATATCTTCATAATTTAATAGACCTTGCTTGTAGATCTCATCCTAATATATGAAGATATCTATATATGTATGGCACAAGGATTCAATGTCATTTCACCAAGATTCACACTCAACCCTCATCACTCTACTCTCTCTCTCATTCGGCTCCACCACAACCGAAACCACATCCCACCACCTTCATCATCCATCTCTTCCATTTTTACAAGTTCCATTCAAGTTTGAAGGTGATCCATGGAGGTTGCAAGTTGAAGGGCATTCGAAGGAGCTTTGTTTCTTGCATTTTCATCATCTTATTCACTAGAGAATCATCCCTAGCTATAAGCTAGTAGTAAGCTCTTGTTTAACCCTTGATCATCTTACTCTTATGGCTAATATTTGTAGAATGATGTTTATTTCACAAGAACACTAAAAAGGGTTTAACCAAGAAGATGAAACATGATGTATTTGTGTTAGTATGAAATTGTTTTGATATGTACTGAGTATTTGCTGATTTACTTGTTGATATTGATGTGTGATATTGTTACGATCACTAAATATGATTAACGGGATCAACCGAACACAAACTAGTAAGCTAAAGACTAAAAACAGAAACTGTCCAAGCTTTACAGCCAACTTCAGTTGGCTGTAACAGGACCATAACTTAATGAAAAATGTATTTTCTAAAGCCTAGATTTATGTGTTATAAAATACGGTTCTAATGGCACCGGAATCGTAATTTTTGGACTTCGTTTACTATTTTTAAATAACTGATTCGTAACAGCAGCTTAAGCTGAATTTTGACAGCAATAAATGGGTGTCGTACTTTCAGTCATAACCTGAGTTTTGTGATGAATCGGACCATGAAATTTGTACAGTAGAGGAAAACCGATGCATTTGTAAATACCCCACTGGAATTTCGTAAATCGGACACTCGATGAATTTTTAATAAATTGTTCCGTGGACTGTGGTCAGAAATACATAAATCTGAGTTCAGTCCGGAATATGAATTTTTATAAAATATTGGTAATGAACCGGGCCTAACACAATAAAATATGGAACGTTTAAGACATCCTGTAAAAATTTGGGAATTTTTGGAATAATTTAACTATTTTATTAAAATGTCCGAAAACAGCTGGTTTTGAATATAAATGCTGAATTGAGATAAGTTGTGACTTGCGTGTCTAAATGTCGAGTATGCTATCGGTGAATGATCTAACATGTTATATGTGTTACCTGCAATATCGTATGTTTGTTTATGAGTGGGGAATGGATGGGAAGTTTATATGGGCATAAATCGTTAAAGTGTGTACCTGTTATGTGGACGAAGTAATGTGCAAATAAACCATACGTAGGATACGTGTTATGCATGAGAAACTGATTGTTATCCGTACCTTATTAGGACGTGACTGACCGACCTTGACTTTTAACTATATTTGAGAACCTAACCGAGCAAACCGAGGTGAGTTCACACTCTTTCTAAGGCATGGGATTCCCAGGGGTTGGGAATGGGATTGAATAACTACTTGTACTATCATTACTATTAAACTACTTTTTACTGTCCTCAGATTGAAGGGCACGTACGTAAAACCTACGTACACTCATACTTACTACTGTCCTCAGATTGAAGGGCACGTACGTAAGACCTACGTACACGATCATAAGACCATCAACTCTATCACTTTAAGTCCCTCATTTATCGACTTAATCGCCGAGGCCTGTGGCGAGCGGGTCATTAGTTAATAGCGCTATTAGGTTTAACAAACCTCACACCGTGCCAGTCGGACGGGCGTGTACTAATGGACTATGGGCAAAGGGTCAATGCTGATAGACATTGAGTTAGGGCACCTCTTATAATTTTCGTAGCAGTCGATACGCATGGTCTAGTAACACATGGGAAACCCCCACTAATCTTCGCAAACATGTCAGAAAGACCGTGATGCAAACTTATACGATACATGGTTTTCAAAACGAACAGATGATTTACGAAACGAATGCTATAACTAAACAACCACTGTGAATTCACTCAACTTTGTTGTTGACTCGTTGTTACATGCCTTACAGGTCGCTAAACATTTGGAGCTTGCACGAGGAAGGAGTCGTTGTGGTGTGCGAACGGTTATGTCCAGTGTTTAATGTTTAAAACATTATGAACTTATTAAACCTATGTGTTGGACTTTAAACTTATGAACTGCGAACTTATGTTTTGAACTTTACGTTTATGCTTCCGCTGTCTAAATTAAAAACTTGGTTAACTAGCTTTTGGTCACCAATCGTATTGTGGTTGTCTTTATTTACTTAAGTACGTTGTTCAGTATGATTGGTGGCTCGATCCTGGTCACGTCACGCCTCCAAGCGGTGGAACTCCGCACGGTGGATTTTGGGGGTGTGACTATACCTCCCCGAGACAGAACTCCACGACTACGTCGGGCAGAGCCTCAACAGCCGTTACGGAGCACTAGATCAATCGGGTAGCGTATCTAATACGTAACCGGGGGTTAAAATACTTACAATGAGGCAGAGGCTAATTAGGGGGGGTATTATGCCCGATACTACTTCAATTATTTAGAATTTTAGAGAGAATTTCGAATGTTGAACGATTTGTGAATTGAGGCCTATCCCATCTATTTATAGGGCTGTTCGGCCACTTCCTCGCGGCCCGCGAAAGAAACACAAGGGGCCGTCACGCCCCGCGAGCTAGGCTACCTAGGCCGTAGCCTTGACCAATCACCGGCTAGGCTTGACGAGTCGCGGGACACTTGGCGCTTTAGGGTTTCGCCTGGTGGCACTAGATCGCGCCCCGCGAAGGATCAGGTGTATTTTGTCGCGCCCCGCGACAGACTCATTTTATTGTTTTTATTTTATTTTCAATTATATAAAGGTATTTTGGGACCGGTTTTCGTATACGGGGTGTATTTTAGGGCGTATAGGGATATTCTAATTATTTTAGGAAGGGTTGTTATAAAACCATCAGGGTAATTGTCACACCCCGACCACGTAAAACATCAAATCGTGGCGGAAACGTCGGAGAGTGTTGTAACAGAATTATTGTTTCACAACCATGGTATTTAATGTTATGTTTTATTTATAAACAAAAGGATTACATTGTCTTAACTTGACTGAAACAAAGGGAAACAAGAGCACATAACATTATTAAACTAGTTCTAGCTTCATTTTAAAGTCACTAAGGCACAGGTCCGCCTAAGTGTATCTCGATCATCCTATGCAACAGCTCCTGAAACACATGTGAAAATAGGTACGTCAGCATAAAAAAAATGTCTGTGAGATACATAGGTTTTGTGAAAATAGGATTCATGACTTGAGTTTAAAGAAATGTTTAAATAAAAAAATTAGTCATGAATCTTGTTAAGTATTTTCTTTTATAAATCTTACAAAAATGTGATAAGAAATCAGATTATATAAAAGAAAGGTGTATGGTTAATTAAATAACCAAGTAAAATGAGTTGTATAAACTGTTTTGTAAAATAATGTTTTGTGAAAAATATGTTATTTGTGTAAAATGTTATATGTATAAATTGAAATAATTTAAGTAACGCTATGATATGCAGTATCATACAAGCACTTATATATAGGAAGTACCATCGGCGTATCCACCATGCTTGTATCATATTACACACGCCTCGTTACTCAAATCACTTACCCAAACAAACCACCAATGTAAATTGTTCATGTTTAAACCAATTGTCAAATGTTATTGTGTAAACCATGTCAGAATGTTTATGTTAATGTAAATCAGGTAATGTGTAAACCAATGTTAAATGCTTATGTCAAATGTAAATCATGTAATGTGTAATCAAATGTGATGTATGGTAAGTGAAATGTATCAACTAAACCATAGGTAAAATGCACAAAAACAAGGTATTGAAGTAAAACATAGTTTAAATCAAAGTTATGTTTTGTGGAAATGCATTCTATACTGATACAAACATCTATGCGGTATTGTAAAAATGCATACATTCAAGCCTTGAGACTGTGGCGATAAACCCTTAAACAAATTAAAGGTTTATCTAAGTTATGTGTATCGAATTCGGTCATTCCTTCCATCCAAACATACCTAGGATTTCAGGAATGGGAGTTGTCAATTCCTATGGTACCACTACCTACTAACGAACGGCGTGATCAATGTTAATGAATGTATTTTTGTCCCATTTAAAGAAACCAAATGTCATACCAAAATGTAAGCATGTGATGTAATGTAAATGTACTAAGTATGCAACAAATGGACATACATAGCTTGTGTTGAAAAACAAATGTACTAAGTATGCAACAATGAACATACATAGCATGAAAAGGCAATGTAAAACAATGCACTAGGTATGCACTAAATGGACATACAAAGCGTGAAATGTAATGTAAAACGATGTACTAAGTATGCACTAAATGGACATACATAGCATAAAATGCAATGTAAAACGGTGTACTAAGTATGCAAAAAATGGACATACATAGCAAAAACACAACGAAATCATGTACTATAAGTGTACTAATGAACATAATAAGCATATGATATGAAAACATGGAAAGCATGAAAGTAACAAGTAGGCACATGTGTTTCACCCCAAAACGTTTGAAAAACAGTAAAAGAGGGGTCCATGTACTCACTTGAGATTGCTCAATAGTCTTTATGTTGGAGTCTGTATGCCCAAGACACATATTAGATTGATGTGGCTAGTACGTTATGATCCAAGTCGAGTCATACCCAAATACAAGCTAGACAAACACTTATAATATTTATTTATGATATGATCAAACAAATAAATATTAACACTTACAATATTTAGAAATTGGTTTTCTAAGTAATTACACTTGAGAAACTAATAAATTATATGGATAATTTATTTTGAGAGAATATTTTATTTTGTTATTTAATGGGTTAAATAACATAAGTCTTATAACATATGATATTATATTTTATAAGAGTTATAAAATATATATATGTAAGACTTATATTATTTAAAAGAAAAATTGATTTTTTTTTAAATAAAAGTGGGTCGCCCCCCTCTTCCCAAGAAGTTGTGGTCCAATCACAATACATGCAATTTGCATGTGTAAGATGGGTCTTGATTGGGTGGTCTTCCCAAGACCATTTTTTATCCAATTACCTTTCATGCATTTGCATGTGTAAGAAGGCATGTGATTGGGTGGAATGGAGGTGATCATCTCTCATGCTTATATAACCATTTTTTATGACAAAACAAAGGAGAAGACTTGAGAAATTGCTCTCTAATTTTCGGTCATCATGAGGATTTCTCAAGTGTTCGGCTTTTGATCTTTAGTGTTAAAAATCCTAGCTAATCTCGTGGTGTATGTTGGAAGCTTGGGGTATACAAGCTTGAGGCCTTCTACTCTTGAAGGCAAACATTCAAGAAGCATCATTCGTTTCATTTCTCATTACTCTAAGAAGGTAGGTATATTTTGTAAAAGAAGATGCACACAAAAATGCGGTTTTGGTTTGGACCATAACATTCGGTCCAAAGAACTTCATCGTTCTCAACGGGATTTTAACCCGATAACCAAAACACATTTTGAAGTCCAAAAGAGTTTGGAGCTGAATATAAAAGACTTTTGGAAGCTCAAAGAAGGTGGAGAGATCATAAACAAGAAGGAGACTTGAAGCATTTGGATGCGGGATCAAGTGGGAGTTCAACGACACATTTCTTGTGTCATTTTTCACCCTTTAGGAAGGACCTTTTGGCACACTTGTTTCGGCTAACAAGTGTTGTCAAAATAGTTGGCTATGGTTATGCACCTATTGTTATGTATGATATGCTTGTTTGGTTGCTTATTTTGTTGTTTTAGATGATATGTCGATATGCATGACTAAACAAACTAATAATCAACAACAAGCGTAAAATTGGTTCTTAACAAAATCATTAAAATGGTTAATAAAGGTTTTATTAAAAATTAATGATTTTATAATAAAATGGGTTTTGTTAAAAAAGAACCTTGAAAATTAGTTTTCACTAAAGTACCATTGATTTGAATGCATGCAAATGTATGGTACATAATATTTTCTAAACTAGAATTTTGAAATATTAAAAACCCTTTTATAAAACAAGTCAAACACCATCCTTTTATACAACACTCGAAACACTTAGGAACTCTTATTGTGGGATAAAGGTCACCTAACCACATTTGAGGGAACTTGTATGTTCGAGGTGGGTTTACCATGTTTGTGGGATAAAGGTCACCTAACCACTTATGTGTATAAACTCACACGTGTGTGTAAGTTGGATGACTTGATTTGGAAACCATGAACTTAGGGTCACCGAAGCATGGGAACAAAGGTGTTAATGGGATTAAAAATGCCAACTAAACATAAAGATGTTTAACCGATCCCATATGACTAGAAATTGCAAAGAGTTGCAATTGTCAAACGTTGACTACCTTGTTAATTTAAATAGAGGGATAAAGGTCACCTAACCAATATTTAAATGTAACGTTGGATTCTAGATTTTAATTATTAATAGTCTTTAAGACACAAAAGGGTATTAATGATTAAAATATAATAATATCGAAAATACTAAAATTGAACTTGTTAAATTTTGTAGATGGCCGCTAACAATGCAAACCCGATTAACCAAACCGTCCGAAACCTATCACTAAGAACCATCCTTGAAAAGGATCGTCTCAACCATAACAACTTCATGGATTGGTTTCGAAACTTGAGAATCGTTCTCAAGCAAGAAAAGATATCCTATGTGTTGGACGGTCCTATTCCCGATGAACCTAACGTGGAAGATGTGGAAGCCTACAATGATTGGGTTAAGTATACCGAGGACTCCATGCAAGCCTCATGCCTCATGTTGGGAACCATGATTCCCAAAATTCAAAAGGATTTTGAACATCACGGGGCATACGACATGATTACCCAGTTAAAGGAAATGTTCCTACAACAAGCAAGGGTAGAACGCTTCGAAACTGTTCGGGCGCTTCATGCATGTCGAATGGAGGAAACCCAATCGGTATCATCTTATGTCCTTAAGATGAAAAGCCACATTGATCGCCTCGAAAGGCTAAATTGTCCCGTCTCTAAATAGTTGGCTACTGATTTGATCCTCAACTCTTTAATAAAGAAATTTGAAAGCTTTGTAATGAATTACAACATGAATGGATGGGACAAGAGCATTGGTGAACTTCATGCAATGCTCAAGACGGCCGAAGCAGGAATGGGCAAAAAGGCTTTACCCGTCCTAGCAATCAATGAAGGAGGCAACAAGAAGAGGCCCCACCCCAACTCTAAAGTAAACTATGCTAAAAGAAAGGGACACGTCAAGGGAAAGGGAAAGGGAAAAGCTAAAGCAGAACCCGCCAAACCAAAAGAGAAGAAGCAAAAGGTTGCTACGAATGACCCATGCTTTGAATGTGGTGAGATAGGACATTGGAAGATAAATTGTCCGACCTATCTCAAAGAGTTGAAAAACAAGAGGAATGCAGGGCAAACCTCAGGTACTATCTTTATGATACATGTTGAGCTTAATGTTATTTCTTCTAGCACATGGGTACTAGATACCGGATGTGGAACTCATATTTGCAATTCGTTGCAGGGGTTCAAAAGAAATAGACATTACAAGAAGGGAGACGCTAGTCTCTTCATGGGCAACGGAGCAAAGGTTGATGTCGAAGCTCAAGGAGACTACGTTTTAGAGCTTCCAAGTGGTTTGGAAGTTATTTTGAAGAACGTTTTGTATGCTCCTAGTTTAACTAGGAACATAATTTCTGTTTCCCTTTTAAAACAATCTGGTTTCAATTTCAAATTTGTTAACTATGACATTTATGTTTCTAAGAATGATGTGTTTTATTTTAAAGTTATGTCTTTAAATGGTATTTATGAATTAGATCATGATAACGCATCATATGATAGCTCAATGTACCAAGTAACCAACAAGAAACTCAAAATGGATTTGAGTGATTCCTACCTTTGGCATTGTCGCCTTGGACATATAAGCAAGAATCGCATGCATACACTTCAGAAAAATGGTCTTTTGAATACAAATGAAGATAATTCATTTGATGTATGTGAATCTTGTTTACAAGGTAAAATGACCAAGACACCCTTTAGTGGAACTTTTGAAAGGGCTAAAGACTTACTAGTATCATACATTCAGATGTATGTGGTCCTTTTAAGCCGATGACTAGGAATGGTGAAAGATACTTCATTACCTTTACCGACGACTATAGTCGTTATGGTTATGTGTATTTACTAAAACACAAGGATGAAGCATTTGAAATGCTCAAAGACTTCAAAAGTGAAGTAGAAAATCAACTCAAGAAAACAATCAAAGTCCTTCGCACCGATAGAGGAGGTGAATACCTTAGTGGTGCTTTTCAAGATCATCTTAGGAGTTGTGGGATTATCTCACAACTTACTCCACCTGGAACACCACAACACAATGGTGTGTCCGAAAGGAGAAATCGAACTCTATTAGATATGGTTCGATCTATGATGGCTAGAAGCACATTACCTCTATCGTTTTGGGGTTACGCTTTGCTCTCCGCAGTCCGTATACTAAATATGGCCCCAACCAAGAAAGTGGAAAAGACACCTTTGAAATATGGCATTGAAACCCTCCATCATTATCATTCTTAAGGGTTTGGGGTTGTGAAGCTTATGTTAAGCAATACACTCCAAATAAATTGGAAGTCAGATCTACTAAGTGTATCTTTGTAGGATATCCTAAAGATGATATAGGATATTATTTCTACTACCCAACCGAGCAAAAGGTATTTGTTGCTCGAAAGGGTAAGTTCTTAGAAGCTAAGTTCCTTATGGAAGGAACTAGTGATAGAACAGTGGAACTTGAGGAGGATCAAGAACCACAAGACGATACACGTTTGGCTGATACTAGCGCTCAACAAGAGATTGTTGAAAACGATCAAGAGGTTGATCAGTACGCACAAAATGTTCGCAGATCTGGTAGAATTAGTAATCCACCTGAAAGATATGGATTTTTTATGGATGGATGCTACGTGGTAGATTCAGATGAACCAACCACATACCATGATGCAATGTCAAAATCCGATTGTGACAAATGGCTTGAAGCCATGAACATAGAGATGCAATCCATGTATGACAACCAAGTTTGGGAATTGGTTGTGCCACCACTCAACTCCAAAGTAGTTGGAAGTAAGTGGGTTTTCAAAAAGAAAACAGATATGCATGGTAACTTGGATACTTACAAAGCAAGACTTGTAGCAAAAGGTTTCACTCAAACTCAAGGGATTGATTATGATGAGACCTTCTCGCCTGTCGTGATGCTAAAGTCAATCAGGATATTATTTGCCATAGCTGCATATTATGACTATGAGATCTGGCAGTTAGATGTCAAAACGGCTTTTCTAAATGGATATCTTGATGAAGATGTCTATATGGTTCAGCCTGAAGGTTTTGTCGATCCAAAACATCCTGACAAAGTATGCAAGTTAAAGAAATCAATCTATGGATTGAAACAAGCATCTAGAAGTTGGAATCACCGTTTTGATGAAGAAATTAAGAATTTTGGATTCATCAAGAACGGCGATGAAGCTTGTGTGTACAAGAAAGCTAGTGGGAGCATCATCACTTTCTTAGTACTGTATGTCGATGACATTCTACTATTTGGAAATGACATTCCAACCATGGAAGGTGTAAAAGCTTTGCTTAGAAGTTGTTTTTCCATTAAGGATCTTGGTGAAGTCGCCTACATTCTGGGAATAAAGGTCTATAGGGATAGATCAAGGCGCTTGATAGGTTTAAACCAAAGTGCATACATTGACAAAGTCTTGAATAGGTTCCAAATGGAGAACTCTAAAAAAGGTTTTGTACCGATTCAAAAGGGGACAATATTGAATACATCTCAATGTCCAAGCTCAAAGGATGAGCAAGAGAAAATGAAAGGAGTCCCATATGCGTCTGCTATAGGATCCATCATGTATGCAATGATATGCACTAGACCGGACGTGTCATGCGCCTTGTCACACCCCGACCACGTAGAACATACAAAACGTGGCGGAAACATCGGGGAGTGTTGTAACAGAATTAATGTTTCACAACCATGGAAATTAAAGTTTCGTTTTATTCAATATAAGTGTTACAATGTCTTAACAAACAAGGAAATACAACATAATTAACTAGTCTGCATCTTTTATTGTCACTAAGGCCTATGTCCGCCTAAGTGTATCTTGATTATCTTATGCAACAGCTCCTGAAAAACACATGTGAAAATATGGTACGTCAGCATAAAAATGCCGGTGAGATACATAGGTTTTGTGAAAATAGGTTTCATGACTTATGTTTGAGAAAATGTTTAGTCATGAACCTTGTAATTTGCTTTGTCTTGTAAATCATTTGAAAAACGATAAGATCAAATGATACGTATAAATAAGAGAACAATGTATGGTTAAATGAATAGCCATATAAAATGAGTTTGTATAAGATAGGTTGTTTGTAAATCAATGTCTTGTGAAAAAATATGTTATTTGTATAAAATGTTCTATGTCTCAACCTGAAATGATTCAAATAACGCTACGATATGTAATACCATACAAACACTTATATATAGGAAGTACCAGCGGCGTATCCACCATGTTTGTATCATATTACACACGCATCGTTACTTAATCACTTAATCAAACCAAACCACCAAAATAATGTTCATGTCTAATGTAAATCATGTAATGGATACAAACGGTTCAACAGTTACAAACGGTTCACATGGTTCAACGGTTACAAACGGTTCACATGGTTCAACGGTTACAAACGGTTCACAGATATCAACGGATCACATAGTCAAAGGATTACAACGGTTCAAAATATAGTATAATGTGTTCATACGCTGGATAAGCATATGCAACAGAAAGGCAATGTAAAACAATGTACTAAGTAATGCACACCATGGGCACACCTAGCATGAAATGTAATGTAAAACGATGTACTAAGTAATGCACACAATGGGCACACCTAGCATGAAATGTAATGTAAACGATGTACTAAGTAATGCACACAATGGGCACACCTAGCATGAAATGTAATGTAAACGATGTACTAAGTAATGCACACAATGGGCACACCTAGCATGAAATGTAATGTAAACGATGTACTAAGTAATGCACACAATGGGCACACCTAGCATGAAATGTAATGTAAACGATGTACTAAGTAATGCACACAATGGGCACACCTAGCATGAAATGTAATGTAAACGATGTACTAAGTAATGCACACAATGGGCACACCTAGCATGAAATGTAATGTAAACGATGTACTAAGTAATGCACACAATGGGCACACCTAGCATGAAATGTAATGTAAACGATGTACTAAGTAATGCACACAATGGGCACACCTAGCATGAAATGTAATGTAAAACAATGTACTATAATGTATTATCAAACATAGCCGGTATATGATGTGAAACAGGAAAGCATGAAAGTAACAAGTAGGCACATGTGTTCCACCCCAAAACAGTTTGGAAAACAGTAAAAGAGGGGTCTATGTACTCACTTGAGATTGCTCAGTAGTCCTTGAATAACAACCAAACAATGCTAGAGATCGCGGATATCAAACGGCACCTAATTTAGGTAACTATGTTAATAAACCGGACCTACATCGGAAGACTGGGTAGCATTAGGGTTTGTAAACCAAATGAGTGTAGGAACTCATGTGATATGGTTTAACAAGGCCTACATGCTAAATGAAACTTAACCTAAGTCTTATCGACCCATTACGACCCGTTTAGGAAGCTTATGCTACTTTAACGCGTCGTGCGCGTGAAACGCGTTCGGACCGCCTAACTAGCCCTATGACAAGTGTTATATGCCTAAACATGTCTAATATTGTTGTCAAATCAGTTTAGATGTCAAAAGTTATGTTACATATGCTAAATTACCAATTATGCATAAAAAGGGTATTCTGGTAATTTACCTAAGTCATATAAACAACCTATCATACAACTACTCAAACGATGTGACCATAGGGTATAACCTCGGAAGGTTATTCCCTACCTACTATGGTCACCTAATGTGTTTGGTCCGATCCTAATGATCGACCAAATGGGTCGAGTTCGAAGGTATAGGCGACTTATTAGATCGCCTACCCTACGACTCTAGACAACGTGGTAATCAGTGGGCATAGTCCCAAGGGACTATGACCAACGTGATTACACTCACGTTGCGAAGTTCAAACGAACTTCGCATTGACCATTACTGGTCAACGCTGAAAGTCAAACAAAGTTTGACTTTCTGACTCGAAAAGCAGTAAAAATAAGGAAAAGAACGAAAGAATACTTACGAAGGGTCCCCGAATGCTAAACTCGATTCGAAAATCTCAGGTATGAAACTAGTGTTTCAACTTAGAGTTTCTCAAATCAAATTTCTAGTGATTATGAATGAAACATATGGTGGGTATTTATAGTTTTTCCATATAGAATATTCCTAGAATATTCCTAGAATATTCCAAGCATATTCCTAGAATATTCCAAGCATATTCCTAGTATATACCTTAGCATATTCCAAGCATATACCTTAGCATATTCCAAGCATATACCTTAGCATATTCCAAGCATATTCCTAGAATATGGCTAAGACGGGTATTTAACTGGGTACCGGGTATTTTATCTAGCGTTTAAATCCCGGTTTATGGCGTTCTAAATTATTTTTATTACTCTATAAAAATAAACTCGCCAAGATATTACTGAAATAAATTTCAGTTGCCATGACTGGCTGCGTTGTCTGCGTTTTGCAGTAGAAGCACTGTGTTGCGCAGAAACACACGGTACGCGCTTAAACTTTGAAAAATAACGTTTTTAGGCGTTTTAATTTATTTTTCAACACGGACCTGATTAAAATAAGATTTTAATCATAACAGAATATTTGTGGGATTTAAATATTATCCGGTCGGTCACCAACGTTCGTTTGGTCGTACGATCGCGATGTTCGGTTAATTACGACGGAATGCGCATAAGCGCGAAAAACGATCCAAATTGCGCGACGAATGGATTTTTCTTATTCCAAACACTAAAATAAAATATTTTAGTGCTTACATAAATTTTTGGATGTCCGGATGTATTCAGAACGTATGTTATGCGCGAAAGTGCAAACTTGTGCACTTTTTGACACTTTTAGTCCCTGAATGACCCAAAAGTTTATTTTAGCACACCGAACCCCTCGAAGCCTATTTCTAAGCTATGTAAAGGATATTTATGGTATGTTTATCTTATGGTCATGTTCCGGAATGTCTGTTACAGTTCAAATTGGCATACTTTCGCAGTTTGTCAAATTTAGTCCCTGTAAGTTATTTAACTTGATTTTGCAATACCAAAGCCTTCAAAACTTATTTCTAAGTTATGTAAAGGTTATTTAAGGTATGTTAAGTATATGTCACTATTCCGGAGTGTTCATTGCATTAAACTGGTTATATTTACGCATCGGTGCGCGTATAACCTTCCAGAAAGCGATATAGAGTTTGAAATCGAACAAGAATTGATATGTGTAAATGATACACATATTTTTACAAATCCCAAGTATGAAATACAATATTTCATTGGTTTGGCATTTGTTTGATGGCCGTGGAGACACAGGTGTTACAGTCTCCCCTACTTTAGGAAATTTCGTCCCGAAATTTATTCGTAGGAGTCTGTCTATGACTTTGTGTCAAATAGTCATCAAAGATATGTAAAGCATAATCTGGTTATTTTCCTCAACGGGTAGTTTTTTTTTTCAGAAGCGAAAATGAACGAACGGAAATCATTTTCTTTAACGGGTTCTTCGGAAATGGAAAATAAAGGAATTAACTAAATGGATATACATTTCCCTCAACGGATATTCTTCAGAAGTGAGAATGAATGGATGATGCATTCTTTCTCAACGGATTCTTCGTCAGAAATGGGAATGAAGGAATAATCCACGGATATTCATTTCTCTCAACGGATATTCTTCAGAACGAAAATGAACAAACGGGGTCATTTTCCTCAACGGTTTGTTCTTCAGAATTTGAAATGAAAGAAAAATCAACGGATATTCATTTCCTCAACGGATAATCTTCAGAAACGAAAATGAAATAACGGAGTCATTTTCAACGGTTGTTTCCTCAGGTACGGAAATGAAGGACAGACAAACGGATATTCATCTCCTCAACGGATAAATCTTCAGAAACGAAAATGAACTAACGGAGTCATTTTCAACGGTTATTTCCTCAGAGTTGGAAATGAAGGACTACACAACGGATATTCATCTCCTCAACGGATAAATCTTCAGAAACGAAAATGAACTAACGGAGTCATTTTCAACGGTTATTTCCTCAGAGTTGGAAATGAAAAGATAAACAACGGGTATTCATTTCCTCAACGGATATTCTTCAGAATGAAAATGAATGGATAATTCATTTTTCTCAACGGTTATTCTTCAGAATGGAAATGAAAAGATAAACAACGGGTATTCATTTCCTCAACGGATATTCTTCAGAATGAAAATGAATGGATAATTCATTTTTCTCAACGGTTATTCTTCAGAATGGAAATGAAAAGATAAACAACGGATATTCATTTCCTCAACGGATATTCTTCAGAATGAAAATGAATGGATAATTCATTTTTCTCAACGGTTATTCTTCAGAATGGAAATGAAAAGATAAACAACGGATATTCATTTCCTCAACGGATATTCTTCAGAATGAAAATGAATGGATAATTCATTTTTCTCAACGGTTATTCTTCAGAATGGAAATGAAAAGATAAACAACGGATATTCATTTCCTCAACGGATATTCTTCAGAAGTGAAAAATGAATAGCTAGTTCATTTTTCCTCAACGGATGCTTCATCAGAATTGGAAATGAATAGGGTTAACTCTAGATACATGATAGAACTTGCTGTGATTTCCGTGCACTAAATTCCATAATTATGTATGCATCCATAATTACGTAATTCCTTGCACAGTCCGCACAGTTTGTTTTATAATGTTGTGGGGAAGGATGTCGAACTTGTGATGACGGTGACTAGACTACCATAGGATCCTTTTAATTAGATCCACTGAGGATCTTCTTAATTAGGCCTCCCAGGAGTCCTTTCAGCTATATCATCACATGATTTCCCTAACCAGATTTTTGGATCAATCTGTTAAACTAGACCACTAAAGGGGGTCTAATTATGAAGTAGTACTTTATAATCCAAGGGACTTATCTACAACGTAGAAGTCCATTAAGGATTTTAGGTAGTACCTTTGGGTATCGTACTATGAATCTCTGGTACAAAGATATGTAAGATTCTACGAGGATTGGGATAACATAATTTGGATCACACGACACATAAAAGGGAACACATAAGCACATAACCACATATTTGTTTAATTGTCATTATCTTGTTATTAATTGCTATAAACTTGGCACCTCGTACTTTGTTTCTCTTGGAAGAAACGGGTACTTAGGATCTTCGTGGAAAACGCAAGAGATCATACAATGGAAGAAATTTGGGGGTAGTCTGTTCTTCAAGGAATGCGGTTCCTTGATTGTCGGTATTGTAGAGGATATGTTGTTTATACATACAATCACATAAATACATTGCGATGTAAATAAAAGATTTATTTATAAACAATGATAACAACAACCGTTTCATGGATCGTGACAACAAAAGAAAATAATACATAAGACGTGATTATTTCTAAACGATGTTGTCTTCTGGTTGGTCATATGCTCATCCCTATGCTGGATTTGCATTAGCAAGTCTTGGGCAATTCCTACTAAAATGGCCCATCTCGCCACAGTTGTAGCAAGATCCCGGTGGAAAACGAGCTTGAGCAGGATTGTTGTTAATCTGATTTGGTGCTGCTGCTGTTGGGCAAACCCTCGCTGTATGACCTATAAGTCCGCAAACTTGGCATGTGCGGCACTTCACACCAGCATGATGATGTAGGCCACATTGGTTGCACAAGGGTGCAGTTCCGTTGTAAGGTTTCCTGGCAAGGGGTTGAGCTGGTTGGTTGGGGATGGCTTGATCATTGTGAGCGACCACGGCGAAGTTCTGAGAAGCCTTTCGCTTCTTTGACTTCTTAGAGGATCCAGTCTGTTCATCCATGGTCTTTGATTCCTCGACCGGTTTCTTGTCACCCTTTCGGAAAAGCTTACGTTTCCTGATCTGGGATTCGGTCAAGGTTGCAGATAGCTCAATGGCCTGCCTAACAGTAGTAGGGTTGCTACCAGTCAAAATGTCTTGTATTGAGTCGGGAAGGCCATCAATATACTTTTCGATTGCCTTATCCAAAGGCGTGACCATGTTTGGGCATAACAGGCTTAACTCCTCATAACGGTCCGTGTAGGCTCGATGCTCACCGCTATCTTGCTTAAGATCATCAAATTCCCTTTCCAAAGCCCTGATCTCGTGACGAGGACAAAACTCCTTCATCATGAGAGCCCTAAGTTCGGCCCATGTCTGTGCTAGAGCAACTTCTGCACCACGATCCCTCATAACCCCGTTCCACCACGTAAGGGCTCTCTTCTGGAACACACTCGAAGCAAACTCGACCTTGCGATTGTCAGGACACTGCACATGGCGGAAAGTATTCTCAATGCTCTCGAACCATTGAAGAAGCCCAGTCGCTCCCTCAGAACCACTAAACTTGAGTGGTTTCGCCGAGTTAAAACTCTTGAAATTGCATACACCATTGTTGTTGTTGTTGGCTTGATTCCATTGAGCAAAGAGGTTTGGGAATTGAGCAGCCATTTGCTGCGCAATGATTTCTGCCAGTTCGGCAGTCGCTATCTGGTTCTCGCGTCGAGGAGGCATTCTAAAAGAGGAAACATGAAAGAAAACGAGTGAGAGATTTAGACGAAAAAGAATGAGATGAATCAAATCTGATGAAAGCAAGGGTAGTGGTCATTTGTTTGTTACTACAAAGCAACAAACGACACACAGTGACTAATCAAAGTAGATGAGTAAAAAAATAATGTATCATGAAGACATGCTCGCCTATAAGTGAACACTCATCCCAAGAATTCCCAGATAAGCACAACTGGTCTCGCGTCTGATGAGATGTATACGAAGTGCTTGCCTAGACAGAAAACCCAGAATACAGGCATTCACCCTTCCAGTTTGCACGTGTTCACATTATTTAAAACCCAAAACCTTGACGAGATTTTGAAAACTCAAAGGGGTTCAAAACCATATAGCAGAGGGTTCAAAACCTTACAATAGGGGGTTCAAAACCTAGTAAACAATCATCCTAGAACAGATGATTAGTTTTCAAAGCGGTTTTGAAATTTATGTTCTTGTTGTGGTCGTCGCCTAAGGATAGGTGACGGTATTGTTTTATGACTAAACGCAAGTAAACTCGCGTTAGGGTCCTAGAAAGGTTATAGACTAGGTCAAAGCATTACTAATAACCTAATTCCCTATAACCATTAGCTCTGATACCATCTTTTCTGTCACACCCCGACCACGTAGAACATACAAAACGTGGCGGAAACATCGGGGAGTGTTGTAACAGAATTAATGTTTCACAACCATGGAAATTAAAGTTTCGTTTTATTCAATATAAGTGTTACAATGTCTTAACAAACAAGGAAATACAACATAATTAACTAGTCTGCATCTTTTATTGTCACTAAGGCCTATGTCCTCCTAAGTGTATCTTGATTATCTTATGCAACAGCTCCTGAAAAACACATGTGAAAATATGGTACGTCAGCATAAAAATGCCGGTGAGATACATAGGTTTTGTGAAAATAGGTTTCATGACTTATGTTTGAGAAAATGTTTAGTCATGAACCTTGTAATTTGCTTTGTCTTGTAAATCATTTGAAAAACGATAAGATCAAATGATACGTATAAATAAGAGAACAATGTATGGTTAAATGAATAACCATATAAAATGAGTTTGTATAAGATAAGTTGTTTGTAAATCAATGTCTTGTGAAAAAATATGTTATTTGTATAAAATGTTCTATGTCTCAACCTGAAATGATTCAAATAACGCTACGATATGTAATACCATACAAACACTTATATATAGGAAGTACCAGCGGCGTATCCACCATGTTTGTATCATATTACACACGCATCGTTACTTAATCACTTAATCAAACCAAACCACCAAAATAATGTTCATGTCTAATGTAAATCATGTAATGGATACAAACGGTTCAACAGTTACAAACGGTTCACATGGTTCAACGGTTACAAACGGTTCACATGGTTCAACGGTTACAAACGGTTCACAGATATCAACGGATCACATAGTCAAAGGATTACAACGGTTCAAAATATAGTATAATGTGTTCATACGCTGGATAAGCATATGCAACAGAAAGGCAATGTAAAACAATGTACTAAGTAATGCACACCATGGGCACACCTAGCATGAAATGTAATGTAAAACGATGTACTAAGTAATGCACACAATGGGCACACCTAGCATGAAATGTAATGTAAACGATGTACTAAGTAATGCACACAATGGGCACACCTAGCATGAAATGTAATGTAAACGATGTACTAAGTAATGCACACAATGGGCACACCTAGCATGAAATGTAATGTAAACGATGTACTAAGTAATGCACACAATGGGCACACCTAGCATGAAATGTAATGTAAACGATGTACTAAGTAATGCACACAATGGGCACACCTAGCATGAAATGTAATGTAAACGATGTACTAAGTAATGCACACAATGGGCACACCTAGCATGAAATGTAATGTAAACGATGTACTAAGTAATGCGCACAATGGGCACACCTAGCATGAAATGTAATGTAAACGATGTACTAAGTAATGCACACAATGGGCACACCTAGCATGAAATGTAATGTAAAACAATGTACTATAATGTATTATCAAACATAGCCGGTATATGATGTGAAACATGAAAGCATGAAAGTAACAAGTAGGCACATGTGTTCCACCCCAAAACAGTTTGGAAAACAGTAAAAGAGGGGTCTATGTACTCACTTGAGATTGCTCAGTAGTCCTTGAATAACAACCAAACAATGCTAGAGATCGCGGATATCAAACGGCACCTAATTTAGGTAACTATGTTAATAAACCGGACCTACATCGGAAGACTGGGTAGCATTAGGGTTTGTAAACCAAATGAGTGTAGGAACTCATGTGATATGGTTTAACAAGGCCTACATGCTAAATGAAACTTAACCTAAGTCTTATCGACCCATTACGACCCGTTTAGGAAGCTTATGCTACTTTAACGCGTCGTGCGCGTGAAACGCGTTCGGACCGCCTAACTAGCCCTATGACAAGTGTTATATGCCTAAACATGTCTAATATTGTTGTCAAATCAGTTTAGATGTCAAAAGTTATGTTACATATGCTAAATTACCAATTATGCATAAAAAGGGTATTCTGGTAATTTACCTAAGTCATATAAACAACCTATCATACAACTACTCAAACGATGTGACCATAGGGTATAACCTTGGAAGGTTATTCCCTACCTACTATGGTCACCTAATGTGTTTGGTCCGATCCTAATGATCGACCAAATGGGTCGAGTTCGAAGGTATAGGCGACTTATTAGATCGCCTACCCTACGACTCTAGACAACGTGGTAATCAGTGGGCATAGTCCCAAGGGACTATGACCAACGTGATTACACTCACGTTGCGAAGTTCAAACGAACTTCGCATTGACCATTACTGGTCAACGCTGAAAGTCAAACAAAGTTTGACTTTCTGACTCGAAAAGCAGTAAAAATAAGGAAAAGAACGAAAGAATACTTACGAAGGGTCCCCGAATGCTAAACTCGATTCGAAAATCTCAGGTATGAAACTAGTGTTTCAACTTAGAGTTTCTCAAATCAAATTTCTAGTGATTATGAATGAAACATATGGTGGGTATTTATAGTTTTTCCATATAGAATATTCCTAGAATATTCCTAGAATATTCCAAGCATATTCCTAGAATATTCCAAGCATATTCCTAGTATATACCTTAGCATATTCCAAGCATATACCTTAGCATATTCCAAGCATATACCTTAGCATATTCCAAGCATATTCCTAGAATATGGCTAAGACGGGTATTTAACTGGGTACCGGGTATTTTATCTAGCGTTTAAATCCCGGTTTATGGCGTTCTAAATTATTTTTATTACTCTATAAAAATAAACTCGCCAAGATATTACTGAAATAAATTTCAGTTGCCATGACTGGCTGCGTTGTCTGCGTTTTGCAGTAGAAGCACTGTGTTGCGCAGAAACACACGGTACGCGCTTAAACTTTGAAAAATAACGTTTTTAGGCGTTTTAATTTATTTTTCAACACGGACCTGATTAAAATAAGATTTTAATCATAACAGAATATTTGTGGGATTTAAATATTATCCGTTCGGTCACCAACGTTCGTTTGGTCGTACGATCGCGATGTTCGGTTAATTACGACGGAATGCGCATAAGCGCGAAAAACGATCCAAATTGCGCGACGAATGGATTTTTCTTATTCCAAACACTAAAATAAAATATTTTAGTGCTTACATAAATTTTTGGATGTCCGGATGTATTCAGAACGTATGTTATGCGCGAAAGTGCAAACTTGTGCACTTTTTGACACTTTTAGTCCCTGAATGACCCAAAAGTTTATTTTAGCACACCGAACCCCTCGAAGCCTATTTCTAAGCTATGTAAAGGATATTTATGGTATGTTTATCTTATGGTCATGTTCCGGAATGTCTGTTACAGTTCAAATTGGCATACTTTCGCAGTTTGTCAAATTTAGTCCCTGTAAGTTATTTAACTTGATTTTGCAATACCAAAGCCTTCAAAACTTATTTCTAAGTTATGTAAAGGTTATTTAAGGTATGTTAAGTATATGTCACTATTCCGGAGTGTTCATTGCATTAAACTGGTTATATTTACGCATCAGTGCGCGTATAACCTTCCAGAAAGCGATATAGAGTTTGAAATCGAACAAGAATTGATATGTGTAAATGATACACATATTTTTACAAATCCCAAGTATGAAATACAATATTTCATTGGTTTGGCATTTGTTTGATGGCCGTGGAGACACAGGTGTTACACGCCTTGAGCATGACGAGTAGATACCAGCAAAATCCAGGTAACAGTCATTGAAAGGCTGTTAAGTGCATATTAAAATACCTTAGAAGGACTAAGGATATGTTTTTAATATATGGATCTGGCGAGGAGGAACTCGTTGTAAAGGGTTACACAGATGTGAGTTTCCAAACCGATCGAAGTGATTCTCGATCGCAATCGGGGTATGTCTTCATTTTCAATGGAGGAGCAGTCTCTTGGAAGATCTCAAAACAAGACGTGGTAGCAGCATTGTCCACTACAGAATCAGAATGCATCGCCGCTTCATTGGCAACCCAGGAAGCTGCATGGTTGAAGAAATTCATAGCCGACCTAGGGGTGGTCCCTACCATTCAAGACCCCCTAGAGATCTTTTGTGATAACGAGGGTGCGATTGCTCAAATCAAGGAACCTCGTGCGCACCAAAAGACTAGACATATCGAGCGAAGATTCAACTACATAAGGGATGAAGTTGAAAAAGGAAAGATATGTATCCGCCAAGTTCACACCGATCAAAACATTGCGGATCCACTCACGAAGCTCCTTGACAGGGCAAAACATGAGGGTCATACATGTGCCTTAGGACTTCGATGTTCTAGTGATTGGATTTGATCTATTTTGTATTTGGATATTGAAACAATTGTTAATTTAACTCTTTTATGGTATTTTGAGTTACGTTTCATTTTAGCATGTTTAAATCCATGAATAAGTTAATTATTCTAAATGTCCGTAGTCGGTCATACTTGTGGGAACAAATATGAATGTAAGACTATTATGAACTTGGATTGGTGGATATTCATTTAGTATGAATATAGAGCAAAGTGTTGCTGCCAAAGTTCATAGATATTTGTGGGATACAAATATTGGACTGACTCGCTCTCAAATATTACTGCATGGAATCATTTGTGATTGATCATAAGTAAATTTTGAGTAAAGGCAGAATATCAAGACCCAATATGTATCTCAGGTCAGAGGATACATAGAAGGCAGTACATAAGGCTAAACTCAGGTGTGGTACAAGGTGATTGTCAGAGACATATGTAGTCAAGAAGGGATTTGTTCCTCTTATTCGTTGAGAGTAAGATGTCTTAGGCCTGCTAAAGTTAAATCAAACAGAGAGTGATCACTCTATATCTCTGGATTTAACACGACATCTGTAACGAAAGGATAAATGATAGATTCACCTAAATCATGTTCAAGTAAGGGACTTGAAGGGGATGATGTTATTAAATGGGACATATAGTCATACGTATTAGGGGTAGTAAACTATAGTTAGGTGGTCTTTACTACTTGCATCAATCTTCTATGTATCTTGTGCAAGTGGGAGATTGTTGGAGTCTGTATGCCCAAGACACATATTAGATTGATGTGGCTAGTACGTTATGATCCAAGTCGAGTCATACCCAAATACAAGCTAGACAAACACTTATAATATTTATTTATGATATGATCAAACAAATAAATATTAACACTTACAATATTTAGAAATCGGTTTTCTAAGTAATTACACTTGAGAAACTAATAAATTATATGGATAATTTATTTTGAGAGAATATTTTATTTTGTTATTTAATGGGTTAAATAACATAATAAAAATAACATAAGTCTTATAACATATGATGTTATATTTTATAAAAGTTATAAAATATATATATGTAAGACTTATATTATTTAAAAGAAAAATTGATTTTTTTTAAATAAAAGTGGGCCGCCCCCCTCTTCCCAAGAAGTTGTGGTCCAATCACAATACATGCAATTTGCATGTGTAAGATGGGTCTTGATTGGGTGGTCTTCCCAAGACCATTTTTGGTCCAATTACCTTTCATGCATTTGCATGTGTAAGAAGGCATGTGATTGGGTGGAATGGAGGTGATCATCTCTCATGCTTATATAACCATTTTTGATGACAAAACAAAGGAGAAGACTTGAGAAATTGCTCTCTAATTTTCGGTCATCATGAGGATTTCTCAAGTGTTCGGCTTTTGATCTTTAGTGTTAAAAATCCTAGCTAATCTCGTGGTGTATGTTGGAAGCTTGGGGTATACAAGCTTGAGGCCTTCTACTCTTGAAGGCAAACATTCAAGAAGCATCATTCGTTTCATTTCTCATTACTCCAAGAAGGTAGTTTTCTAAACACCCTATGGTTGTGTATGATAGTATGCATGTTCATATATGGATCCGGATTTTGGGATTTTGCATATAAATGATTTTTATATCTTAAAAGTAACATGTTTTAAATATTATTTCCGCTGCGTTTTTATTTCATTTGGATGAAATTACTTTGATAAACATGTTAAAATCCCATCACTTTAGATAACCACCAAGCAATGCTAGAAAGATCACGGAATCAAACGGCACCTAATATAGGTAACTATGTTAATAAACGGACCTAAATCAGAGGATCGGGTAAAATGTGGTTTTGTAAACCAAATGAGTATTGGAACTCATGTGATATGGTTTAACAAAGCCTACATTCTAAAACGAAACCTATCCTAAGTGCTTACGACCCATTACGACCCGTTTAGGTAGCTTACGCTACTTTAACGCGTTGTTCACGTAAAACGCGTTCGGACCACCTAACTAGTCCTATGATAAGTAAAATATGCCTTAACATGTCTAATATTGTTGCCTAATCAGTTTAGATGTCAAAAATTATGTTACATATGCTTAAAATGAATTTGGCGTAAAAAGGGCATTTTGGTCATTTTCCTAAGTCATATAAACTACCTATCATACAACTAACTAAAAAAAGTGACCATAAGGTATAACCTCGAAAGTTTATTCCCTATAAAACTATGGTCACCTAATGTGTTTGGTCGGATTCTAATGATCGACCAAACGGGTCGGGTTCGAAAGTATAAGCGGTTGTTTAGACCGCTTACCTTATGAAACTACATAAGCACTAAACCTAAAGTGACGAGCTAAACATGTTAACACATGTTTAACGAAGTTTGAAAATAGGTTTGGTATCAAAACAAAGGGTCTTGATACCTAAAAGTAGTTTGGTTACAAAATACGTAAGAATACGCAATTTGGCCGAAACTACGACTCGTCACTAAGCCTAGATAACGTGGTAATCAGTAGGTATAGTCACAAGAAACTAAAACCATCGTGATTACGCTCACGTTATGAAGTTCAAACGAACTTCGTGTTGACCATAAACTGGTCAATGCAGAAAGTCAAACAAAGTTTTACTTTCATGCTTAAAACGCGTACGCGTAAAAGAACGAAAGAATACTTACAACGGGTCCAAGAATGGAAGTTTTGATCTAATAATTCCTAGGTATGAAGGTTTTATCCTTCAACTTAGGGGAAAATCTGATCAAATGTGGGTTTCAAGTGCAAAGGGGGTGGGGTATTTATAGTTATTCGGAGATCCGTTAAAATCGTTCATCGAAAATCGAGCTTTGATCTCCACCGTACACATCATACCCACTGATTTGAATACCATGGGCACCTCCAAAAGAGCCCATAGGATCATAAAAACCATTTGCAAGTGACCAAAACAGCTGGAACAGCTGGCAACAGCTAGAAAATGAATTCTGCTGAACTGGGACATGGATACGGACCGCATCCATAAGTCCATACTGTAACATCTGTGCTTGTAATCATTGTGAACAGTTCAATTATCAATAAAACAATGTTATTTGATCCGAATGTTTGTTTGGTTATGTTTTACATTTTTCATGTTTTGACTTTTATTCAATTTCAAACTCTATATCACTTTCTGGAGAGTTATACGCAAACTGGTGCGTAAACGTAATCAGTTTAATGCGACAAATACTCCGGAACATCAACATATACTTAACATACCTTAAATAACCCTTACATAACTTAGAAATAAGTTTTGAAGGCTTTGGTATGGCAAAAACAAGTTAATTCACTTACAGGGACTAAACTTGAGAAACTGCGAAAGTATGGCAATTTGAACAGTAACGAACATTCCAGAACATGAACATAAGTTAAACATTCCATAAATATCCTCTACATAGCTTAGAAATAGGCTTTGAGGTGTTCGGTGTGCTAAAATAAACTTTTGGGACATTCAGGGACTAAAAGCGTCAAAAAGTGCACAAGTTTACACTTTCGCGCATAACTTACGTTCTGAATACATCCGGAGATCCAAAAATTTATGTAAGCACTAAAATATTTTATTTTAGTGTTTAGGCTTGAGAAAAATCCAATCGTCGCGTCATTTGGATCGTTTTTCGCGCTTATGCGCATTCCGTCGTAATTAAGCGAACATCGCGTCGTACGGCCAAACGAACCGACATCTGAGATATTTTTGAGCACATTTTAAGTTCCCTATACTTTAACTTCATTTTAGAGCTTTGAAATGGGGTTAACGGGGCTTAAACGTGTCAAAAAAAACGCATTGAAAACCAAGTTTTGAGGTTGCAGGGACTGAAACTGTAAATCTGCCAAACTAGGTCCGTAAACAGGGGCCAGATGCAGCAAAACATTTTTTTTAGCTGTTAACAGCCCTTAACACTCTCCAAAGGCCAAGTGCCAAGTGTCAAACTCTTATGGTGGATGGCAAATGAGTTACCACAACTTTCCAACAAGTGTAGGGCTTAGATCGTGCCCCCTTTTCCAAGAAATGATCCTAACGGTGAACCGAAAACTATAAATACCCACCTCCACCCTTCACTTTTCCTCACAAGAATCTGATCTAATGTGCTCTAAGTTGAAACCTTTGTTTCATACCTGAGCTATTTTGATCTAGATTAGCATTCGAGGACCCTTCGTAAGTGTTCCTTCGTTCTTTTATTTCTTTTCGAGTCCGAAAGTCAAACTTTGTTTGACTTTCTGCATTGACCAGTTTATGGTCAATGCGAAGTTCGTTTGAACTTCGCAACGTGATTGTAATCACGATGGTTATAGTCCCTTGTGACTATGCCTACTGATTACCACGTTGTCTAGGGTCGTAAGGGTAAGCGATCTGATAAATCGCTTATACCTCCGAACCCGACCCATTTGGTCGATCATTAGGATCCGACCAAACACATTAGGTGACCATAGTATATAGGGAATAACCTTCCGAGGTTATACCTTATGGTCGCTTCGTTTAAGTAGTTGTATGATAGGTAGTTTATATGCCTTAGGTAAATTACCAAAATGCCCTTTTGACGCCAAAATTCATTTTAAGCATATGTAACATAAATTTTGGTATCTAAACTGTTTTGGTAACAATATTAGATATGTTAAGGCATATTTTACTTGTCATAGGACTAGTTAGGCGGTCCGAACGCGTTTCACGCGAGCGACGCATTAAAGTAGCATAAGCTACCTAAACGGGTCGTAATGGGTCGTAAGCACTTATGTTAGGTTTCATTTAGTATGTAGGCTTTGTTAAACCATATTACACGAGTCTCCATACTCGTTTGGTTTACGAACCCGCATTCTATCCGATTTTCCGATTTAGGTCCGGTTTATTAACATAGTTACCTATATTAGGTGCCGTTTGATTCCGTGATCTCTAGCATTGCTTGGTGGTTATCTTAGGACTTCTGAGCAATCTCAAGTGAGTACATAGACCCCTCTTTTACTGTTTTCCAAACTGTTTTGGGGTGAAACACATGTGCCTACTTGTTACTTTCATGCTTTCCATGTTTTCACATCATATACCTGCTATGTTCGTTAGTACATTATAGTACATGTTTTACATTACATTTCATGCTATGTATGCCCATTGTGTCCGTACTTAGTACATTGTTTTACATTACATTTCATGCTATGTATGCCCATTGTGTGCGTACTTAGTACATTGTTTTACATTACATTTCATGCTATGTATGCCCATTGTGTGCGTACTTAGTACATTGCTTTACATTACATTTCATGCTATGTATGCCCATTGTGTGCGTACTTAGTACAGTTGTTTTCATCACATGCTTACATTTTGGCATGACATTTGGGTTGTTTAACATGGAACAATACATTCATTAACATTAGCTACGCCATTCGTTAGTAGGTAGTGGTACCATAGGAATTGACAACTCCCGTTCCTGAAATCCTGGGTTTAGTTTGGATTGGAAGGAATGACCGAATTCGATACACATAACTTAGATAAACCTTTAATTTGTTTAAGGGTTTATCGCCACAGTCTCAAGGCTTGGATGTATGCATTTCACAATACCGCATAAATGTTTGTATCAGTATAGAATGCATTTGTCCCACAAAACATAACTTTGATTTAAACCATGTTTTACTTCAATACCTTGTTTTTGTGCATTTTACATATGGTTTAGTTGATATATTTCACATACCATACATGATATTTTTGGGTACACATTACATGATCTACATTAAACATAAACATTTTGACATTGATATACACATTTAGTGGTTTACATTGGACATAGACATTTCGATATGGTTTACACATTAACACATGACAATTCATTTATACATAAACAATTTACATTGGTGGTTGGTTTGCTTAAGTGACTTGAGTAACGAGGCGTGTGTATTATGATACAAGCATGGTGGATACGCCGCTGGTACTTCCTATATATAAGTGTTTGTATGACATTACATGTCGTAGCGTTACTGAAATCATTTCAATATTTGTCATATTACGCTTTACATAAACAACTTATTTTCACAAGACATTGATTTACAAAACAACTTATCTTATACAAACTCATTTTACTTGGTTATTCATTTAACCTTACATTATTCTCTTATTTATACATATCATCGCTTTTTGAATGATTTACAAAACAAAACAATTTACAAGGTTCATGACTAAACTTTATTAAACATTTTCTTAAACTTACAAGCCATGAACCCTATTTTCACAAATCCTATGTATCTCACAGGCATTTTTATGCTGACGTACCTATTTTCACATGTGTTTTCAGGAGCTATGGCGTAGGATGATGATCGTGACACTAGGGCGGACCTGTGCCTTAGAGACTAAAAATGAAGATAGACTAGTTTAATTATGTTATGAACTCTTTGTTTCCTGTTTAAGACAATATAACACTCTTGTTTAATAAATAAAATACAACTTTGAATGCCATGGTTATGAAACAATTAATTCTGTTACAACACTCCCCGACGTTTCCGCCACGTTTTGTATGTTATACGTGTAACAACTGTGCTTGTTATCACTATGAACAGTTCTATTTTCAATAAAACAATGTTATTTGATCCCAATGTTTGTTTGATTGTGTTTTACATTTTTCATGTTTTGACTTTTATGTAATTCCAAACTCTACATCACTTTCTGGAGAGTTATACACAAACTATTGCGTAAACGTACTCAGTTTAATGCGATAAATACTCCGGAACATCAACATATACTCAACATACCTTAAATAACCTTTACATAACTTAGAAATAAGTTTTGAAGGCTTTGGTATGGCAAAAACAAGGAAATTCGTTTACAGGGACTAAACTTGACAAACTGCGAAAGTATGCCAATTTGAACTGTAACGAACATTCCAGAACATAACCATAAGTTAAACGCACCTTAAATATCCTTTACATAGCTTAGAAATAGGCTTTGAGGGGTTCGGTGTGCTAAAATAAACTTTTGGGTCATTCAGGGACTAAAAGTGTCAAAAAGTGCACAAGTTTGCATTTTCGCGCATAACTTACGTTCTGAATACATCCGGACATCCAAAAATTTATGTGAGCATGACTATATTATATTTTAGTGTTCGCCATAAGAAAAATCCATTCGTCGCGTCATTTGGATCGTTTTTCGCGCTTATGCGTATTCCGTCGTAATTAACCGAACATCACAACCGTACGGCTAAACGAACCGACATCCGAGATATTTTTGAACATGTTTTAAGTTCCCTATACTTTAAATTCATTTTAGAGCTTTGAAATGGGGTTAACGGGCCTTAAACGTGTCAAAAATGACCTTATTGCATAACAGGGACCAAAACTGTAATTCTGCCAAACTTGCACCATATGATGCGTATGGTATCTTTGCCCTACGGTGCGTATGGTATCTTCTGACCAGATGCAGAGTTTTTAAATAGCCTGTTTGCACATGTTTGATCCACCACCACATGTTCTAAGTTGCCTAGTCAGCTGATAAGGATGGAATTTAGCTTCCATAACCTTTCCACAAGTGTACGGATGTGATCGAATCACGTTTTCCATGAAACGATCTCAACGGTGGACTAAAAACTATAAATACCCCAACACCCCCATTGCTAAAATCACAAGAAATTTGATTTGAGAAACTCTAAGTTGAAACATTTGTTTCATACCTGAGATTTTTGAATTGAGTTTAGCATTCGGGGACCCTTCGTAAGTATTCTTTCGTTCTTTTCCTTATTTTTACTGCTTTTCGAGTCAGAAAGTCAAACTTCGTTTGACTTTCAGCGTTGACCAGTAATGGTCAATGCGAAGTTCGTTTGAACTTCGCAACGTGATTGTAATCACGATGGTCATAGTCCCTTGGGACTATGCCTACTGATTACCACGTTGTCTAGGGTCGTAGGGTAAGCGATCTGATCAATCGCTTATACCTTCGAACCCGACCCAGTTTGGTCGATCATTAGGATCCGACCAAATACATTAGGTGACCATAGTGTAGGGAATAACCTTCCGAGGTTATACCCTATGGTCACATCGTTTAAGTAGTTGTATGATAGGTAGTTTATATGCCTTAGGTAAATTACCAGAATACCCTTTTCATGTATAATTGGTAATTAAGCATATGTAACCTAAACCTTTGTCACTTAACTGATTATGTAACATGTTTAGGCATATAACACTTGTCATAGGGCTAGTTAGGCGGTCCGAACGCGTTTCACGCGCACGACACGTTAAAGTAGCATAAGCTTCCTAAACGGGTCGTAATGGGTCATAAACAATTTAGTTAGGTTTCATTTAGTATGTAGGCTTTGTTAAACCAAATGACACGAGTCTCTACACTCGTTTGGTTTACGAACCCTCATTCTATCCAATCATCCGATTAAGGTCCGGTTATTAACATAGTTACCTATATTAGGTGCCGTTTGATTTCCGAGATCTATAGCATTACTTGGTGGTTATCTTTAGACAACTGAGCAATCTCACGTGAGTACATAGACCCCTCTTTTACTGTTTTCCAAACTGTTTTGGGGTGGAACACATGTGCCTACTTGTTACTTTCATGCTTTCCTGTTTTCACATCATATATCGGCTATGTTTGATAGTACATTATAGTACATGATTTCATTACATTTCATGCTAGGTGTGCCCATTGTGTGCATTACTTGGTACATTGTTTTACATTACATTTCATGCTAGGTGTGCCCATTGTGTGCATTACTTGGTACATTGTTTTACATTACATTTCATGCTAGGTGTGCCCATTGTGTGCATTACTTGGTACATTGTTTTACATTACATTTCATGCTAGGTGTGCCCATTGTGTGCATTACTTAGTACATCGTTTTACATTACATTTTAACGCTATGTATGTTCATTTGATTACATACTTAGTGCATCACATGCTTACATTTTTGGTATGACATTTGGTTTGTTTAACATGGAACAATACATTCATTAACATTGATCATGCCATTCGTTAGTAGGTAGTGGTACCATAGGAATTGACAACTCCCGTTCCGAACATCCCAGGGAAAGGGGATGAAAGGAATGACCGAATTCGATATACATAACTTAGATAAACCTTTAATTTGTTTAAGGGTTTATCGCCACAGTCTCAAGGCTTGGATGTATGCATTTTAACAATACCGCATAAATGTTTGTATCAGTATAGCATGCATTTGTTACACAAAACATGACTTTGATTTAAACTGTGTTTTACTTCAATACCTTGTTGTTGTGCATTTTACATATGGTTTAGTTGATACATTTCAATTACCATACATGACATTTTGGTTACATATTACATGATCTACATTGAACATAAACATTTGACATTGATATACACATTGGTGGTTTACATTGGACATAGACATTTTGATATGGTTTACACAATAACACTTGACAATTGGTTTGTACATGAACAAGTTACATTGGTGGTTGATTTGGGTAAGTAATTTGAGTAACGAGGCGTGTGTAATATGATACAATCATGGTGGATACGCCGCTGGTACTTCCTATATATAAGTGCTTGTGTGATATTACATGACGTAGCGTTACTTAAATCACTTCAATGTTTGACATATTACATGTTACAAATAACATATTTTCCACAAGACATTGTTTTACAAAACAGTTTATTTTATACAATTCATTTTACATGGTTATTCATTTAACTTTACATTTACTTATACATATCAACTGATCTTATCGTTTTCAATTGATTTACAATACAAAGCAAATTACAAGGTTCATGACTAAACATTTTCTCAAATACAAGTCATGAATCCTATTTTCACAAACCTATGTATCTCACAGGCATTTTTATGCTGACGTACCTATTTTCACATGTGTTTTCAGGAGCTTTTCCGTAGGATGTTGATCACGATACTAGGGCGGACCTGTGCCTTAGAGACATAAAATGGAGCTAGACTATGTTTAATTATGTTATAAACTCTGTATTCCTGTTCAAGACAATGTAACATCCTTGTTTAATAAATAAAATACAACTTTGTATGCCATGGTTATGAAACAATTTATTCTGTTACGACACGCCCCGATGTTTCCGCCGCGGTTTGTTGTTTTACGCGGTCGGGGTGTGACAATACGTGGTCGGGGTGTAACAGAAGAGTTGGTATCAGAGCCAATGGTTATAGGGAATTAGGTTATTAGTAATTCTTTGACCTAGACTATAACCTTTCTAGGACCCTAACACAAGTTATCTTGTGTTTAGATCTTAAAACATGCACGTCACCTATCCTTAGGTGATTATCAAAACAAAAACCAAATTTTTCCGAAACGATTTTTTTGAAAAACAATCATCTGTTTTTGAACGATTTATTACAAGGTTTTGAACCCTCTGTTATATGGTTTTGAACCCTTCCAGTTTGGTTTTTGGCCTTGTGCCTTCAAATTTTCAAAATCTCGTCAAGGTTTTGGGTTTTAAATAATGTGAACACGTGCAGACTGGAAGAGTGAATGCCTGTATTCTGGGTTTTCTGTCTAGGCAAGCACTTCGTATATATCTCATCAGACGCGAGACCAGTTGTGCTTACCTGGGAATTCTTGGGATGAGTGTTCACTTATAGGCGAGCATGTCTTCGCGATACATTATTTTTGATCCATTTACTTTGATTAGTCACTATGTGTCGTTTGTTTGCTTGGTAATGTGGACAAATGACCACCATCTTTTCTTTTGTTAATTTTGTTTCATCTCATTCTCTTCATCCAATCATCTCACTCGTTCCCTTTCATGTTTTCCTCTTTTAGAATGCCTCCTCGACGCGAAAACTAGATAGCGACTGCCGAACTGGCAGAAATCATTGCGCAGCAGATGGCTGCTCAATTCCCAAACCTCTTTGCTCAATGGAACCAAGCCAACAACAACAACAATGCTCCATGCAAATACAAGGATTTTAACTCGGCTAAACCACTCAAGTTTAGTGGTTCTGAGGGAGCGACTGGGCTTCTTCAATGGTTCGAGAGCATTGAGAATACTGTTCGCCACGTGCAGTGTCCTGACAATCGCAAGGTCGATTTTTCTTCGAGCGTGTTTCAGAAGAGGGCTCTTACATGGTGGAATGGGGTAATGAGAGACCGTGGTGCAGAAGTTGCTCTAGCACAGACATGGGCTGAACTTAGAGCTCTTATGATGAGGGAGTTCTGTCCTCGTCATGAACAACGAGCGTTGGAGAAAGAGTTTGATGATTTGAAGCAAGATAGTGGTGAGCACAGGGCGTATACTGATAGGTTTGAGGAGTTGAGTCTGCTTTGCCCGACTATGGTTACCCCACTCGACAAGGCTATCGAAAGGTACATCGACGGCCTACCTGACTCAGTGCAAGACATCATTACTGGTAGTAACCCTGCCACACTCCGTCAGGCGATCGAGTTATCAGCGACATTGACTGAGTCGCAGATTCGGAAGAATAAGTTACACAGGAAGGGTGACAAGGGCAAGAAACAGTCGGCTGACAAGGAAGATAGCAAGAAAGGTCAAAACAAGAATGGAAAGAATTCTGGTTCTTTGAGAGGGTCAAGGAAGCGTAAGGCTTCCCAAAATTTTGCTGTCACTGCCCAAGCTAACCAGGCAGCTCCCAACCAACCTGCACAGCCTCCAGCGAAGAAACCCTATTCAGGGAATGCACCTTTGTGCAATAGATGCAACAGTCACCATCAGCCGCAACATCAGTGCCGTTTCTATACTAACTGTGGGAAGTCAGGTCACCTTACCGATTTGTCGATTTGCTCAGAATCGGGCAATTCAGAACCCGGCTCAACAAGTTGCTCAGCCTCCTGCTCAACAACAGGGCCAAGCTGCACGACCACACTACCCACCGGGTGCTTGTTATAACTGTGGGGATCTGACCGACTACCGTAACCAGTGCCCAAGATTGGTGAATGCAAACCAGAATCAGGCTCAGGCTCGAGGGCGAGCTTTTAACTTGAATGCCCAAGAGGCGCAGGCGGACGATAATGTGGTGAACGGTACGTTCTTTATTAATAATCAGCCTGCATCTGTTCTTTTTGATACGGGTGCCGATAAGAGTTTTGTGTCATTGTCTTTTGAGCCAATGCTTCGCGTGTCTAGAACGAAACTAGGAAAACCCTTGACAGTAGAAGTTGCTAGTGGTGAACCCATTGTTCTTGATTCTGTTCTTCACAACTGCCAGTTGAACCTTAACGACCATCTTTTTCCTATTGACCTCACGCCTATGCAACTTGGAAGCTTCGACGTTATTGTGGGTATGGATTGGTTAGCCAAGCATCGCGCAGAGGTGGTTTGTTTCGAGAAGATCGTTCGTGTGCCGCTTCCGACAGGCGAGATCCTACAGGTCCATGGTGAGAAACCTACAGGTGGTCTCAAGCTCATGTCTTGTTTTAAAGCTCGGAAATATCTGCGGAAGAACTATGTGGCCTTTTTAGCACATGTTACAGCAGATAAAGGCAAGGGTAAGTCTATTTCAGATATTCCTGTCGTTCGGGATTATTCTGAAGTTTTCCCTGAAGAGTTACCTGGTCTACCCCCAGCACGCCAAGTCGAGTTCCGCATTGATCTCGTACCTGGTGCAAATCCCATTGCTAGAGCTCCATACCGTCTTGCACCGTCTGAGATGCAAGAGTTGTATAAGCAGCTTCAGGAACTCTCTGACAAAGGTTTTATCCGTCCTAGCTTTTCACCCTGGGGTGCTCCCGTTCTTTTTGTTAAGAAGAAGGATGGATCTTTTAGGATGTGTATCGATTATCGTGAGCTTAACAAGCTTACCATCAAGAATCGATATCCCCTACTGCGCATAGACGACCTCTTTGATCAGTTACAGGGTGCTCCTTTTTTTTCGAAGATTGATCTACATTCTGGGTATCATCAACTTCGGGTGCATGAAGAAGATATTCCCAAGACAGCGTTCCATACTCGTTATGGGCATTATGAATTCACAGTCATGCCATTCGGTCTGACTAATGCTCCTGCTGTTTTCATGGACTTAAAGAATAGGGTCTGCAAACCTTATTTGGATCAGTTCGTCATTGTTTTTATTGACGACATCTTGATTTATTCTAAGACGCGAGCTGATCACGAGCAACATCTTCGTCTTACTTTGGAACTCCTAAAGAAAGAGCAACTTTTCGCCAAATTCTCCAAGTGTGAATTTTGGCTTAAAGAAGTTCAATTTTTAGGACATATTGTCAACGAACGAGGTATTCATGTAGATCCCTCCAAGATCAGTGCGATTAAGGATTGGGATACGCCTACTACTCCTACTGAAGTTCGTTCTTTTCTTGGTCTAGCGGGTTATTATCGCCGCTTCATTGAGAACTTCTCAAAGATTGCAGTTCCTCTAACTGCTCTAACTCAGAAGAACAAGCCCTTTGATTGGGGATTCAAGCAAGAGGAAGCCTTTCAAAACTTGAAGCAGAAACTTTGTGACGCGCCTGTTCTGACTTTGCCTGAGGGCAATGATGATTTCGTCGTTTATTGTGATGCATCTAAATTGGGTCTTGGCTGCGTCCTAATGCAAAGGAACAAAGTCATAGCATATGCATCAAGACAGTTGAAGATACATGAGAAGAACTACACCACTCATGATCTTGAGTTGGGTGCAGTTGTCTTCGCTCTTAAGATCTGGAGACACTATTTGTACGGTATAAAATGTGTGGTTTTCACGGACCACAAAAGTCTTCAGCATATCTTCAACCAGAAAGAACTCAACATGAGACAACGACGTTGGGTCGAGCTTCTAAACGACTATGACTGCGAAATTCGCTACCATCCTGGTAAGGCGAATGTCGTAGCCGATGCATTGAGTCGTAAGGAACGTACTAAGCTTCACTGTGTTCGTGTTCAATCTGTTATTCAAGCACGATCCGATATCCAAGCCCGCATTTCTCAGGCCCAACAATCTTGTGTTTCACAAGGTTTGATGGATAAGGAATTTCCCTATCACATAACACCTGCTCTGGAACTGAACGACAATGGATCGTATTACTTCATGGACCATTTGTGGGTCCCAAGCCAGGATGATCTTCGTACCTTGCTTATGGATGAAGCCCATAAGTCTCGTTATTCTATTCATCCGGGCTCAGATAAGATGTATAAGGATCTTCGTATTCACTATTGGTGGCCTGGTATGAAGAAAGACATTGCCTTATATGTATCAAAATGCCTTACTTGTCTCAAAGTTAAGGCTGAACATCAACGTCCTTCGGGTTTATTGGTGCAACCAGAGATCCCAGTTTGGAAATGGGAAAACATTACTATGGATCTCATTACTAAACTTCCGCGCACAAAGAAAGGTCATGATGCCATCTGGGTAGTTGTTGATCGTCTTACTAAGTCAGCGCATTTCTTGCCAATCCGTGAGGATTTTTCTGCTGATAAACTTGCTAAAATCTATGTGGATGAAATTGTAGCTCGACATGGTGTTCCTTTGAACATCATTTCTGACAGAGATGCTCGTTTCACTTCTCATTTTTGGAGAACCATGCAATCTGCTATGGGGACCCAACTTAATCTGAGCACAGCTTATCATCCGCAAACGGATGGTCAATCTGAGAGAACAATCCAGACTCTGGAGGATATGCTTAGAGCTTGTGTGATCGATTTTGGTAGTAGTTGGGATTCACATCTTCAATTGATTGAATTCTCCTACAACAACAGTTATCACACCAGCATCAAAATGGCTCCTTTCGAGGCTCTCTATGGTCGAAAATGTCGCCAGTCTGCTGGAATGAGATCGGCGAGGCTCAACTTACTGGACCTGCCCTCATTTTAGAGACAACTGACAAGATTAAGAAAGTTCGTGATAACCTTCAGACAGCTAGAAGCCGTCAAAAGAGTTACGCGGACCCAAAACGCAAGCCCTTGGAATTTCAAGTCGGTAATCGAGTATTACTTAAGGTCTCACCTTGGAAAGGTGTGATCAGATTTGGAAAGAAAGGAAAACTTGCACCTAGATACGTTGGACCATTCAAGATCATCGAAAGAATCGGAAAGGTATCCTACAGACTTGAGTTACCTCTTGAACTTGGAAATGTTCATCCAACTTTTCACGTGTCCAATCTCAAGAGGTGTTTAGCTGATGAGAACCTCCACATACCACTTGACGAAATTCGTGTTGGTAAAACACTGAAATTTGTTGAGAAACCTGTGGAAATCATGGAACGTGAAGTCAAGTGGCTCAAACGCAAGCACATTCCTTTGGTCAAAGTTTGCTGGGAAGCTAAACGTGGACCCGAGTTTACTTGGGAACGCGAAGATCAAATGAAGGCGAAGTATCCGCATCTTTTCCCACGAGTTTCCTCTAAATAAATTTCGGGACGAAATTTCCACAAGTAGGGGAGACTGTAACATCTATGCTTGTAATCATTGTGAACAGTTCACTTATCAATAAAACAATGTTATTTGATCCCAATGTTTGTTTGGTTATGTTTTACATTTTTCATGTTTTGACTTTTATTCAATTTCAAACTCTATATCACTTTCTGGAGAGTTATACGCAAACTGGTGCGTAAACGTAATCAGTTTAACGCGACAAATACTCCAGAACATAAACATATACTTAACATACCTTAAATAACCCTTACATAACTTAGAAATAAGTTTTGAAGGCTTTGGTATGGCAAAAACAAGTTAATTCACTTACAGGGACTAAACTTGAGAAACTGCGAAAGTATGGCAATTTGAACAGTAACGAACATTCCAGAACATGAACATAAGTTAAACATGCCATAAATATCCTCTACATAGCTTAGAAATAGGCTTTGAGGTGTTCGGTGTGCTAAAATAAACTTTTGGGACATTCAGGGACTAAAAGCGTCAAAAAGTGCACAAGTTTACACTTTCGCGCATAACTTACGTTCTGAATACATCCGGAGATCCAAAAATTTATGTAAGCACTAAAATATTTTATTTTAGTGTTTAGGCTTGAGAAAAATCCAATCGTCGCGTCATTTGGATCGTTTTTCGCGCTTATGCGCATTCCGTCGTAATTAAGCGAACATCGCGTCGTACGGCCAAACGAACCGACATCTGAGATATTTTTGAGCACATTTTAAGTTCCCTATACTTTAACTTCATTTTAGAGCTTTGAAATGGGGTTAACGGGGCTTAAACGTGTCAAAAAAAACGCATCGAAAACCAAGTTTTGAGGTTGCAGGGACTGAAACTGTAAATCTGCCAAACTAGGTCCGTAAACAGGGGCCAGATGCAGCAAAACGTTTTTTTTCAGCTGTTAACAGCCCTTAACACTCTCCAAAGGCCAAGTGCCAAGTGTCAAACTCTTATGGTGGATGGCAAATGAGTTACCACAACTTTCCAACAAGTGTAGGGCTTAGATCGTGCCCCCTTTTCCAAGAAATGATCCTAACGGTGAACCGAAAACTATAAATACCCACCTCCACCCTTCACTTTTCCTCACAAGAATCTGATCTAATGTGCTCTAAGTTGAAACCTTTGTTTCATACCTGAGCTATTTTGATCTAGATTAGCATTCGGGGACCCTTCGTAAGTGTTCCTTCGTTCTTTTATTTCTTTTCGAGTCCGAAAGTCAAACTTTGTTTGACTTTCTGCATTGACCAGTTTATGGTCAATGCGAAGTTCATTTGAACTTCGCAACATGATTCTAATCACGATGGTTATAGTCCCTTGTGACTATGCCTACTGATTACCACGTTGTCTAGGGTCGTAAGGGTAAGCGATCAGATAAATCGCTTATACCTCCGAACCCGACCCATTTGGTCGATCATTAGGATCCGACCAAACACATTAGGTGACCATAGTATATAGGGAATAACCTTCCGAGGTTATACCTTATGGTCGCTTCGTTTAAGTAGTTGTATGATAGGTAGTTTATATGCCTTAGGTAAATTACCAAAATGCCCTTTTGACGCCAAAATTCATTTTAAGCATATGTAACATAAATTTTGGTATCTAAACTGTTTTGGTAACAATATTAGATATGTTAAGGCATATTTTACTTGTCATAGGACTAGTTAGGCGGTCCGAACGCGTTTCACGCGAGCGACGCGTTAAAGTAGCATAAGCTACCTAAACGGGTCGTAATGGGTCGTAAGCACTTATGTTAGGTTTCATTTAGTATGTAGGCTTTGTTAAACCATATTACACGAGTCTCCATACTCGTTTGGTTTACGAACCCGCATTCTATCCGATCTTCCGATTTAGGTCCGGTTTATTAACATAGTTACCTATATTAGGTGCCGTTTGATTCCGTGATCTCTAGCATTGCTTGGTGGTTATCTTAGGACTTATAAGCAATCTCAAGTGAGTACATAGACCCCTCTTTTACTGTTTTCCAAACTGTTTTGGGGTGAAACACATGTGCCTACTTGTTACTTTCATGCTTTCCATGTTTTCACATCATATACCTGCTATGTTCGTTAGTACATTATAGTACATGTTTTACATTACATTTCATGCTATGTATGCCCATTGTGTGCGTACTTAGTACATTGTTTTACATTACATTTCATTCTATGTATGCCCATTGTGTGCGTACTTAGTACATTGTTTTACATTACATTTCTTGCTATGTATGCCCATTGTGTGCGTACTTAGTACAGTTGTTTTCATCACATGCTTACATTTTGGCATGACATTTGGGTTGTTTAACATGGAACAATACATTCATTAACATTAGCTACGCCATTCGTTAGTAGGTAGTGGTACCATAGGAATTGACAACTCCCGTTCCTGAAATCCTGGGTTTGTTTGGATTGGAAGGAATGACCGAATTCGATACACATAACTTAGATAAACCTTTAATTTGTTTAAGGGTTTATCGCCACAGTCTCAAGGCTTGGATGTATGCATTTCACAATACCGCATAAATGTTTGTATCAGTATAGCATGCATTTGTCCCACAAAACATAACTTTGATTTAAACCATGTTTTACTTCAATACCTTGTTTTTGTGCATTTTACATATGGTTTAGTTGATATATTTCACATACCATACATGATATTTTTGGGTACACATTACATGATCTACATTAAACATAAACATTTTGACATTGATATACACATTTAGTGGTTTACATTGGACATAGACATTTCGATATGGTTTACACATTAACACATGACAATTCATTTATACATAAACAATTTACATTGGTGGTTGGTTTGCTTAAGTGACTTGAGTAACGAGGCGTGTGTATTATGATACAAGCATGGTGGATACGCCGCTGGTACTTCCTATATATAAGTGTTTGTATGACATTACATGTCGTAGCGTTACTGAAATCATTTCAATATTTGTCATATTACGCTTTACATAAACAACTTATTTTCACAAGACATTGATTTACAAAACAACTTATCTTATACAAACTCATTTTACTTGGTTATTCATTTAACCTTACATTATTCTCTTATTTATACATATCATCGCTTTTTGAATGATTTACAAAACAAAACAATTTACAAGGTTCATGACTAAACTTTATTAAACATTTTCTTAAACTTACAAGCCATGAACCCTATTTTCACAAATCCTATGTATCTCACAGGCATTTTTATGCTGACGTACCTATTTTCACATGTGTTTTCAGGAGCTATTGCGTAGGATGATGATCGTGACACTAGGGCGGACCTGTGCCTTAGAGACTAAAAATGAAGATAGACTAGTTTAATTATGTTATGAACTCTATGTTTCCTGTTTAAGACAATATAACACTCTTGTTTAATAAATAAAATACAACTTTGAATGCCATGGATATGAAACAATTAATTCTGTTACAACACTCCCCGACGTTTCCGCCACGTTTTGTATGTTATACGTGGTCGGGGTGTGACACATACGGTCCGCATGGACCCTGCAGACCAGTAACTTTCGCAAAAAGTCAATTTTGGTCCCTGTGTGCGTATTGATGTGTTTTGGCACTTCTAACACCCGTCAAACCCATTTTCAAGCTCCATAAGGATGATAAAACATAGGAAACTTAAAATATGCTAAAAAATATGTCGGATGTCAGTTCGTTTGGCCGTACGGTTGCGTTGTTCGGTTAATTACGACGGAAGTCGTAACGGACGCGAAAACGATCCAAATTGCGAAACGAATGAAGTTTTATTATGCCAATCACTAAAATAAAATCTTTTAATGATTACAAAAATTTTTGGATGTCCGGATGTATTCAGAACGTAAGATATGTGCGAAAATGCAAACTTATGCACTTTTTGACGCTTTTAGTCCCTGAATGACCAAAAAGTTTATTTTAGCACACTGAACCCCTCAAAGCCTATTTCTAAGCTATGTAAAGGATATTTATGGTATGTCTAACTTATGATCAGGTTCCGGAATGTCCGTTACAGTACGAATCGGCATACTTTCATAGTTTGTCGAATTTAGTCCCTGTAAGCGAATAAACTTGATTTTGCCATACCAAAGCCTTCAAAACTTATTTCTAAGTTAAGTAAAGGTTATTTAAGGTATGTTAAGCATATGATGATGTTCCGGGGTGTTTGTCGCATTAAACTGATTACGTTTACGCACCAGTTTGCGTAAAACTCTCCAGAAAGCAATATAGAGTTTGAAATTGAACAAAAACCAAAACATGAAAAATGTCAAACATAAACAAACAAATATTGGGATTAAATAACATTGTTTTATTGATAACTGAACTGTTTACAATGATTACAGACACAGGTGTCACAGTAATAATACTTTGCTAACCGTCTATAAGCCAACTTTATCTCCTCATCATCAGCATCTCCTTCAAATTCTGTACAACTACATTTTACACAGAATCAAACATATTATCGACAACAGGTAGAATAAAATTACTTTCATTATGAGAAGAAATAGATTGAAGATGAGATGACAGCAAAGATAATACACGAACGCATGCGGGCTATGTCGGTCATTCAAACGAGTTAATAAATTTTATGAACAAGGTTACAGAAGTGGGATTCAAATAAGCAAATTGGGTCACAAATGGAACTGACTTGAATGGTGTGGTGGTGGTCACGGTGGAGTTGCGCGGTGACAGAGCTAGAGCAACAGTGGTGAAGTGGTGCGGCGTGACAGAATGCACCGCGAAACCATGGGCTACGGGTTCGAGAGGAACACAGGGAATCAAAATCTAAAGGCCGATGGAGGATAATCCTTCGTGACCTTGATTGTAAAGAATTTAAATTGATTGATAATCGAGAACTTTATTCCAAATCTACCAATTAGTTTGGAGATGATAACAATTGAAGTATAGATAACAACTTAGCAATAGGTGTGAACGAGGAAAACGACAATGGAATTTGACAAGTCAGCCTATTTGTTTTCCTTTCTTTTATACCCAAATAAAACACTTAGACAGTGGGGTATGGGGCTTGGGTTTGAAGCCGGGCGTGGGGCGGGCTAGCGATCTGATGTGGCGGCCTCTTATTCGCTTTGTTGGCCTTAAATTTTCTGTATTTTTTTTAATAACCTGCCAACCCACGCGGTGCACCCACGCCCCGCCATACCCCACGGACACGTCACTCGGCGGTGAGGGGCTCGAACTCCACGTGTCAACTCATGCCCCCAACCCAAGCCCCACCATACCCCACGGTCTTAATGCATTTTTTTGATATAATAAGTGCCATAAACTCCATCGGTTATTTGATGAATTATTTTGCAAATTAGGTAGTGGTGGAGTGGTTATTTAATGGAAGTTATTATCTTTCTTCATATTTAATTGAAATTATGAGTGTTGAAAGGGTTTCAATTAATTGAATAACTAGTGTCATTCTTAATTTAATTATGAGACATAAATGGGCATGGATTCAAAGGATCAAATGTCTAAATTGCCCTCAAAGTGTCTTAAAAATTTGGACAATTTCCAAGTTTCCCCCCTCTAAAAGGGCTTGCTTCATTTGTACGTGGTGCTTCAAGATTTGTGCCTACGGCAAAATTACGAAAAGGGGAAAACCCAGTTCTCTTAATAAGGTATTATAGATAGATATATTTTTTTTGAATGGTTGAATTTTATGATAATAGAACAGGGCCAGCATATGCTGTAAAACCCTAGAAAAAATACATAACAAAAATAGAAAAATAGCTCCCCCTCCCCTTATATATGCTTACATTACAATATCTCTAATATTAAAATCCACCCATCTCTCCCACACAATATTACTAAACTTTGATCTAGCTTTTAACCATAAAAATGTGTCAGCCTTTATTTCTTCTACTACTTTCCACCCGCATTTTGGATGCCCTTAAATTCGTTGTCGTTTCTTGCCCTCCAAATGTGCCACATAGTTGTTTGGAACACAACTTTGATTATTTTCTTCCAAACGGGTGATCCTGATTGTTTGTTAATACACTCCAAAGCTTCCACGGTTGAGTTAAGTGGTAAGTTTATAGGAAGTTTCGTCCAGGCTAGTATGTTCCACCATACAAATTTCGCCATCGTGCATGTGATGAGTAGGTGGTCAACTGTTTCTTCAAAAGCTTCACATCTCGGGCACAACTGGTGTTGTAGTCCGACACATCTCTTTAGTAATTCGGCCTTCACTGGAATTCTTCCCATGCATGCCCTCCAACAAAAATAATTGATCTTCGGAGATGTCCATCTGATCCAATGCTTCCATTCTTCGTTACTCTCTACTAATGCGCGTAGGTCTCTCAATCCCGTAACCGAAAAACCATCCTTATATTCTTTCCAAGTCCAACGATCTGCACCTGCACTAAACTTGAAACTATATAAGACTCTTGACAAATTTATCCATTCAGCCCACTCAATATCGTTATCAAGGGTCCAGCTAAGGCACCATTGGTATTTCCGTCTCCAACCTATTAACACAATCTGTAATTTTTATGTATTTATTTTTTGCAATTCTATACAGTTCAGGGTATTGTTCTTTTAATGTTCTTCCCCCACCCAGATGTCTGTCCAAAATCTGATCTCTGTTCCTGTACCAACTACTGCCTTGAAGTTATCTTTCATATTTACCCCTGCTTATGTCAGCTCCTTCTCTATTGATATAATATCTTTCCATGTGCCAGAGTATTTTTTATTTAATGGGAAACTCTTGATTGATCTTTTGCTTTCGTGGATGGATTTGACGACTCTTGCCCATAACGTGTTGGAGTTTTCTTCGTATTTCCACCACCACTTTGCCAATAAAGCTAAGTTTGCCCTCCGAAGGTCCCCTATACCGATTCCACCATACTTCCTAGGTTTTACCATTTTAATCCATGAGATCCATCTAATTTTATTTCTGACATCTTTTCTACCCCAGACAAAATCTATTCTAATGGTGTCAAGAGCTTTGATCACTTTCTTCGGTACGAGATACATCGAAAAGAAATAGTTAGGTAAGGCCCCCATGACTGCCTTTGCCAAAATTATCCTTCCTGCAAAAGATAGATACTTTACCTTCCAAGCAGATAATTTACCATTAAACTTATCAATTATAGGTTTCCAATATTTTACTCTCTTCATATTAGCCCCAACCGGTAACCCTAGAAACCTGAAAGGAAAAGAGCACACTTTATATTTTAACATAATTGCCATATTGTCTACATCACGCTCCCCAACCCCAACCCCAATCCCAAATATGCATGATTTATTTAAATTTACTTTTAAACCTAGAACATAAAAAAAGCATCTCAAAAGACGGTTCAATTTTTTTATATTTTCCTCTGACCATTCCCCCATGAATACCACATCATCCGCATAGCAGAGATATGACAAACACGGCCCATTATTTGGTAATTTTACCCCTTTGAAAACTCCCCTTACGCCCGCCCTGTGCATAAAAATATCCAAGGCCTCCATGGCAAGAATAAATAAGAAGGGAGAAAGTGGGTCACCTTGTCGGAGCCCTCTTTGCAGTTGAAACTCTGATGTAGGGGACCCATTTACCAAAACTGACGCCCAACTTAATTTTAAGCTTGCTCCAATCCATTTCCTCCCAATCATTGGAAAGTTCATCGCTTTAAGGTTTGACAGTAAGAACTTCCAATTTATAGAGTCATAAGCCTTTTCGAAATTACTTTAAAGATGAAAGTGTTTTGTTTACTTTTCTTGGCCCATGAAATGACTTCGTTGATTATTAGAGGCCCATCTAGGATTGACCTCCCTTCCACAAAAGCTGTTTGTACTGGCGCAATCAAGGACAGGAGAACAAGTTTGATTCTGAAGGCAAGAGTCTTAGCAATAACCTTGTAGATTACTCCTATGAGTGAGATTGGTCTATATTCATTCACTGACTTGGGATCTCTCACCTTAGGGATTAGAGGTATAAACGAAGCATTGCATCCCCTATCAATATACGCCCGCTCATGAAATTCATTAAGTAAATCTACAAAGATCTGTTCCATATCTTTCCAGAATTTCTTAATAAATTTAAAAGTGAACCCGTCTGGTCCTGGCGCCTTATCATTCCTGCATGCCCATACTGCCCTTTTACTTCTTCTTTTGTAAATTTTCCGATTAGCCCCGACGCTTGTTCCTCAGAAAGCCTTCTAAATCCCCTTCCATCAATACTTGGTCTTTTATTCACAGGTTCGGTGAACCGTTCAGCAAACCACCTCTTTATTTCTTTTTTTTTAATGACATTCGGGCCAATCACCACCTTCCCTTCTACCCTTAGCATGTTAATCCTATTTCTTGCTTTCCTACAGTTGATCAAACTATGAAAAACCTTAATGTTAACATCCCCCAGTTTTGCCCATCTAAATTTGGCCCTTTGTTTCAGTTACGCAAGTCTTCTCTTCTCATACGTCTTGACCCTCCACTTACCTTGAATTCTCTTTTCTTTTTCCTCCCTAGTTAGTCTTTTTTCTTCTGCCACCTTTTCTATTTTGTCCACTTCATCCTTTGCTTCAATGAACTCTTTTTCCTTGATGTTTTTTGAAGATTTCCTCCAATCCTTTACCTTAATTTTTAGTGCTTTCAAAAGATGAGCCACCTCCTTCATTTTGTTTTCCCCTGCTATGCGTTTTGATATCGCTTCCTGAACTACACCCGCAAAATCTTCCACTTCTAGCCAACTATTGTAGAATCTAAACAATATGGGCCCAAAGTCAACCGTAGAGCATGATAGTAGTAGGGGGCTATGGTCCGATGTAACACCTCGTGTTTCGAAAGTCAAAGTCAAAGTCAAGATTGAAGTCAAAGGAAGAATAGATTGCTAATTGCGATCTGTCACTCCTTGCTCAACTACTGTTTTGACTTCTTTGACTTGTAATCGAATCTATTATTTATTTTCTTTAGTTGTATTATGTGGAGTATCTATTAATAATCGAAGTTTAATCGCTATTTAATCGCATATTTATCGTTAATCGACTTATCGCTAATCGCTATCGCATATCGCAACTCGAATTATGTGTTCTGGATATTGTTTTACGTGTGATTGCTATTTATGTGTTACTTGTGCATGTTATGTTTATGTTGAGGTGTTAATCGCAATCCATCGCATCGCAATCGAATCGCAAACGCTAAACACAAGTTAAATATAGTGATTGTATGTTAGATATAGTAGTTATGTTATTTGTGTAACTAATGCGTAATACTATCGCATCGCTCACTCGAATCGCATCGCAACACTCAACACGCGAATCGAAACAACAAAACTCGTCGCGCCGGACACCAGGATCGAGTGGCCAACCGATCGAGTGGCCATCCGATCGGATTGCCGTCCGATCGGATTGTCATCCGATCGAGTTGCCACCCGATCGAGTTGCAACCCGACCGACCCGACACTTCACCACTTTCCTTTTTGGGAAACCCTATAAATACCCACCTGTCACATCATTTATGATGTGACAGCTCCTGACTCGTACCAGCCGCACTCAAGCCCTCATTTCTCTCGATTTCTCTCAATTCTTAACTAATTCTTGTGCTTCTATAATCTACACACACTTCTTCATCATTTTCACCTTTGAATCTTAACTTTTAACCATGAAATCACCGGATTTGAGGTGTTCTAGGGTGATGTCATCATGAAGTTCTTATGAACTTCAATGTTTGGCTTCATTCCACCAAGAATAACTTAGATCTGAAGGATTTCCACAAGATTAAACAATGTTTTCACATAGATCTACACTTATTGATGGTTAAAAGGATTGAAAGAAGGTTTTCCAACGTTCTTTCAACTCTTTTACACTCAATGCACTCAAAACCGATAGAATCGGAGCTCGTTCTGATCTTCTACTCTTTCTTAGTGATGGGTAAGCTCAAGATCTGAATTCTATCCGAGAGATAGCTGATTTCAGGTTTGAACATGAACAGCCGTCTCGAACCATGAACCAGTTAGACTAGGGTGGTTCCTGTTCGATCGGATCACTTGGGTCGAGATGGGGTTTCTGTTGTTTAAGAAAGATATCATAACGTCTCGTTCAAAACTACAAAACTTAAACAAAAACAAGAGTCAAGACGATCAGGTCGTTGGGACGGATTGCCATCCGACCGGATTGCCGTTCGACCGGATTGCCGTCCGACCGGATTGCCATCCGATCGACCGGCCATCCGATCAGGTTGCTTTAGTTCCACACTTGAACTTTTTATTCAAAATTTCAAGGTCTGGACGTCGAACGGATTGTCGTCCGATCGGATTGCCATCCGATCGAACGACCATCCGATCATGTGACGTTTGGGACTTGGTACTTGAACAATTTTCAAGATGTTCAATGCATACGGATTGCCACCCGATCGGATAGTTATCCGATCGAGTGACCGTCCCACTGTGAACTTGTTCTCAACTGAGAAGCCTCGCCAATCGGATGACCGTCCAATCGAACCGTCGTCCAATCGACCGACCTGAAGGGCAGAGATACTTCTCTATTTTCAAAATCCTACAACGAAAACTTCAAAGGACAAGCCATCATACACAAACACATCCTTACCAAACGAGGCGTCAATCTAATCGAATGGCCATCTGATCGGATGACCATCCGAACGGATTGACATCCGATCGACTGGCCATCCGATCGGGTTACCATCCGATACTTGGTACTTTTGCATCGTTTTATGCGCCGCTCATCGTTTATGCTATCGTTAACTGTTCAGGCTAATCTCTCAGCGCTCCCTTCAATCCAAGAGAGTGTTTACTTGTTAAACACAATCTGTGAGTATACTCGATCCCTTTTTGGTTTATGCACTTTTGGGTGTTACATACATTACTTATTCTAAATCACATCAATCACACAACGCAAACACTATTTATACACAGACCGTTAACGCATGTTATACGTGACTCGATGAATGCCTGTATGTTATGTTTACACATTGATTGCTATCTACCTGCCTTAGCAACGATATTACTATAGTTTGGACTCAGCACCTGTTCACTCAGGGGTTGTTAAGGATAATACTTCACGTGTTTGTAGTGGTGAACATGCGCACTCGCTACTCGCAGTCAACTCTCAGTCATTGGTATTGATAAGATCTTTATCGATAACTTACATGCTTCACATTATACGTCGTACATGCTAGTTATGCGTAAACGATTTTGAACTCTATTATATTATCAAACTTGTATGCTTACCTTTACACTATGTGTATTGACCTTTATTTTAACGTATGTGACAGGTGCTTAAGATGCTAGGGATTGCTGAGCTTTGATGAATCAAGCTAGGGGTCTAGTTATGTCACGCTTAAATCTGAGTCGTCGGAGCAGCATTTGTTTATGAGACAATTATTTGTAATAACTGTTTTTATTTGGATATGTTATGGTATGGGACATGACGTTTAAATTATCCGGTAATGAATAGTTGTTATGGATACTCATGGACAATCTGTTTCACTCAGTGCCATGCCCCGATGTTTCCGCCATCGGTCGGGGTGTGACAGATTAGTATCAGAGCCATAACTATTGGGAATTAGGCAAGACTCGACCTAGTCCGGGTCGATGTCTTAGAACGACCTAGTCTATAGTCTAAGTACCAACAGACCGACTTGTGCATGCCCAGTAGGGATTTTGCACGAGCTTACTCGCTATTTCTCGCTCGAACTCGTTGTACACTACACACTTGCGCGAACATCGCATACTACAGTTCCGCGCAAGATTTGCCTTACCTAAGGCTGATTACACACATAAACAAATGATCTGGTTAAGATTAGGTGTGCAAACCGCAAACTCTCGACCAGATTACTTGTTCAAATTTATATTTTACTATAAACAAGAGAATCTGCGTTGAGTTAGGAGTGAAATCCATACCTCAACGGGAGTCTCACCCTGCATCTACTAAAAAAATTGTCTTGGCCGAGTTGTTAAGTTAGGGGTGAGACCCGCACCTTAACGACACGCCCTACTCATTATAATTTTTTACAAAACTCTCACCAAGGTCTCGACGGACTCCAACGACTTAGGTCACACTGTAACTGGAAGGATGTGTGCCGATCGCTCGAATCGAAGCGAGAGCACACTCCCGAAGGCCAAAGTGTGCACTTAAAGTCCTTGTGAATAGTCGAATCACTTTGGGTAGTCAATGTCTCGCACCCAGACAATCTATCCTCGAATTTTATGTGTTTCGATTCTGGATTTGCTACTGCCAACTCTGGGATTTATCGGTTTTATATGAATTTTGTGTGATTTTATGTATTTACTTGTTCGATTTTGGTAATTTACACGCTTTTCACTTCTCGCTTTCGATCGACACACACAAGTCGCACTCCAACTTGATGATACGCACTCACAACCCTCGATCGCTTTTGCAACTTTGGTTAATAAAGGAACACATCCATCATAGGAAGGTCAATACGTGCTATGAAGGATAGGGAATACGTGCAACATATAGTAAGGTTTCTGTGTTCTGACTGCCTTATGTGCTTCTGTGCCTTACGTGATTATGTGCCTATGTCTTTATGAGCTTATGTGATTCTGTGTTTATGTGACTACGTGTTCCTGAGCTTTATGGTGAATCGCTAGACTATACTAGGAATGATCGAATAGTGTTTTGAATCCTATGGCGTTGTCTGCTGCAGACAATGTCGTCATCTGGATCCCTACACTCACGAGCTGCTAGGCGTAAGCATGCCAACAAGAGACTCACATCTCTCGTCGCAAGTTAAATTGTCAAAGTCATCCCTCAAATCATGAGTGAAATAAACGAGAATACAAGCAAATCTTCTGAAGAGCCCCGAACTGATTCGCCAAAAGCTGCCTTTAGCTTCAAGCAGTTCAAAGCCTGCGGCCCGAAGATTTTACCGGCGAAGATGGTCCTACGGCCATGTTCCAATGGTTTGATTCTATCGAAGTCACCCTGCGCCAGAGTGGCTGTCCTGAAAATCTCTGCACTCTGAACGTAACTGGCGTCTTCCATTCCTGCGCTTTAGACTGGTGGACGGCTGAGAGAAACAAACACAGAAATGATGCAGCTTACGGGCTAACATGGGATGAGTTGAAGGACGTGATGATGCAAGAGTTCTGCCCTCCCCATGAGCGCCAAAAGTTGGAGGATGAATTCTGGCACATTAAGCAGAAAGATGGTGACAACTCTGGTTTGACTGCGCGCTTCAAGCAGTTGAGTATAATCTGCCCGGACCAAGTCAAGACGCCCGAAATCGCCATCAAGAAGTATATCCGTGCTCTTCCGGATTGCGTGGCTGATTTCGTTCAAGCTGCAAAGACGACAACGATTAAAGAAACCCACTTGCTCGCTGCTGAGATCAACGACAAGCGAGTCAAATCTGGTGTCTGGGATAAAGCTCCCAAGAATCTGCATCAAGCTACGACTGCTTCAACCGCTGAAACTGCCGCCGCTCCTCAATCATCCAAGCTCTCAAGATGCAAGAGAAAGAACAACAGCAGTTCCAGTAACAAGAACTGTGCTATAACCAATGCTGCCCCGCTCCAATCAGTTCCAGCTCCTCAGCAACATCAACACCGCCAAGTAGTGGCCCCGGTTACCAACGCACCGCCGGCAAAGCGTGCGTATACTGGACCTCACCCGGCTTGCCAAACTTGCACCTATCACCACCCTGTGGGAATCACTTGCAGATACTGTGCGCATTGCAACATGTACGTCCACTTCACCGCCAACTGCCGTACATGTGACAACTCGAGTTTCCAAGGTTCCTTCTTTATACGCTACTTGCCTTATGTTGTGTTTTGTGGTTTGATACATTGAAACTGTGCACCATGATTCGTGTTAAGCTGTTTGTGTTGTTATGTGTTTGGTTTTATGTTGTTTATTACTTGTGTTAAATACAAATTACATGAATTATTTGACTATCCTTCGGCCCATAACAATTGGAGTGCAAACCGAGCCCACACACCCCTTGAGTCCACATGTCCTTATGTTATATTACGTAAAAATGTTGTGGAGGTGCCCATAACTTTCTGAACACGTATACAAGAATTACAACCCTAGTTCCCTTCTATTCCTCCTTGATTGCGACGACAGAAACCCCCCCTCCCCTCGTGAAGATATCATCCTGTTAATCAAAGGACGTGCTTGATCAATTGATAAACAAAGTAACTAGTCAAACCGAGCAAACCAAGGTGAGTTCACACTTTCCACAAGGCATGGGATTCCCAAGGGTTGGGAATGGGTAAAGAATTGAAACTGAAACTGCGTGATCTCCTCGTTTGGAACACGTACACACCCTCTTCATTGAAGGGTGACAACACGTGATAAGAATATAATCGGAACCTGCGTAATCTCCTAGTTTGGGGATTACGTACACACCCTCTTTACTGAAGGGTGACAACACGGATACTAGACCAAAACTCTCTATCATGAAGTCCTTCCTTTTTATATCGACTTAATCGTCGGGCCAATGGCGAGCGGGTCATTAGTTAGATAGCGCTATTTAGGTTTGACAAGCCTCACACCGTGCCGCAGAGGATGGGCGTGAACTAATGGATCTGGGCACGTCAATGATGATAGACATTGACGCTAGGGCACCAACTTACTTTAGTCAGTGGTCGATATGGTAAACAGGTCTAGTGGTTAACATGGGGAAGCCCCCACCAACTATGGATATGTTTGGGAAACAGGGTAAACGGATTAACTTACAACTTACAAATGAACTCCTGGTTTTGAAACAACTTAATCATGAACACCAACTGTGAACTCGCTCAACTTTGTTGTTGACTCGTTGTTACATGCCTTGCAGGTCGTTAGGTACTTATGGAGCTTGCACGAGGAGGCGTGGGCGTTGTGGGACATGGACAACTGTGTGCCATGTTAAACATTTAAACATTTGAACTTATATTTGGTTTTGGATTTAATCATTATGCTTCCGCTTGCAACTTAAACTATGTTTTGTTTGGACACCAATTGTATTGGTTGGATTTTCTAATTACTTACATGCTTGTTCAATATGATTGGTGGCTGGATCCTGGTCAGTCATGCCTCCAGGCGGTGATACTCCGCGTGTGGATTTTGGGGGTGTGACAGATTGGTATCAGAGCCATTGGTTATAGTGAACTTGGTTTTAAAAAGGGGAAAAGCTTTTTGATAAAACCAGACTATAACCTGTACAGTGCTCAACGATCCACAACGACGCTTCGCTCCACGTGCAAGACTCCACACTATAGGTGATATGATTTATGTTTATATTGCCTACTTGCTAGTTACATAGAACTTTGCTCGTGATATGCTTAGATAAAACGTACACAACTATTGTTTGAAAACACTTGTGTGCTTACTCTCTTCTGTCATCGCACTTTCGCGAACCTCTCTCACCCATGTTTCCTTTGATGTGACAGTACACATTTGTTTATGACGAAACACACGAACACACACTCGTCACTATAGCAAGATGGCATGGATTGCTTACTCACCTTATGATACGTTGATAGTATGCCATAGTCCTTAGGTTTTTGTGATCTTATTACATTGACGACCTCTGTTTGACATCTGAGTTTGAGGAACCATTTGACATGAGTTAGGAGGAACTGAGATGAGCATGCAAATCGCAATATTATTGTGGGTGCACACATAATAATAATGTGGGGTGCATGCGAGTCCCAGTGAGCCTTGACAAGTGGAAAAGGGGTTCTGTTCCGTTATTTGACCGATGTGAAACATAACAAACCTATAGGGGTCATAGCAGTGATTGTCCCCTACTCGAACATGAACTTTTCATTCCTCTCTGGATCCTTTCGAATCTCGATGCTATCGAGTATTACCTGAACACCCATCTGAACGCCTAGCGAACTGTGTAGAATGTTAGGTGCTTGTACGAACATCCCCGAGTTGGATGTTGCAATGACAATGATTGGTCTATATCTTTCTCACCTTTCTTTGTTTGCTGGAACTTAACGTATTGACGCCTTAGATTTCGAAGTGCGATCACTTCTGCAACACTCTCGTAACATACCGTGTATTACTCAGTCAACTTGCAAGAACGATGGACTTCAGCATTTGAACGACCCCAGTTACCAGCAACGAACATCAGCGATTTGATTCCAATCGAATCCTTAACCCCAGCCAGCGACTCATGGGAGTCAACTTTTACGAATTAATCGGGACATAAACGATGACAATCGACCATGGTATGGAACGTGAAACTGCCAGCACAAGGGGTAGCGCCTTAGAACGTGGCACGGAACATGAAAAGATGGACCCTGTCGATGAAAGATCATAGAGCTCCGTTTCAAACGACAGCAATGGAGGCAACAGTACGGCAACATCAAGGTACTTGATATGGCAACCAACAGTATAGAAAGGAAGGTGTCTACGACATGGAGTGGCTGTCGCTAAATCAAAACGATAACAACCAAGGAAACGACGGTCGTACTGGAAATCCTCGCAACGAGTACAACAACACGGGAAATGATGCTCATAGAGGGACATTAGGGATTGGCGTGGGCGACGCCGGGATTATAACAACATGGTAGCCTACGTGTTCTTGGTGACTAATCACTTCGCCACTGTTCTGCTTAACCCTGAAGCTTCTTGAAACCCAACCTGTTGTGGAATCGGCTGATGGCGAAAACAATGAAACCACTACTGAGGCTGAAGCTACTGCGGAATTTCGGGACGAAATTCCAAACCAACGGGGGAATGATGTGACACCCCAGGAAACCATGCAACCTAACTAGCTTCCCCAGTAACTACGTGCTAAATTTCGGGACGAAATTTCTTTCAAGTTGGGGATAATGTGACAACTCGAGTTTCCAAGGTTCCTTCTTTATACGCTACTTGCCTTATGTTGTGTTTTGTGGTTTGATACATTGAAACTGTGCACCATGATTCGTGTTAAGCCGTTTGTGTTGTTATGTGTTTGGTTTTATGTTGTTTATTACTTGTGTTAAATACAAATTACATGAATTATTTGACTATCCTTCGGCCCATAACAATTGGAGTGCAAACCGAGCCCACACACCCCTTGAGTCCACATGTCCTTATGTTATATTACGTAAAAATGTTGTGGAGGTGCCCATAACTTTCTGAACACGTATACAAGAATTACAACCCTAGTTCCCTTCTATTCCTCCTTGATTGCGACGACAGAAACCCCCCCTCCCCTCGTGAAGATATCATCCTGTTAATCAAAGGACGTGCTTGATCAATTGATAAACGAAGTAACTAGTCAAACCGAGCAAACCAAGGTGAGTTCACACTTTCCACAAGGCATGGGATTCCCAAGGGTTGGGAATGGGTAAAGAATTGAAACTGAAACTGCGTGATCTCCTCGTTTGGAACACGTACACACCCTCTTCATTGAAGGGTGACAACACGTGATAAGAATATAATCGGAACCTGCGTAATCTCCTAGTTTGGGGATTACGTACACACCCTCTTTACTGAAGGGTGACAACACGGATACTAGACCAAAACTCTCTATCATGAAGTCCCTCCTTTTTATATCGACTTAATCGCCGGGCCAATGGCGAGCGGGTCATTAGTTAGATAGCGCTATTTAGGTTTGACAAGCCTCACACCGTGCCGCAGAGGATGGGCGTGAACTAATGGATCTGGGCACGTCAATGATGATAGACATTGACGCTAGGGCACCAACTTACTTTAGTCAGTGGTCGATATGGTAAACAGGTCTAGTGGTTAACATGGGGAAGCCCCCACCAACTATGGATATGTTTGGGAAACAGGGTAAACGGATTAACTTACAACTTACAAATGAACTCCTGGTTTTGAAACAACTTAATCATGAACACCAACTGTGAACTCGCTCAACTTTGTTGTTGACTCGTTGTTACATGCCTTGCAGGTCGTTAGGTACTTATGGAGCTTGCACGAGGAGGCGTGGTCGTTGTGGGACATGGACAACTGTGTGCCATGTTAAACATTTAAACATTTGAACTTATATTTGGTTTTGGATTTAATCATTATGCTTCCGCTTGCAACTTAAACTATGTTTTGTTTGGACACCAATTGTATTGGTTGGATTTTCTAATTACTTACATGCTTGTTCAATATGATTGGTGGCTGGATCCTGGTCAGTCATGCCTCCAGGCGGTGATACTCCGCGTGTGGATTTTGGGGGTGTGACAGATTGGTATCAGAGCCATTGGTTATAGTGAACTTGGTTTTAAAAAGGGGAAAAGCTTTTTGATAAAACCAGACTATACCCTGTACAGTGCTCAACGATCCACAACGACGCTTCGCTCCACGTGCAAGACTCCACACTATAGGTGATATGATTTATGTTTATATTGCCTACTTGCTAGTTACATAGAACTTTGCTCGTGATATGCTTAGATAAAACGTACACAACTATTGTTTGAAAACACTTGTGTGCTTACTCTCTTCTGTCATCGCACTTTCGCGAACCTCTCTCACCCATGTTTCCTTTGATGTGACAGTACACATTTGTTTATGACGAAACACACGAACACACACTCGTCACTATAGCAAGATGGCATGGATTGCTTGCTCACCTTATGATACGTTGATAGTATGCCATAGTCCTTAGGTTTTTGTGATCTTATTACATTGACGACCTCTGTTTGACATCTGAGTTTGAGGAACCATTTGACATGAGTTAGGAGGAACTGAGATGAGCATGCAAATCGCAATATTATTGTGGGTGCACACATAATAATAATGTGGGGTGCATGCGAGTCCCAGTGAGCCTTGACAAGTGGAAAAGGGGTTCTGTTCCGTTATTTGACCGATGTGAAACATAACAAACCTATAGGGGTCATAGCAGTGATTGTCCCCTACTCGAACATGAACTTTTCATTCCTCTCTGGATCCTTTCGAATCTCGATGCTATCGAGTATTACCTGAACACCCATCTGAACACCTAGCGAACTGTGTAGAATGTTAGGTGCTTGTACGAACATCCCCGAGTTGGATGTTGCAATGACAATGATTGGTCTATATCTTTCTCACCTTTCTTCGTTTGCTGGAACTTAACGTATTGACGCCTTAGATTTCGAAGTGCGATCACTTCTGCAACACTCTCGTAACATACCGTGTATTACTCAGTCAACTTGCAAGAACGATGGACTTCAGCATTTGAACGACCCCAGTTACCAGCAACGAACATCAGCGATTTGATTCCAATCGAATCCTTAACCCCAGCCAGCGACTCATGGGAGTCAACTTTTACGAATTAATCGGGACATAAACGATGACAATCGACCATGGTATGGAACGTGAAACTGCCAGCACAAGGGGTAGCGCCTTAGAACGTGGCACGGAACATGAAAAGATGGACCCTGTCGATGAAAGATCATAGAGCTCCGTTTCAAACGACAGCAATGGAGGCAACAGTACGGCAACATCAAGGTACTTGATATGGCAACCAACAGTATAGAAAGGAAGGTGCCTACGACATGGAGTGGCTGTCGCTAAATCAAAACGATAACAACCAAGGAAACGACGGTCGTACTGGAAATCCTCGCAACGAGTACAACAACACGGGAAATGATGCTCATAGAGGGACATTAGGGATTGGCGTGGGCGACGCCGGGATTATAACAACATGGTAGCCTACGTGTTCTTGGTGACAAATCACTTCGCCACTGTTCTGCTTAACCCTGAAGCTTCTTGAAACCCAACCTGTTGTGGAATCGGCTGATGGCGAAAACAATGAAACCACTACTGAGGCTGAAGCTACTGCGGAATTTCGGGACGAAATTCCAAACCAACGGGGGAATGATGTGACACCCCAGGAAACCATGCAACCTAACTAGCTTCCCCAGTAACTACGTGCTAAATTTCGGGACGAAATTTCTTTCAAGTTGGGGATAATGTGACAACTCGAGTTTCCAAGGTTCCTTCTTTATACGCTACTTGCCTTATGTTGTGTTTTGTGGTTTGATACATTGAAACTGTGCACCATGATTCGTGTTAAGCCGTTTGTGTTGTTATGTGTTTGGTTTTATGTTGTTTATTACTTGTGTTAAATACAAATTACATGAATTATTTGACTATCCTTCGGCCCATAACAATTGGAGTGCAAACCGAGCCCACACACCCCTTGAGTCCACATGTCCTTATGTTATATTACGTAAAAATGTTGTGGAGGTGCCCATAACTTTCTGAACACGTATACAAGAATTACAACCCTAGTTCCCTTCTATTCCTCCTTGATTGCGACGACAGAAACCCCCCCTCCCCTCGTGAAGATATCATCCTGTTAATCAAAGGACGTGCTTGATCAATTGATAAACGAAGTAACTAGTCAAACCGAGCAAACCAAGGTGAGTTCACACTTTCCACAAGGCATGGGATTCCCAAGGGTTGGGAATGGGTAAAGAATTGAAACTGAAACTGCGTGATCTCCTCGTTTGGAACACGTACACACCCTCTTCATTGAAGGGTGACAACACGTGATAAGAATATAATCGGAACCTGCGTAATCTCCTAGTTTGGGGATTACGTACACACCCTCTTTACTGAAGGGTGACAACACGGATACTAGACCAAAACTCTCTATCATGAAGTCCCTCCTTTTTATATCGACTTAATCGCCGGGCCAATGGCGAGCGGGTCATTAGTTAGATAGCGCTATTTAGGTTTGACAAGCCTCACACCGTGCCGCAGAGGATGGGCGTGAACTAATGGATCTGGGCACGTCAATGATGATAGACATTGACGCTAGGGCACCAACTTACTTTAGTCAGTGGTCGATATGGTAAACAGGTCTAGTGGTTAACATGGGGAAGCCCCCACCAACTATGGATATGTTTGGGAAACAGGGTAAACGGATTAACTTACAACTTACAAATGAACTCCTGGTTTTGAAACAACTTAATCATGAACACCAACTGTGAACTCGCTCAACTTTGTTGTTGACTCGTTGTTACATGCCTTGCAGGTCGTTAGGTACTTATGGAGCTTGCACGAGGAGGCGTGGTCGTTGTGGGACATGGACAACTGTGTGCCATGTTAAACATTTAAACATTTGAACTTATATTTGGTTTTGGATTTAATCATTATGCTTCCGCTTGCAACTTAAACTATGTTTTGTTTGGACACCAATTGTATTGGTTGGATTTTCTAATTACTTACATGCTTGTTCAATAGGATTGGTGGCTGGATCCTGGTCAGTCACGCCTCCAGGCGGTGATACTCCGCGTGTGGATTTTGGGGGTGTGACAGTACAGGTCCACGTCAAAACCCTGCTCCAACACAAGGTCAAGCTCCTGCTCAACAAGCTCTACTTACTGCTCCTCAAGGCCATCAAGCGGCTCATGCACCCGCGGTCAATGCTAGAGCTTGCTATGCGTGTGGTGATCCCAACCACTTCGCCAACATGTGCCTGAACCGAGTAGTCAAGCAAGACCCACAATAGCAGCAGCCCCAGCAGCAGCCTCAGCAACAGCAGCAACAACCAGCAGCCCGCGGACGTGCATTCAACATTAACGCTCGCCAGGCTCAAGCGGACAACAATGTGGTCAATGGTACGTTCCTTGTGAATGGTATATATGCTACGTGTTTATTTGATACTGTAGCAGATAACTGTTTTGTATCGTTTGAATTCGAAAAGCTCCTCAATCGTAAGCGCGCACATCTCCCCTCGACGTTCGATTTTGCAGTTGCCACCGGAAGAACCGTCGCCGTCAATTCTGTTCTTCGTGATTGTACACTCGAACTCAACAATCACATCTTCCCTATCGACCTTATTCCGATGCAGCTCGGTAGTTTTGACGTCATAGTAGGCATGGACTTTCTTCGTGAAAACCATGCTGAAATTGTTTGCTTCGATAAGATGATTCGATTCTCGCTCGCTAATGGTGATCAATTATGTGTTTACGGAGAAGTCGCGTCAAAGAAACTCCAACTCATGTCGTGTGTCCAGGCTAGCAAGTATCTCCACAAGGAATACCAAGCTTTCTTGGCTCACATCGTAGTAGCGGAGAAGGAAAAGAAAGGAAATCCAGAGGTGAAAGACGTTCCCGTTGTTTATGAATTTCCCAACATTTTCCCAGATGATCTACCTGGTTTACTGCCCGCTAGTGATATCGACTTTCGTATCAACCTCATTCCTGGAGCAAACCCTGTTGCTAAAGCGCCGTATCGTCTCGTTCCTTCTGAAATGCGCGAACTCTCGAGTCAGCTCCAGGAACTTCTTGATAAAGGCTTTATTCGCCCTAGCACCTCTCCATGGGGCGCGCCTGTCCTTTTCGTCAAAAAGAAGGATGGTTCGTTCCGGATGTGCATCGACTATAGGGAATTGAATAAGTTGACAATCAAGAATCACTATCCCTTGCCTCGAATCGATGATTTATTTGATCAATTACAAGGTGCTACATGCTTTTCCAAGATCGATCTACGTTCAGGCTACCACCAGTTACGTATTCAAGAGGAGGATATTCCAAAAACCGCTTTTCGAACCCGCTATGGTCATTTCGAGTTCGTTGTCATGCCTTTTGGTTTGATTAACGCTCCTGCGGTCTTCATGGATCTAATGAATTGAGTATGCAAACCCTTCCTCGACCATTTCATAATCGTATTCATCGACTATATCCTAATCTATTCCAAATCAAAAGTCGAACACTCGCAGCATCTACGTTTGGTTCTTGAGTTACTCCAGGGAAACCGTCTCTACGCCAAATTCTCCAAGTGTGAATTCTGGCTGGAGGAGGTCCAATTCTTGGGTCACATTGTCAATAGTCAAGGTATCCACGTTGACCCTGCGAAGATCGAAGCTGTTAAGAGTTGGGTTACACCCAAGAATCCGTCTGAAGTCCGTTCTTTTCTCAGACTGGCAGGCTATTACGCCATTTTATCGAAGGTTTTTCTAAGATCGTTGTACCGCTTACCTCTCTTACGTATAAGGATAAACCTTTTGTTTGGGGAACTAAACAGAAGGAAGCCTTTTAAACTCTCAAAGCTATGCTTTGCAATGCTCCCATGCTCTCACTGCCGGATGGAAACGACAACTTCGTAGTTTACTTCGATGCCTCAAACCTTGGCCTTGGTTGTGTTCTCATGCAACGGGATAAGGTTATCGCGTACGCTTCTTGGCAACTCAAGATCCACAAGAAGAACTACACCACACATGACCTCGAGCTTGGCGCGGTTGTTTTTGCGTTAAAGATTTGGCGATACTACCTTTACGGTACTAAGTGTACGATCTTCACCGATCATAGGAGCCTACAACATATCTTTGACCAGAAGGAACTGAACATGCGTCAATGCCGGTGGGTAGAACTACTCAACGATTACGAATGGGAGATCCATTACCATCCAGGCAAAGCAAATAGCGTTGCCGACGCTCTCAGTTGACGAAGCTACTTGGTTAGCGTTCGTAATTCCCAAGCCCAGTTTAATCTCGAAGCTCTTATCCGTGACGCGCAACATGCTTGTTTTACCGAGCGAACTCTGAAGAAGGAAAGAATTCTAAACGATGGCGCCCAACTCGAGAATAAATCGAATGGTATCTTTCATTATTTGGACCGAATTTGGATTCCCAAGCGTGCAAACTTGTGACAACTTCTAATGGACGAAGCCCACAAATCTCGATATTCTATTCATCCTGGTGCAGACAAGATGTACCAGGACATGCGTTACAAGTACTGGTGGCCGGGCATGAAGAAAGATATCGCTATCTATGTTTCGAAATGCCTAACCTATTCCAAGGTCAAGGCTGAGCATCAAAGACCCTCTAGTTTACTCGTTCAACCTGAGATCCAGATGTGGAAATGGGCGAGTATAGCCATGGACTTCATAACGAAACTCCCGCGCACTCAATCTGGTCATGATAGCATTTGGGTTGTGGTTGACCGTCTGACCAAGTCAGCTCACTTCATGCCGATACGAGAAGACTTTATGTCACACCCCCAAAATACCACCTGCAGAAACCCCTGCGAGGCGTGTGACGTACCAGGATCTAGCCACCAATCACATTGAACTTATAAAGATATTTCGAATAAAACTTTCATTTATAAACATAAGTATTAAAATACAAGATCTATTATCCAGCGGAAGCATATTACATTTTGTTATGAGTTTCATAAAACAGGTGTATAAAAACCATCACACTTGTCTTGTGATTCATTGCAACTTGACCCATGACCACTCCAGCATCCCAGATAGCAAGTTCCAATAACATGTACCTAAAGGCCAGCAAGCATGCAGAAAAACGTGTATCAGACAACGCTGGTGAGTTCACTGATTTGTTAAACCGTTCGTTACCGATTACTGATTCATGTTATGTTATGCTGTGTTATGTTAAACCCTTCTCCAATGCTCTATCAAACATTGGTCATGATTTAAAGTTATTAGTTCACGCCCGTCCTATCCAGGTACGTCGTGAGGTTGCCAAACCTAATAGCGCTATCAACTAATAACCCCGTTGCCCTACAAGCAACAACCCGGTAGTATGATGGAATTTAAGTGATAGAGAGTGAGTGTATTATCCAACCATAACGTTTACTGAAAACCGTTGCATATCCCCTGCAAGGATAGCGTTGTGAAATCCGCCTCACATCCCCTACAAGGATGTGGGTATTTGTAAACCGCCTCATATCCCCTAAAGGATATGGGTTTACGAAAATCCGTTTACAAGTTTTATCAGTTTGATTGTCCCCACCGGACGCATGCTTGTTTTGAGAGAAGTGAACTCACCTTGGTTTGCTCGGTAAGATTAATTACTTGCTTATCGTTGGATACCCCAAACCCTAATATGGTTCCAATGACAGTCAGTTTCGTTTACACAGAAATCACATATCCTTTATATATATATATATATATAATCCACAAGTGGTAAGCAAGTATGGCACATATTATCACACAAGTTGTAACGAGTATTCGGGCCATATGTATTTTCACATTACAAGTTCTTATATCATACCCTATCACATGTCAAGTGGTTCGGTTCACATCCAAGTGAACATGTTAATTGTGACAAGAAATCATGCAACGTATTTCAGCCGATTATCTTCATGTAATCATCTAGCAAGTATTTGGGCCTCACACAAGTTTGTTATAAATATGCAGCCCATTGCTCAAATAATTAGTTAACAATCTATTACACAATTCTAATAAATGTGCGGCCCATACTTCCTGTTCGACCCAAACAACACTACCCGATCCAACAACCTGTCCCTTAACCCATTAACATATCCAGGCCCACATAATGACGTTTTAACCATCAAGAAGGTGTAAAATCAAATAACCTTTTGTATCTTAATCTTTATTCACCATAACTATTATTCTATTTTGTTACAAAATAAACAACAACAACAAACCTAATTCGAGACCACCTGTACAACAAAACCCCACCCTCAAACAATCAGTTCATCAATCCGTTAATCCCACACCTAATAATCATTAAGTAACTTGCATTCATGCATTGATCCCTTTTAAACAACATTGTTTTCTATCCTAAAACACCTAACAATTTCCATACAAACATCATGCTCACATAGGTCTACTTAACGAGTTTACATCTCAAGCATTACAGAGACGAAACATCAGGTTGTTTCGTCGTGGAGATGGGTGTGGCGAAACACCATGTTTCGTCGTGAAGGCGTGTGTGGCGAAACACCTTGTTTCTTCGTGTAGATGTGTGTGTGACGAAACTCCATGTTTCGTTGGCATCACACAGTCAATCAGTTAACACATTTACATCATTCCAAAATAGATCAAACAATTACATTACTTTGATTCGAAAGAACCCTAATATTACATATCACCAAGTCTACTTACAAACAAGCCTAGAATATCATCGAGTTGATCATGATCACGTAAACACCAAGATTAATTCAACCATATATACAAGATCACTATCACCAGGTTATGCCTACCAAAGAAACTAATTACGTCCAAGATCAGTCACATGAAACACGAGACCATAACAACACTTACATCACGATCAATATACTGATTTATCAAAGATCAATAACAATTAAACGAAGATGATACACTAACCGAAGGTTAAATGTGCAAGAGTGCCTAGACAACGAGGAGGATAGCTAAGGACATGCTTCTGCCGTCGAGCAATACGAGAAGGATGAGGGGGGTTAAGGTTTGCAATGGGTTATGTGTTGAAACACATAATTTACGTATACATAGGGAAAAGGAGGGGCTGGGCCGAGTTTCATTACAATGGTGGATTGGGCCAAGAAGTAGTAAGCCCGGAGAAATAATTTAAGGAGGTTGGGCCGAGTTTGCTTACAAGTGATAGCGGCCAAATAGCATTTGTAACCGGGTTAATGTAGTTCAAGGATTGCGGCCCATCATAACCCTAAGGTACCTAAAGTGGCCCACTAAACACGCAAACATACTCAATCACGTTTTTCATTCAGCACGTTAATTAAAGTTACGAGTGTATAAAAATTCTATCGTCGTAAAGGACGTAAAAGAGAAATAATGAGGAAACAGGATCACGCGGCTAAAAGACACTGACCTTGAAAGTGTGGGTTGTCACATCATCCCCAACTTGAAAGAAACTCATCCCAAAATTTGACAAGTAAGCACAAAGAAGTGAAATGATGAATCAAGCTTGCTGCTGATTTCCCCAGGTGCCACATCGTCCCCAACTTGAAGCGGAATTTCATCCCGAAATTCACTAGTTTCACCAGAATTGGATTGACCAATGGGGAAAAGTTTAGGATATTAGAGCTTCATCTGAGCTTCGTGCTCCCACATGAATTCCGGTCCCGTCTTGAGTTCCAACGAACACTCACGATTTGAAATTCGACTATGTTAATAAACCTTGACGTCCTGGTCCATGATTCCAGTAGATTCCTCAACAACTGTAACTTTTCATTAACCTCAGACTCCAATAAGGGTATCATAAGCGTTTCATAGGTCAAACATTGCCTTAGATTCGAGACATAAATGGCATTGTGTACGTTACCCAATTCGTCGGGCAACTCGAGTTTGTAGGCCACGTGACCAATTCTTTCCAGAATTCTGAATGACTCAACGTAACATAAATTAAGCTTGCCACGCTTCCCAGCGAACCACACCCTCCCAGTGTTAGACTTTCAACATGATACGATCGCCTACAGCGAACTCCCAGTGTTTCCTAAGCTTATCAACTTTCCTGACGGTTACGCGTTGCCGCCAACGATTTCCGATCCAAGCAATCTTCCCTAGGGTTTCGAGTACAAGTCCTGGACCTGTGGTCAGGTTGTCACCCACCTTAATCCAACAAGGAAATTAGTGTTACTGTCCATGCAATGCTTCAACCAGAGTTGTCTGAACCCTAGAATGGTAAAACTCAACCGAAGGTAGGTGTCCTTCTAATTTTACTAAGTCAATCACACACATGCTCGCTGCATGTCTTCAAGTGTCAGGATGGTGCCTTTACTCTAACCGTTTCTCCTACGATGATAAGCAATGCTCATGTCTAGACGTGAGTCGAGGGTGTTGTCTTTGTCCACCATAAATCAGGTATAGTTCAAAATTGGAGGTAACGGGAGTTGGCACCTCGTGCCTAAAAGCCGCCTCTCCCAGAGGAATATTCACAAACTGTGACGACTCGTCAATGTCCTTGATTGCAATAAAGTGCGCTGGTTACGTAAGACAATCAATGATCACCCAGGTGTTACTGTTTCTATTTTGATGCTTCTGGTTGCTGACACTCCACCTTGACTTTCCCACAAGTCAAACATCATTCACATACATTGCCAGGTGGGCCTTCTTGCCCGACCACCAGTACAAGGTTTATAGATCCTCATATCTCTTATCGAAATCCAGACGACTAGAATATCGAAGCCGGTGTGCTTTGCTCAACACAAGTTCCCTAAAGTTGCCATATAATGAGGTCCACACTCGTTCCTTGAGGTAGCGAATATCGTCCGTCCTACCAAAGGTTGCTTCTCCATGCCCCGCATGGGCTTTACTTGAAAATTCTCTTCCTTCCTCTAGTTTGAACAGAGCGAGTTCGATCAGGTAGGTTAGAGTCGATGGTGTGCTGCGAGGCTCGTACACGTCTAGGTTTCGCAGTCGAAATCATTCGAAGGTTCCATCCAGCGATGTCATTACACGTTTTAGCTCTTCGAAACAACGGTACACGGGAGGCCCTTGTGATCGGTCTAAGTAGTGCATCTGGTACCGTCCAAGTAATGCCTCCAACTTAAATCTAAGACCATGGTTTCCACCCCATGTTGTGAGTCGTGCAATCCTTCTTGTTACTCCACCACGTAATCCATCACCTTCTCGGGTTGCATCGGCGTGTAACTGGGACTCTGATTCGAATCATCATGGTATATTAATAGATCACCCGTACACTCGGGTAAAGACGATGTTTGGTGCATTGTATTGTTGGGTTCCAAAAGCTGAAGAGACGTTCTCCTATCTTGTCTCCCAAAAACACACAGCACCCCACTGTGCTAAAGAGGTTAAAGTTGTGAAATCCTCAAAAATCCTGCGATGAATCTACGATAGTATCCAGCTGGACCAAAAATTACTGTATCCTCGATAGACTCTCTGGTGCCGATCAATATCTAATAAAATGGATCCTTAGTGAGATCTGCATGTATCCCCACTGCATTGACTACGTGACCAAGAAAGCATAATTCTCAAACCCTGAAGTCACACTTAGGTAGACTTCGCGTGGGGTTACTCCTCCCCTAGGAGCTCCAAGATACAACTGCCGTTCAGGGTGCTCCTTTCTCCTGGTAGTGATTCTAAGTGTCATCAATAAACATGGTTGATTCATGTGGTCCATAAAGCTGCTGGTGTGTTGATCAACTCAATGATCATGGTGTACAAAGTCGTAATGATCGCATGGCATTCGATATGCCGTTCTAAGAGCGCTCTCCCCTTGGACTCTCATCTGATGATAGTTCGTTCGTTAGTCAATCCGCGAATGGAATCTTGTCCCTCGCAACTGGTCAACAGGTTGTCAATACATAGCCGAGGCAAACGGTTCTTGACTGTCACCTGGTTGAGTCCTCGATAATCAATACACATACGCAAAAGGCTTATCTTCACGGTTAAAACTGGGGCTCCCCAAAGCGAAAAACTGGGTCCGATAAAACTCCTGTCCCACAGTTCCTGCAGTTGATTAGACAGTTCTTGCAGCCCTCCTTGTGCAAAACGGTAAGGAGTACGAGTAATCAAGGCTGCCTCTGGAATGAGATCAAACTGAGATTCTTCCCTGCAGTTGTGGAAGTAAGCCTGAAAGTTCCTCGGGTAGCACACTGAGAATAATCACGAACTATTAGGGGATCCTCGATCCTCTTTTCCTTAGCCTTAACATCAGTAACGGTTGTAATCATAGCGGGGTAATCCCTCCTTAGACACTTCTGGGCTTTCATTGCTGACATGATGCTAACCTTTACGCCACTCTGACACTTCAAAGTATAAAGCGAAGCAAAATTTTCTTCCCACAGTGTACATCTACGCGATGCCCAGATAACCACCGTACACAACTACTGCATCGAAACCATCAAGGATAGCAGAAGGAAGGTCGATGTCGAACAGTTGTCCCACAAGGTCGAGCTTGCATCCCGACGAATATACGAGGCTTCAATTGACTTGCCATCAGCCAATTCCATAACAAGTTCGGTTTCAAGAAGCATCAGGGTTAAACAGAACAAAGACGAAGCAATTAACTACCATGAATGTGTAGGCCACCATGTTGCTATATTCCTGGTGTCGCCTATGCCAGTCCTAAATGCCCTTCCATGAGCTTCATTTCCCGTGTCGTTGTTCTTGTTACGAGAATTCCCAGTATTGTCGTCGTTCCCTTGATTGTTGTCGTCTTGATTTAACGACGGCCACTCCATGTCGTAGGCACTTTCATTTCCATACAGTTGGCTACCATTACAGGTACCTTGGCGTTGCCGTGACTGTTGCCTCTAATGTTGTTTCTTAAAACGGAGCCCTACAATCTTTCACCAACAGGGTCCATCTTGTCACATTTCCGTGTCCCGTCCTAGGCGTTACTCATTGTGCTGGCAGCTTCACATTTCATACCATAGTCCATGGTCATCGTTTATGTCCCGATTAACTCGTAAGAGTTGACTCCCATAAGTCGCTGACTAGGGTTAAAGATCCAATTGGCGTCAAATTGCTGATGTTCGTTGTTGGAAATCAGGGTCGTCCAAATACTGAAGTCGATAAAGTACTACACTCATCCTCTTATCCATCGATCTAGCATGTCGATTAAGTAATACACAGTATGCTGCTAGAGTGTTGCAGAAGTGATCGCACTTCAGGATCTAAGGCGTCCGTACATTGAGTTCCAGCAAACAAAGAGGAGTGTGAGAGGTATAGACCAATCATTGGTGCTGCAACATCCAACCCAGGGAGGTTCGTATAAGAACCTAACATTCTACACAGTTCTCTAGGCGTCCAGATGGGTGCTCAGGTAATACTCGATAGCATCAAGATTCAAAAGGATTCAGAGAGGAGTGAAAATATCACATTCAAGTAGGAGGCAATCACTGTTAGGACTCCTATAGGTTTGTTACGTTTCTCATTGATTAATTAACAGGACAGAACCCCTTTTTCACTTGTTAAGGCTCACTAGGACTCACATGCACCCCACATTATTATTATGTGTGCACCCATAATAACATTGTGATTTGCATGTTCATCTCAGTTCCTCCTAACTCATGTCAAATGGTTCTTCAAACTCGGGTATCAAACGGAGGTTATTAAAATGATAGGATCACAGGAATCCAAGGTCTATGTCATACTATCAACGCATCATAATGCAAGCAAACAATTCATGTCATTATGCTATAGTGATGAGTGTGTGTTCGTATATTACGTCATAAACAAATGTGTACTAGTCATGTAATGTATGCATCAAGTGAGAAAGATCTGGAGCTGAGTGTCATGGTCGTATTCACGTTTTCAGAACTAATCGGTTATAGTCTTGTTTTACAAAAACGTTTTAAAACCAAGTTCACTATAACCAGTGGCTCTGATACCAAACTGTCACACCCCCAAAATACCACATGCGGAAACCCCCGCGAGGCGTGTGACGTACCAGGATCTAGCTACCAATCACATTGAACTTATAAAGATATTTCAAATAAAACTTTCATTTATAAACATAAGTATTACAATACAAGATCTATTATCCAGCGGAAGCATATTACATTTTGTTATGAGTTTCATAAAGCAGGTGTATAAAAACCATCAGACTTGTCTTGTGATTCATTGCAACTTGACCCATGACCACTCCAGCATCCTAGACAGCAAGTTCCAACAACATGTACCTAAAGGCCTGCAAGCATGCAGAAAAACATGTATCAGAAAACGCTGGTGAGTTCACTGATTTGTTATACCGTTCGTTACCGATTACTGATTCATGTTATGTTATGCTGTGTTATGTTGATAATAACTTGATACCGTAGACGGCCATTTTTGCCCTTCTCCAATGCTCTATCAAACATTGGTCATGATTTAAAGTTATTAGTTCACGCCCGTCCTATCCAGGTACGTCGTGAGGGTGCCAAGCCTAATAGCGCTATCAACTAATAACCCCGTTGCCCTACAAGCAACAACCCGTAGTATGATGGGACTTAAGTGATAGAGAGTGAGTGTATTATCCAACCATAACGTTTACTGAAAACCGTTGCATATCCCCTGCAAGGATAGCGTTGTGAAATCCGCCTCACATCCCCTACAAGGATGTGGGTATTTGAAAACCGCCTCATATCCCCTACAAGGATATGGGTTCACGAAAATTCGTTTACAAGTTTTATCAGTTTGATTGTCCCCACCGGACGCATGCTTGTTTTGAGAGAAGTGAACTCACCTTGGTTTGCTCGGTAAGATTAATTACTTGCTTATCGTTGGATACCCCAAACCCTAATATGGTTCTGTAACATCTGTGCTTGTTATCATTGTGAACAGTTCGTTTATCAATAAAACAATTTTATTTGATCCCAATGTTTGTTTGGTTGTGTTTTACATTTTTCGTGTTTTGACTTTTGTCCAATTTCAAACTCTATATCACTTTCTAGAGATTTATACGCAAACTGGTGCGTAAGCGTAATCAGTTTAATGCGACAAATACTCCGAAACTTCAACATATACTCAACATACCTTAAATAACCCTTACATAACTTAGAAATAAGTTTTGAAGGCTTTGGTATGGCAAAAACAAGTTAATTCGCTTACAGGGACTAAACTTGACAAACCCGAAGCTTTGTAACGGTTAATCATGCTCACTAGAATGCACGACATAAATTTCATAAAGTTTTGTTATCGTACGAGAAAGTTATGATCAAATCCGTGTACAAGGGGTTAAAGCGTCAACGTTGAAGTTTAGGACTTTTCGGGTAACAATAAAGTTAACCGAGGACTTAGAAAATGAGGTACAAGTCCTAAAGCCCATGTAGGTAAATAAGAAGGGGTCAAATTGCAAGAAATAAGCTTAGTTGCCCTTTCGAAAGGCCAAGGGACAAGTTGCAACAACTTAAACCTTTTTAACCTGAAAACAAGGCTGAGGCGGCCCGCGTCAATATTAACCAAATCTTAGGCGGGCCGCGTCAGACGCCCGGATGCAGAAAAAACTGGCAGCAGCCTGTTTAGCCTTCTAACCGACCTAAAATCGATTCTCCTCATCTTGGATGGCCCCTAAACACCCCCTAGACACTTAGGGACACTTGTAAGTAAGTTGTGGTCACTTGTAGACTCATGTGTCAACATTTTGTGGTGTTGAAATCACTATAAAAGGCCAATGAGTTGCAAGCTTTCTTCACACCTTCACTTCTGCATTTCTGGAGCATTTCTGGAGCACAAGTCTTCTCTCAAGTGATCTCTGGTCATTCTTAGGACTCTTGTAAGTTTGCCTATCCTTCCTTAGTTAAGTTTTGCTTAGTTATAGCTTAAAAGTCAAACCGTCGTAATTAACGATTGACTTAACGATTAATCACTAATGGTCCAGTGATTAGTCGAATCAAAAGTAGTTATAAGTTGGTAATTATGTGAGTAATAAACCCTTAAAAGGGTTCCCCCTGATTCCCATTCTAACTAGGTCAAAAGTCGGGTCAAACTTGCTAAGAAAAAGTCAACAGGATGCTAAATTTCTAATTTATGCATAATTAGCAATGTAGAACACATACAACCTGTTTGATCATTAAAATAACTTAGTAATTAGTGTAAGAACATGTCCAAACATGTTCAACCCGACAATTTCCTGTTTAGACCCAGTTCGGAACCGAAAGTCGCATAGTTTGATTTTCACTTTGACTTCCAGTTCTGACCCGTTTAGGCATGTTTTAGAAATGCCTCAGAGCTTTAATTGGACTAGGTTACATACTAGTATAACCCTCTGTGATTATACACCTTGGTTCATTAGTTATCCAATTAATATGCATATTTCCGTTAATTGCTCATATGTTGACCATTATGCCCTTTTCACTTTAAAACGTGATTTTTGAAAATGTAAAAGAGTAGAAACCTTTTTTACTGAAATATAAACTTGTACCCAAAATTTGAGATCAATTGTTGGTGTAGATTGAGAGTTATGCTCATTAGCGCAAAATGAAAGCTTTATGTTAATTAAATGGCGTAATTAGCGTATAACCTAGTTAAGCCTACTTTTTGATATCAAACTTATTACCCACTGATGTAATATATTATTTTGGGATTTTTGAAGATTTTTAATCAATTTTAGGCTGAGCATAACTTATAGTCATAGGCTTAATCCGGTAATTGTCGGTTTTGCCCGTACGGGCCATAAAATGAGTTTTAGATATCTAAATGACTCCAAACCTTTTTCTACTGATCTTAAATGATAAATAAATTATTTTAAGTCTTCTGAAATAATAAAACTATCAGCCTTGTATGTAGAACCCGGAAACGGCTTTTAATCGCCTTATTAAGCGTTTTTAGCGCGTAGTATGTACTAAGACTATTTTTAAACTTACAAGGTTGATACCTACTGATATTTTAGGTAAATTATAATGTTTTAACAGCAAGCAAAAGTTTTTTAACTCAGACTCCAGTTTTGAGCTTTACGGCTTATGTGAAATTACCAAAATGCCCCTACGGTGCATAGTTTGGTTATAATTAATAAATTTCACATATATACTTTACCCTACTGATATAACTTAGAAAATTGAGTATATTTGCTGATTACATCAGACCTGTAACTCAGGTTAATACTTAAACCCTTTTATTACCTTTTAAATGACCAAACTACCCCTACGGGGCCTAGTTTGTGTTTAATTACATTTCGGGCATAATGAAAGAAATCTTACTGATGTCACAACATATTTGAGGCATAATTAACTTAGGAAACCTGTACATGGCTCTTACGGATACCCGTTACGCTTATTACGCGTTCGGTTCGGTTTATATAACTAGTTTACATAAATTAGCCGAAGCGGGTCAAACCTTATCGGTTTTATCTCAAAATCCAGAATGTGTATGAAATACCCATATTAAACAAGTCTTCAAACTTTTCGGGTCTAAATCACATTCTATCCGATCTTCCGATTTAGGTCCGGTTTATTAACGTAGTTACCTATATTAGGTGCCGTTTGATATCCGTGATCTCTAGCATTGTTTGGTTGTTACTCAAGGACTACTAAGCAATCTCAGGTGAGTACATAGACCCCTCTTTTACTGTTTTCCAAACATTTTGGGGTGGAACACGTGTGCCTATTTGTTACTTTCATGCTTTCCTGCTTTCACATCATATACTTGCTATATTCATTAGTACATTTATAGTACATGATTTCATTGTGTTCTATGCTATGTATGCCCATTGTGTGCGTACTTAGTACATTATTTTACATTACATTCTATGCTATGTATGCCCATTGTGTGCGTACTTAGTACATTATTTTACATTACATTCTATGCTATGTATGCCTATTGTGTGCGTACTTAGTACATTATTTTACATTATATTCTATGCTATGTATGCCCATTGTGTGCGTACTTAGTACATTATTTTACATTACATTCTATGCTATGTATGCCCATTGTGTGCGTACTTAGTACATTATTTTACATTACAGTTTATGCTTACATTTTGGTATGACAATTGGTTTGTTTAAACTATACTGTACATTCATTAACACCGATCATGCCGCTCGGTAGTAGGTAGTGGTACCATAGGACTTGACAAATCCCATTCCTGAAATCTCGGGTTTGTTTGGACGTAAGGAATGACCGAATCCGAATACATTTTATGATAACCTTTACTAAAAGGGTTATCCGACTGTCGCAAGGCTTGGATGTATGAATTTTCACAATACCGCATAAATGTTTATATCAGTATAGCATGTGACAACCCGCACTAAACCAGGTATCCGTACGACTTAATTAGTAATTAATTACTGCTTAATTACTGTGCTTGCTTGAACTTGTGAATAAACTGCTACTTGAATACTGATACATGTACTTACTTGCATCATACTTTACTTACCGTCACTACATTATTTACATGCTGAACCATAGTGACAAACATGATGCACAAAAGCACAGTAGCACAATAAACGGATAACCTATTGAACATGCTGATAAAGCCAGCATCAGGCAGACACTGCCTCTAAGGCCTGTATGAGCCAGAAATATTTTGCTACACTAGTGGTGAGTGTAGGGATACAAGGGTTGTAGAACTGCGTCTCTAGGAATAAGTTACAATGACTGGATGTGCCTAAAACGTGCTCTAAGCACAAAACTCAGCACTTTACATAATAATTCAGCTTTTAGCTAACTAATAAAGTGCCAAAACATGAGAAAAATATTACTAGACACTTTCCAAAGTGTCAGAAATGAGTTGTGTCACTAAAAAGGGTATTAACGACACTTTAAATCTTTGTTAAGCACTTTAACGGATTACTATCCAACCGAACAACCGGAATATACCCGGGACATGAAAATATTGTCATTTTCATTATTTATCTTTTTCTGAGCCAGTTAGGGTCCCTGAATACCCTAACACCCTTCATAAAGCACAACACACTAGTAACCGGGTTAAGCACTTAACTAACCTACTTAACCTAACTAGTAACTAACTAATACTTGGAAATGGACCAAGACCCCCCCCTGCTAACCGTCCCCAACTAAGGGGGGACACGCTTGGTACAATTTTGATTATTTTAATCAATTGTGTTTAATATCTAAATGACATAGAAACCATTGGATAATACTCTTGTTAATTGTCTATAAGTAACTTGGTATTGCACATAAGAATAATCAACACATAACACCACACAAAAACTCTCCTCTCTTGCTCTCTAAGTCTCGGCCGAACACCCCCCCTCCCCTACATCCATTTTCGAGTTTAGTTCATTCCATTCCAACATCATACAAGCTTCAAGGATCACGTATTAGGAGGCTTGGTGCACTCGGAGCTTGAAGGACCTCTTTCTCTAGCTTTTATCCACCTCATTTGCGCGTAGATTCTTCCCTAGCCTCGAGCTAGTGGTATGATGTTTAAATCCCTATCTTGAACTAATCTAAAGCGGTTAATATGTGGTGTAGTGATTAAAACTCGAAATCTTACAAAATGGTGCATTAAAGTCTACTAAAAACATGAAAAATGATGGTTAAAAGCTCACTAGTTGTGTAAATGTTGTAGTAATTGAAATTTGTGATTATTTAGACCCGATCTATGTTGTGGTAGCTCGGATCATCACTTAACCCGGTTTGGTCATGATCACGAATCATGACATAAGGTTGTTTTGAATAGAACAAGGGTTAAAGGGTGAAACTCTACCACACACGAATCATGAACTTGTGTAAAAATGTTTTACTTGTGGAATAGTGTTTAAAACTAGCAGATCTACGTATCTGCAAGTGGTATTTTCAAAGGACCAAGCGTTAAAGAAATCATGCTTTCTAAAAATGGATCTTACACTAACAAGAATGGTTTTTAGAACACACAAGTGTGTAAACACTTGTGTAACACAAAGTTTCGACAAAATAACTATTTTTGAAAAAGATGACGAGAAGTTGTAAAGACGGAACTTCCATAAAAACGAGGTTTTTACACAATCGGATTATTTTATATAAAGATCCACTAAAAGTAATGAGATTTACTTCACAGTTTGGATAAATCACAAGTTCATGAAATTTATGCGATTTATATACATATTTTGACTAGTTTGTGATTTGAACATTGTTTTGGTTGAATGAGAAAATTGTTGGTTGATTTATAAAAGAAAATGATACGCTTGAAAGCGTGGCCACCTCCCGTTACAGAGGAAGCTCTGGCGAAATTTTTTCTAAAACCTAACACTTAGAAATATTTTCACTATAAGTGTTAGAAAGACATTTTGACTTGTTTTCAAAATATAAGTTTCACCACGACTATATTTACAAAACATCGGAGGTGGGATTTCACAAAATAAAACGTGATACATATAGATATTCAGTATATATTCTTCTTTCACAACATCACTTGTATAAGTGTATATGATTATTTTGTGAACTACGTAAATATTATTTTTAGAGTAAAAATAATATTACTAAGTATTATTTTGGGAAAATCACATGTATTAAAATATAATATTTTTTGGAAGAATAATTATATTTTGGAGTGGAAATAAAATATATTAAGTGAGACTTAATAGTGAAATCTGAATGTTACGAGCACACATGTACTAAATCCCCCATCCTTGGGAAGGAAAATAACTACCAAGTATACAGAATGTAAACACGAAATAGTTGCCTAACTATTTCCCAAAAATTTAAACCATAAAGCTAAGGCACGGCCGTCCGTCTAATAGAGTTAGCACGTGTAGGTCGTCATACAGCTGATCGATTTGGAGGCATACTTGGTAGAGACGCACCACTGTGAGTTCATGTCCCCCTTTTCTCTAACTGTTTTCAGTTTTCTTAACTGCGGGGGTGAAATACATGTTACTTTGATTACAAGTACTTTATACATGGTATGGTTAGCGTAAGGAGGTTTACTACTTAGATCATGTGAGTGGGTAGGCAGAAACTGGAGGCCATTAATCCTCATTGTAGGACCGAGGGACGTAAGCGGTAGATCTATCTGGGTGTAGCGAGCCCAACTCTAGGCCCAACAGAACGGACCTTGGAGTGACTTTGTACCCAACGCTAAATCTGCTAGGTTTGAGTCTTCCTACTTGCACTTCACACATATCAATGGCCTTGCAAACCATTGGTGATCTCTTTTCCTTATTTGCTACATACCAGGATTTTTATACTTACAAGTGTTTTACATACTCACTTACACATGAACTCGCTCAACATTATTGTTGATTTTTCAACTTACATGTATTTCAGGAAATTAAAGATCTGGCGCGGTATGTTATGTTTTCCCGCTGCATAAGGGTTCTAAGGTCATCCCAGTTTAGGAAATGTGACTCTTTCCTGGACAAGTCACAAATCTTAAACTGCGTTTATTTCATGTCGGTGTTTATGTTATTCAAGACAATGTTTTGTTATAAGGTAGTAAGTCTCTAAGACAATGTTGTGTTACTCTGGTTTTAAAACTTAATCGAATGGATGATCTTGCATGATTTTATTTCATATAGCTTTGTTATGGTTAAGCTATGGTATTAAGAAGTCACACCAAAATTAACCACGCTTCCGCAAAGCCAGGGTGTGACAGCTTGGTATCAGAGCTCTGATCATAGCGAACTAGGATTCTTTCTCGAGTCTAGACTATGATCACTAGGGCTCTCACGAAAACATTTTTACTGCATACCACTTAAGTCCAGATCCAAAACTTTTTACAAACAAATGTTGAGCACATTTTATTTATTATTTATAGGCTCAGTCTTGGAGGCTGAGGCTCGGTCTTGGAGGCCGAGGCTCGGTCTGAGAGATCGAGGTAGTTGGCTAGTTGGACTAGGAAGAGTAGGCTCAGTCTTGGAGGCTGAGGCTCGGTCTTGGAGACCGAGGCTCGATCTAAGAGGTCGAGGTAGATGATAGAGCAGTCTTAGAGACTGGGAGAATTTGGCTAGTGAGACTAGGAGTATCAGTCTAGGAGACTGGGAGGCTAGTGGGACTAGGAGAATGATTTGAATGCTTACTTGGTGACTTAGGTGAATATTTGATTGTATGATTGACTGTTTGTGCATGTTGTGTTTATGTTACAGACATTATGGACACCTCTGGCACTGGTGATTCAGACACCACAGGACCTAGACCTATAGTATCGGACGACCTAGAGTCTTCTGAGCGTGAGGTTCACACATCCGACGTTACGAGCACGGACGAGGATGATTTCCAGCCCTTTGCCTTACCTGATGGTGCTGATGAGCTCGCTGATGGCCCTTTGGCCGGGGACCTACCGTTAGTGGAGATCCCTGCTCCCATACCCTTAGCAGTTTATCCTGCTTATGATTTGCTTCTCGACGCCGACGCCGACGCTGACGACGACGTCGATCTTTTTGTTGACGAGCCCTTAGAGGACGAGGTTCAGGGCGAGGCCCTTCTTGCTGGTGGTGATCTCTTGATGATCGCAGATGCTCCCGCCGAGGAGCCACCTGCTCACTCTCCGGTCCCAGACTCTTTCGAGTCTGTGGCCTCCGCACCTTCACATACTCAGAGTGCGCAGCACTTTTCTCATGGATCAGATCCCGACCAGGCATCCTCTGTTGCCCCTATTCCTAGTTTTACTTTCGACCACGAGGATGTGGAGGATTCTGATCCTGTCTTTCCCCCAGGATTCGACCCAGATGAGGATATGGAGTTTATACCCATGGATCAGCCTATGGAGGATCCAGTCGACCCAGTTGACCCCATCGATCCCGAGTTTGATTTTGAGATGGCCTTTGATGAGCCCGAGCAGCCACTAGACCCTGCTCCTGACCCAGTACTTGAGCATGACCCAGTTCATGCTGACGCACCTATTATTGAGCCTGTCTTTGCTGACCCACCTATTGATGATCACCCTATAGATGCTCCGTTGTTGGAGGGCGATCATGTCATTGCTGCTGATCATATTGATCCCCCACTTATTGCTGACGCACCAGTTGACCCTCTTGTTGCACCTCACCATGATCCTATGCCAGCCCAGTTTGATTGTGCGCTTTTTGAGGCACAGGTAGACCCCCGCGATGAGCACGCCCAGTGTGGGTGGATTCCTTCTGATGACGAGGTCCCACCTTTTCCCCCTCAGATCACTGATACCCGTCACATTGATACCTCTTTTTCATTTCCTCGGTTTACACCTCCAGCGCGACCTGGAGAAGGTTCTTTGGCTCACCCTTTTGGACATGTACCGGTATCTATCTCTGCTATGCCACCGTCTGCTACTTTTCCCCCTGTTTCTCCATTTCATGTGGCACCTTTTGATCCCACCAGTTAGCCGTTCCTTTGGGCACCACACTCTGCTATGCCACCGACTGACCCCTACCATTCTTTCCACATGGGGTATACTATTGAGGACGTTTTGATGTCTTTTGTCGCCCAGCACGAGGCACACACACAGCGCATTCAGGAGCTTGAGAGAGCTCAGCCGCCACCGTGTCCGTGCCAGGGTCAGACCCACTCTCCGTTGCAGCCCTCTCGACCTGTACCACCAGACTATGCTGCACGCCTTTTTGCCCTGGAGCAGCAGGTTGCTTCATTCTTACGCACCCAGAGAGCCATGGAGGAGGACTGGCTCCATTTGCGCCGCTTGTTTTACACTCACTTTCCCCCTCCTCCACCGCCATCCGTGTAGAGCTCTTCAGTACCGTATAGGTAGACATTGGTGAGAAGACGGCGAATGCTTTTGACTGCACAGCATTTTTGGAGACTACATTTTGATTCTGACTGTTGTTGACATGTATTTGATGTATTGACACAGATTTGATATAGTTTTTGGACTAGGGTGATGTAGCCCTTAGTCGACTGATGTTGTATGACGCTGGGATGTACTTGTACGCTTACTATGTGGTCTCGATATATGGCAATCGCAGTATTCTCATCATACTTGATGCTTGATTTGATTATTTATATTCTATGACATGGGATGTTGTGTGATTGATGTGATTATAACATGAGATGTTATGTACTATTACTATCATTATATACGTACGCTACATTATGACCTGACTTATGTATTATAACATGAGATCTTTACTATGGCCTGACCAACGTAAACCATCTTTTAGAAGATGCCGCCGAGACGTGAGACACACATGACTACCAATGAGGCAGAACTCCAGCAAATTATCGCTGCTGCCATTGCACAATACGCCGCCTCTCAAGGAGGGACTAGTGGAAGCAACTCTGGCAACACTGGCAACAACAATAATCCACCTCATGGTAATACTAAGTCATTTAGACCTACCATGACCTAAATGGATATCTTTAGCAATGATGCTAATGCTGATCGTATGTTATAACGTATGTGCAGGATGCACCTACAAGCAGTTTCTAGACTGCAAACCGGTCAACTTTGATGGCACAGGAGGTGCTGTCGCCTTTGTTCGTTGGGCCGAGAAAACTGAATCTGTTCTTCGCATGAGCAAATGCGCACTAGATCAGCAAGTCACCTATATCTCAGGGCTATTCTTGGATGGAGCCCTCTCTTGGTGGAATTTGCAAGTACAGACACTTGGCGAAGCTGCTGCCTACGCGCTAACCTGGACCGAACTGAAGGAACTTATGCGCAAAAAGTACTGCTCCCACGCGGAAATCCAAAGATTGGAAACAGAGTTCTGGCACTTGAAAATGGACGGTCCAAAGATCGCAGAATACGTTCAAAGGTTCCATGACTTATCACATGTGGTACCCTACATGGTCACTCCGGAGTTCAAGCGGATTGAACGTTTCATTTGGGGATTAGCTCCTCAAATCATAAGCATGGTAACCTCATCCAAGCCTGCGACCATTACTGAGGCGATTGATTTGAGCGTGGCTCTCACAGAGGAGGCTATTCGCCTGAACAAGTTTGATGAGATCAAGACGAAGAAGGAAGAGACTCACGTTGAGTCATCGGGAGGTAACAAACGGAAGTTCTCGAACTTCAAGCAAGGCGCCAGTGTGGTGGTTAGGAAAGGAGGATCAAATGCGCCAGCTCAGGTTACAGCTGGTAGTGGGAAGAAAGGAAAGGGATACATGGGCACCCAACCTAAGTGCAACAACTGCCAACGCCACCATTCTGGCCAATGCGGGCCAAAAGTATGCGAAGCGTGTGGGAAACGTGGCCACCTGAAGGACACTTGTTGGGCCACTGCTGGCCAGGGAGGATTCGGAAACAGAAATAACAACCGGGGTGGGAATGGAAATCGCCCACAAGGAAACAATGCTAACCAAGCGGGCGCCGTGAATCGTAATGAGAGGAATGATCAAGCTGGTGGAAACGGGCAAAAACTAGGATGCTTTAACTGTGGTGATATTGGGCATTTTAAAAAGAATTGCCCAGAGTTGAACCAAGCCCGTGGAAGAGTGTTCCAAATCGAAGCAAGGGAAGCGCGCCAGGACCCCAATGTCGTTACTGGTACGTTCCCTGTAAATCAACGCTATGCATCCGTTTTATTTGATACTGGTGCCGATTATAGCTTCGTGTCGTTAGAATTTTAGAATATGCTTGGGTTAGCCGCTAATAAGTTAGATATTCCCTACTCAATCGAATTGGCCAATGGGAAGTTAGTAGAAGCCAACGAAGTTATCAGAGGTTGTGTGATCGAATTGGGAGAGCGTGAGTTTGCTTTGGATCTACTACCAGTCCAGCTGGGGAGCTTCGACGTGGTGGTAGGAATGGATTGGTTATCAGGTAACAAGGCTGAGATAGTTTGTCACGAAAAGGTCGTTCGTATCCCCACCGAAGATGGCGAAACAATTGTGGTTCACGGGGAGAAGCGTGATACGCCGTTAAGAATTATCAGCTGCCTGAAAACGCGAAAGTGTTTGCAGAAAGGATGTGTTGCCTTCCTAGCACACATTATAGACAAGAAAGCTGCAGAACCGAAGATCGAAGACATCCCTGTCGTGAGGGAATATCCAGAAGTCTTCCCAGAGGACTTACCTGGACTGCCACCTCAGAGACAAGTAGAGTTCCGCATTGACTTAGTTCCAGGCGCTGCACCTGTGGCTAAGGCACCTTATAGACTTGCTCCGTCTGAGATGCAGGAACTGTCGACACAACTTCAAGAGTTGTTAGACAAGGGATTTATCCGACCAAGCTTCTCACCTTGGGGAGCTCCGGTCCTGTTTGTTAAGAAGAAGGACGGTAGTTTTCGAATGTGTATCGACTACCGGGAGCTGAACAAGCTGACGATCAAGAATAGATACCCTCTGCCAAGAATTGACGATCTGTTCGACCAACTGCAAGGTTCAAGCTTTTATTCAAAGATCGACCTTCGATCTGGATACCATCAGTTAAGGATACAAGAGGAGAGTATCCCGAAGACAGCCTTCAGAACTCGTTATGGACACTACGAGTTCCTTGTTATGCCGTTTGGTTTGACAAACGCACCTGCAGTCTTTATGGACTTGATGAATAGAGTTTGCAAGCCGTACTTGGACAAGTTCGTGATTGTGTTTATCGACGACATCTTGATTTATTCAAGAACAAAGGCTGAGCACGAACAGCATCTAAGAGCTATTTTGGAGCTGCTGAAGAAGGAACAGTTGTATGCCAAGTTCTCTAAGTGCGAGTTTTGGCTATGTGAAGTACAATTTCTTGGACATGTGGTTAATGGAAATGGAATCCATGTTGATCCCACAAAGATCGAAGCGATCAAGAATTGGGAAACGCCTAAGACGCCAACCGAGATTCGACAATTCTTGGGTTTGGCTGGCTATTATCGAAGGTTCATTGAGGATTTTTCGAAGATCGCTCAACCATTGACGCTCCTCACGCAGAAAGATAAGAAGTTTGATTGGGAAATCAAACAGGAAGAAGCATTCCAGATATTGAAGGATAAGCTCTGCAATGCGCCAATCTTAGCACTACCGGAAGGTACAGATGATTTTGTGGTATACTGTGACGCCTCACGTCAAGGATTGGGTTGTGTGTTGATGCAACGCCAAAAGGTTATTGCTTACGCATCGCGTCAATTGAAAGTGCACGAAAAGAACTATACCACACATGACTTGGAACTTGGCGCAGTGGTATTTGCATTAAAGATCTGGAGACACTACCTTTATGGTACAAAGTGTACAATCTTTACAGATCACAAGAGCCTACAACACATATTCAATCAGAAGGAACTGAATATGAGACAAAGACGATGGGTTGAGTTGCTGAACGATTACGACTGCGAGATAAAGTATCATCCAGGGAAGGCGAATGTGGTCGCCGATGCCCTAAGTCGAAAGGAGAGGATCAAGCCCATAAGGGTTAGGGATTTAGAAATGATTATCCGAACCGATCTTTCCTTGCGCATTCGTGCCGCGCAGAAAGAAGCTCTCAAGGAAGGAAACCTTGAAGAAGAATATCTCTGTGGGATGGAGAAGCTTTTGATGCCAAACGAGGAAGGAACGTTATGTTTTGAGAAAAGGATTTGGGTTCCTCTGTTTGGTGGTTTAAGGAAGGTTATTTTTGATGAAGCTCACAAATCGCGGTACTCTATCCATCCAGGAGCGGATAAGATGTACCAGGATCTCAAGGATTATTATTGGTGGCCTAGGATGAAAGGCGATGTTGCTGTTTATGTGAGCAAATGTTTAACATGCGCTAAGGTTAAAGCGGAATACCAGAAGCCTTCAGGACTACTGCAACAACCTGAGATTCCCAAGTGGAAATGGGAACAAATCTCCATGGATTTTATTACAAAGTTGCCAAGAACGCCAAGAGGCCATGACACTATTTGGGTAATAGTGGACCGATTAACAAAGTCAGCACACTTCTTACCTATCAGAGAGAAGGATAATACGAGCAAGTTGGCCGAAATTTACATGAGAGAGATCGTTACGCGCCATGGGGTACCTCTCTCAATCATCTCTGATAGAGACGGAAGGTTTGTGTCAAGGATATGGCAATCCTTCCAAGAAGCCTTTGGCTCACAATAGAATCTGAGCACTGCGTTTCATCCGCAAACTGACGGTCAAAGCGAGCGAACGATACAGACTTTGGAAGACATGCTGAGAGCGTGTGTTATGGATTTGGGCGGTAGCTGGGACAAGCATTTGCCTTTGGTCGAATTTTCATACAACAACAGCTACCACACCAGTATTGGTGTCGCGCCATTTGAAGCCCTTTACGGACGCAAGTTCCGATCACCCTTATGCTGGGCTGACGCAGGTGATAGGCAGCTTGCTGGTCCCGAAATCGTCCAAGAGACGACAGACAAGATTGCGCAGATTCTAAAACGCATCGAAGCAGCTCGCCACAGACAGAAGGCCTATGCGGATCCAAACCGGAAACATGTGGAATTCCAAGTTGGAGAAATGGTGTTATTGAAGGTTTCACCCTGGAAGGGTGTGGCACGCTTCGGAAAGCGTGGGAAGTTAAATCCGCGCTACATTGGTCCTTTCAGAATTTTGGAAAGAATAGGGCTAGTAGCATACAAGTTGGACCTACCTGCTGAACTCCATTCAGTTCACGATACATTCCATGTATCCAACCTGAAGAAAAGTCCAACTCAAGATGACATTGCCATTCCCATCGACGAGATTCATGTTGACGACATGCTCCATTTCGTCGAAGAACCGGTTGAGGTTACGGATTGGAAAGTAAACAAGACCCGCCGGAGCAGTGTCAAGCTCGTCAAAGTTCGTTGGAATGCCAGACACGGTCCTGAGTACACCTGGGAGCGTGAGGACCGGATGAAAGAGAAATACCCCCACCTATTCCCTAAGAACCCTGCATCTACAAGCAGAACTTAAAATTTCGGGACGAAATTTTTCTAACGGGGGGAGAATGTGACAACCCGCACTAAACCAGGTATACGTACGACTTAATTAGTAATTAATTACTGCTTAATTATTGTGCTTGCTTGAACTTGTGAATAAACTGCTACTTGAATACTGATACATGTACTTACTTGCATCATACTTTACTTACCGTCACTACATTATTTATATGCTGAACCATAGTGACAAACATGATGCACAAAAGCACAGTAGCACAATAAACGGATAACCTATTGAACATGTTGATAAAGCCAGCATCAGGCAGACACTGCCTCTAAGGCCTGTATGAGCCAGAAATATTTTGCTACACTAGTGGTGAGTGTATGGATACAAGGGTTGTAGAACTGCGTCTGTAGGAATAAGTTACAATGACTGGATGTGCCTAAAACGTGCTCTAAGCACAAAACTCAGCACTTTACATAATAATTCAGCTTTTAGCTAACTAATAAAGTGCCAAAACATGAGAAAAATATTACTAGACACTTTCCAAAGTGTCAGAAATGAGTTGTGTCACTAAAAAGGGTATTAACGACACTTTAAAGCTTTGTTAAGCACTTTAACGGATTACTATCCAACCGAACAACCGGAATATACCCGGGACATGAAAATATTGTCATTTTCATTATTTATCTTTTTCTGAGCCAGTTAGGGTCCCTGAATACCCTAACACCCTTCATAAAGCACAACACTCTAGTAACCGGGTTAAGCACTTAACTAACCTACTTAACCTAACTAGTAACTAACTAATACTTGGAAATGGACCAAGACCCCCCCCCCCTGCTAACCGTCCCCAACTAAGGGGGGACACACTTGGTACAATTTTGATTATTTTAATCAATTGTGTTTAATATCTAAATGACATAGAAACCATTGGATAATACTCTTGTTAATTGTCTATAAGTAACTTGGTATTGCACATAAGAATAATCAACACATAACACCACACAAAAACTCTCCTCTCTTGCTCTCTAAGTCTCGGCCGAACACCCCCCCTCCCCTACATCCATTTTCGAGTTTAGTTCATTCCATTCCAACATCATACAAGCTTCAAGGATCACGTATTAGGAGGCTTGGTGCACTCGGAGTTTGAAGGACCTCTTTCTCTAGCTTTTATCCACCTCATTTGCGCGTAGATTCTTCCCTAGCCTCGAGCTAGTGGTATGATGTTTAAATCCCTATCTTGAACTAATCTAAAGCGGTTAATATGTGGTGTAGTGATTAAAACTCGAAATCTTACAAAATGGTGCATTAAAGTCTACTAAAAACATGAAAAATGATGGTTAAAAGCTCACTAGTTGTGTAAATGTTGTAGTAATTGAAATTTGTGATTATTTAGACCCGATCTATGTTGTGGTAGCTCGGATCATCACTTAACCCGGTTTGGTCATGATCACGAATCATGACATAAGGTTGTTTTGAATAGAACAAGGGTTAAAGGGTGAAACTCTACCACACACGAATCATGAACTTGTGTAAAAATGTTTTACTTGTGGAATAGTGTTTAAAACTAGCAGATCTACGTATCTGCAAGTGGTATTTTCAAAGGACCAAGCGTTAAAGAAATCATGCTTTCTAAAAATGGATCTTACACTAACAAGAATGGTTTTTAGAACACACAAGTGTGTAAACACTTGTGTAACACAAACTTTCGACAAAATAACTATTTTTGAAAAAGATGACGAGAAGTTGTAAAGACGGAACTTCCATAAAAGCGAGGTTTTTACACAATCGGATTATTTTATATAAAGATCCATTAAAAGGAATGAGATTTACTTCACAGTTTGGATAAATCACAAGTTCATGAAATTTATGCGATTTATATACATATTTTGACTAGTTTGTGATTTGAACATTGTTTTGGTTGAATGAGAAAATTGTTGGTTGATTTATAAAAGAAAATGATACGCTTGAAAGCGTGGCCACCTCCCGTTATAGAGGAAGCTCTGGCGAATTTTTTTCTAAAACCTAACACTTAGAAATATTTTCACTATAAGTGTTAGAAAGACATTTTGACTTGTTTTCAAAATATAAGTTTCACCACGACTATATTTACAAAACATCGGAGGTGGGATTTCACAAAATAAAACGTGATACATATAGATATTTAGTATATATTCTTCTTTCACAACATCACTTGTATAAGTGTATATGATTATTTTGTGAACTACGTAAATATTATTTTTAGAGTAAAAATAATATTACTAAGTATTATTTTGGGAAAATCACATGTATTAAAATATAATATTTTTGGGAAGAATAATTATATTTTGGAGTGGAAATAAAATATATTAAGTGAGACTTAATAGTGAAATCTGAATGTTACGAGCACACATGTACTAAATCCCCCATCCTTGGGAAGGAAAATAACTACCAAGTATACAGAATGTAAACACGAAATAGTTGCCTAACTATTTCCCAAAAACTTAAACCATAAAGCTAAGGCACGGCCGTCCGTCTAATAGAGTTAGCACGTGTAGGTCGTCATACAGCTGATCGATTTGGAGGCATACTTGGTAGAGACGCACCACTGTGAGTTCATGTCCCCCTTTTCTCTAACTGTTTTCAGTTTTCTTAACTGCGGGGGTGAAATACATGTTACTTTGATTACAAGTACTTTATACATGGTATGGTTAGCGTAAGGAGGTTTACTACTTAGATCATGTGAGTGGGTAGGCAGAAACTGGAGGCCATTAATCCTCATTGTAGGACCGAGGGACGTAAGCGGTAGATCTATCTGGGTGTAGCGAGCCCAACTCTAGGCCCAACAGAACGGACCTCAGAGAGGCCCAACAGAACGGACCTTGGAGTGACTTTGTACCGAATGCTAAATCTGCTAGGTTTGAGTCTTCCTACTTGCACTTCACACATATCAATGGCCTTGCAAACCATTGGTGATCTCTTTTCCTTATTTGCTACATACCAGGATTTTTATACTTACAAGTGTTTTACATACTCACTTACACATGAACTCGCTCAACATTATTGTTGATTTTTCAACTTACATGTATTTCAGGAAATTAAAGATCTGGCGTGGTATGTTATGTTTTCCCGCTGCATAAGGGTTCCAAGGTCATCCCAGTTTAGGAAATGTGACTCTTTCCTGGACAAGTCACAAATCTTAAACTGCGTTTGTTTCATGTCGGTGTTTATGTTATTCAAGACAATGTTTTATGTTATAAGGTAGTAAGTCTCTAAGACAATGTTGTGTTACTCTGGTTTTAAAACTTAATCGAATGGATGATCTTGCATGATTTTATTTCATATAGCTTTGTTATGGTTAAGCTATGGTATTAAGAAGTCACACCAAAATTAACCACGCTTCCGCAAAGCCAGGGTGTGACATAGCATGCATTTATTTCACAAAACATAACTTTGATTTAAACTATGTTTTACTTCAATACCTTGTTTTTGTGCATTTTACATATGGTTTAGTTGATATATTTCACTTACCATACATAAACATTTTGACATTTACATAAACAATTCATGATTTACATTAGACATAAACATTAGTCATAGACATTTGACATGGTTTTCACATAAACATTTTTACATTTGATTATACGTAAACATTTTACTCTGGTGGTTTGGTTTGGGTAAGTGATTTAAGTAACGAGGCATGTGTAATACGATACAAGTATGGTGGATACGCCGCTGGTACTTCCTATATATAAGTGCTTGTATGGTATTACTTATCGTAGCGTTATTTGAATCATTTCAACATAAGACATATAACATTTTATACAAATAACATACTTTTCACAAGACATTGTTTTACAAACAACTTATCTTATACAAACTCATTTTTTACTTGGTTATTCATTTAACTATACATTATTCTCTTAGTTATACATATCATCTGAACTTATTGTTTTTCAAACGATTTACAAAACAAATCAATTTACAAGGTTCATGACTGACTTTTGCTAAACCACTTTTTTCCTAAACTTACAAGTCATGAATCCTATTTTCACAAAACCTATGTATCTCACAGGCATTTTTATGCTGACGTATCTATTTTCACATGTGTTTCAGGATATGATGCATAGGATTTATCAAGATACACTTAGGCGGACTTGGGCCTTAGTGACGATAAAAGATGCAAGACTAGTTATTTATATGTTTCTTTGATTGTCAAGACATTGTAACTCTTTTAATCAATAAAACAATATTTCAATTTCCATGTGTTATGAAACAATGATTCTGTTACAACACTCCCCGACATTTCCGCCACGTTTTGTTGTTCTACGTGGTCGGGGTGTGACAGAAAAGTTGGTATCAGAGCTCATGGTTATAGGGAATTAGGTTATTAGTAATACTTTGACCTAGTCTATAACCTTCCTAGGACCCTAACGCGAGTTTACTTGCGTTTAGTCATAAAACAATACTGTCACCTATCCTTAGGCGACAACCACAACAAGAACATAAATTTTAAAACCGCTTTGAAAACTAATCATCTGTTCTAGGATGATTGATTACTAGGTTTTGAACCCTCTATTGTAAGGTTTTGAACCCTCTGTTATAAGGTTTTGAACCCTCTAAGTTTTCAAATCTCGTCAAAGTTTGGGTCGTATAAATGTGAACACGTGCAAACTGGAAGAGTGAATGCCTGTACCCTGAGTTTTCTGTCGAAGGCTAGAGTGTTCGTACAAATCCGCAGTATCGGACCAGTCACTCTTACCTGGGAACTCTTGGGGTGAGTGTTCACTTATAGGCGAGCATGTCTTCAGTGATACATTAATATGACCCGTTTACTTTGATTTGTCACTGTCTCATTTGTTTGCCTTAGATAACAAACAAATGATCGCAATTTTTATGCATTGCCATCCTGTTTTGATTGTCTGATAACCTTTCACTTGTTTCTTCCAATGTCTTTCATTTTCTTCTAGAATGTCTCTTCCTCTCAGCAACGGTCAAATGTCCGAGCAAACAGCCAAATTTGCCCAGCAAATAGGCGAAGTGATTCTGAAGACTGTGGAATTGGGAATTGCCATATCTCGTCTCAACAATGAAGCCACTCAAGAGCCACCAAAGGAAGCAGAAGCCAAGCCTTCACCTAAACCAAAGAAACGTAAGGCTTCAAGGAAACCCGCAGCGATAGCACCAAAACAGGCAAGACCTAGCCAAGTGACAGCACCACCAGCCAAGAAACCAATCAAGGAATCAAAGACCATGGATGAACAGGCTGAATCCCCTAAGAAGTCAAAGAAGCGAAAGGCTTCTCAGAACTTCGCCGTGGTCGCTCACAATGGTCAAGCCATCCCCAACCAACCAGCTCAACCCCCTGCTAGGAAGCCATACAACGGAACTGCACCCTTGTGCAACCAATGTAGCCTTCATCATCAGGCTAGTGGGAAGTGCCACAAATGCCAAATTTGTGGACTTATAGGTCATACGGCAAGGGTTTGCCCAACTACAGCAGTACCAAATCAAACAGGACCCATCCGGGTGGCAACACCACCTGCTAAGAAGCAATACAAGGGAACAGCAACAATATGCGACAAATGTAATGGGCATCACCAAGCTCACTTACCGTGTCGTCTGTGTGTATCATGTGGGCGAGTTGGTCACCTGGCAAGTGCTTGTCGATGTAACCCGAACCAAGGTGGTCCAAATCAACCACAAGCCGACTCTACTCAAGCTCGTTTCTCACCAGGGTCTTGCTACAACTGTGGCGAGATGGGCCATTTCCTAAGGGATTGCCCAAAGCTTGCTAATGCAAATCCAACCCACGGATGAGCAGTTGGCTGACTAGAAGATGTTGCTGTCTTATGCTTTTGTTTTTCTATTTTCTTGTAATGTGAAACAATCTGTTTTGTTTATAAATAAATTATTGTTCACAATTCTGATATACAAGTGTAGTTACACGTGTGTATGACTTTTCCTACGATACCTACATCAAGAAACTATGTACCTTACAAACTACTCTTGTGATTTCTCTATTTCAAATGATCGCTCATGATTCCCTCAAAAATTTTAAGTACTCGTTTCACTCTAAGAAACAAAGTACAGAAAATAAAGTGACATTATGAGTAATCATGCTTCTGCACATCTGTGCCTTTGAATCCTTGGTCAGATAACTGAGGGTATTTTCAAATCTCATACCCATTACGTTTTGATTTTTTTCAACATATACAGTACAAGTATTTCAAAAACAATCTTCATGATCTCAAAACATTTCATATAGTTTGAAAACAATTTTTCTAAATGCATTGTCTGTGTTATTTCAAAAACATTGGCTATGTTTTCAAAAACAACCTTCCTAATTTCAAAATGTTTCATATACTCTGAAGGCAATAGTAACACAGTACATTTTCTTATCAAGTGCATGATTTCGAAAAGTATCATTCATGTTTTTCAAAAACATTATACATAATTTCAAAATTCATCTCGCATAATTTTAAAACATTTTTATGAATATACCTACCTAATACACCTACTTTATGATTTCAAAGGTATTATATATAAGGTTTCAAAAACATTGAACACATTTTTAGAACCCCATGCATAGTATTCCAAAAATATTTTTCTCATGCATTGACTTAACCTTCAAATTTCGCTTCATATGTCGCCTTGGCATATCGAGCATCTCAACTTCATAAGCATTTCAACTTCATGCTTTGACCTAAGCACATCAAGTGCAAGGTTTCAAAACATCTTCAACTTCTAAAATCCATATGGGATCTTTTTATCTTCACATTTAGACCCTTGTGAATGATTAACATTCAAATCAGAGTCCTTGAATGGATTCCTAGTGTGCTTTAAATACATGTGCTCTGTTAGCAGAACAAACTTCTAGTTAAACAATTTTGTGGTTATGTGACTATGTGTTTATTCATCTTATGTTTTCTTTTATGAATTTTGTGTTTTTATACTCTAGATATTCGTTATCCAAAATCCTCGCAGGATCTTTCATATCTCCATATGAGGGATTCGTAGCAGGATAGTCAAAAGGTACTACCTTAAATCCTTAATGGGCTTCTATGTAATAGTTAAGACCCTTGGATTATATAGTACCACTCCATGTTTCATAAGAGATCCTTTTAGTGGTCTAGTCAAAAAGATTGATTCACAATTTGGTTAAAGAACGACATCTAGTGATGCAGCTGAAGAGACTCCTTGAAAGTCTATTTAGATCATTTATTGATTTAATTAAAAGGACTCTATGACGGTCTAGTCACACTCATCACAGGTTTGTTCATTTGGTTTTCCCCTACACATTATAAAATAGACTGTGTGAACTATGCAAGGAATTGTCAAATTATGGACGCGTACATAATTATGAGATTCAGTGCACGGTAACCACAGTAAGATTTATTATGTGTAAGAACCGATAGTGACAACAATAACAAAATGAGAACGATGTAATGGAGGTACGGTGGACGCACCAATGACGCTTCATATACTTGTATATAAGTATCCCTCTTACATTGCAATCATGATGATTATTAAGGTTACTAGAAGTTCAGAACCCTAACCAATGTTGTTCGATCTTTTCAACTTCATGTTTTAAGCTCTCACGGGTTTCCTCTAAATAAATTTCGGGACGAAATTTCCACAAGTAGGGGAGACTGTAACATTTGTGCTTGTTATCATTGTGAACAGTTCGTTTATCAATAAAACAATTTTATTTGATCCCAATGTTTGTTTGGTTGTGTTTTACATTTTTCGTGTTTTGACTTTTGTCCAATTTCAAACTCTATATCACTTTCTGGAGATTTATACGCAAACTGGTGCGTAAACATAATCAGTTTAATGCGACAAATACTCCGGAACTTCAACATATACTCAACATACCTTAAATAACCCTTACATAACTTAGAAATAAGTTTTGAAGGCTTTGGTATGGCAAAAACAAGTTAATTCGCTTACAGGGACTAAACTTGACAAACCCGAAGCTTTGTAACGGTTAATCATGCTCACTAGAATGCATGACATAAATTTCATAAAGTTTCGTTATCGTACGAGAAAGTTATGATCAAATCCGTGTACAAGGGGTTAAAGCGTCAACGTTGAAGTTTAGGACTTTTCGGGTAACAATAAAGTTAACCGAGGACTTAGAAAATGAGGTACAAGTCCTAAAGCCCTTGTAGGTAAATAAGAAGGGGTCAAATTGCAAGAAATAAGCTTAGTTACCCTTTCGAAAGGCCAAGGGACAAGTTGCAACAACTTAAACCTTTTTAACCTGAAAACAAGGCTGAGGCGGCCCGCGTCAATATTAACCAAATCTTAGGCGGGCCGCGTCAGACGCCCAGATGCAGAAAAAACTGGCAGCAGCCTGTTTAGCCTTCTAACCGACCTAAAATCGATTCTCCTCATCTTGGATGGCCCCTAAACACCCCCTAGACACTTAGGGACACTTGTAAGTAAGTTGTGGTCACTTGTAGACTCATGTGTCAACATTTTGTGGTGTTGAAATCACTATAAAAGGCCAATGAGTTGCAAGCTTTCTTCACACCTTCACTTCTGCATTTCTGGAGCATTTCTGGAGCACAAGTCTTCTCTCAAGTGATCTCTGGTCATTCTTAGGACTCTTGTAAGTTTGCCTATCCTTCCTTAGTTAAGTTTTGCTTAGTTATAGCTTAAAAGTCAAACCGTCGTAATTAACGATTGACTTAACGATTAATCAGTAATGGTCCAGTGATTAGTCGAATAAAAAGTAGTTATAAGTTGGTAATTATGTGGGTAATAAACCCTAAAAAGGGTTCCCCCTGATTCCCATTCTAACTAGGTCAAAAGTCGGGTCAAACTTGCTAAGAAAAAGTCAACAAGATGCTAAATTTCTAATTTATGCATAATTAGCAATGTAGAACACATACAACCTGTTTGATCATTAAAATAACTTAGTAATTAGTGTAAGAACATGTCCAAACATGTTCAACCCGACAATTTCCTGTTTAGACCCAGTTCGGAACCGAAAGTCGCATAGTTTGACTTTCACTTTGACTTTCAGTTCTGACCCGTTTAGGCATGTTTTAGAAATGCCTCAGAGCTTTAATTGGACTAGGTTACATACTAGTATAACCCTCTGTGATTATACACCTTGGTTCATTAGTTATCCAATTAATATGCATATTTCCGTTAATTGCTCATATGTTGACCATTATGCCCTTTTCACTTTAAAACGTGATTTTTGAAAATGTAAAAGAGTAGAAACCTTTTTTACTGAAATATAAACTTGTACCCAAAATTTGAGATCAATTGTTGGTGTAGATTGAGAGTTATGCTCATTAGCGCAAAATGAAAGCTTTATGTTAATTAAATGGCGTAATTAGCGTATAGCCTAGTTAAGACTACTTTTTGATATCAAACTTATTACCCACTGATGTAATATATTATTTTGGGATTTTTGAAGATTTTTAATCAATTTTAGGCTGAGCATAACTTATAGTCATAGGCTTAATCCGGTAATTGTCGGTTTTGCCCGTACGGGCCATAAAATGAGTTTTACATATCTAAATGACTCCAAACCTTTTTCTACTGATCTTAAATGATAAATAAATTATTTTAAGTCTTCTGAAATAATAAAAATATCAGCCTTGTATGTAGAACCCGGAAACGGCTTTTAATCGCCTTATTAAGCGTTTTTAGCGCGTAGTATGTACTAAGACTATTTTTAAACTTACAAGGTTGATACCTACTGATATTTTAGGTAAATTGTAATGTTTTAATAGCAAGCAAAAGTTGTTTAACTCAGACTCCAGTTTTGAGCTTTACGGCTTATGTGAAATTACCAAAATGCCCCTACAGTGCATAGTTTGGTTATAATTAATAAATTTCACATATATACTTTACCCTACTGATATAACTTAGCAAATTGAGTATATTTGCTGATTACATCAGACCTGTAACTCAGGTTAATACTTAAACCCTTTTATTACCTTTTAAATGACCAAACTACCCCTACGGGGCCTAGTTTGTGTTTAAATACATTTCGGGCATAATGAAAGACATCTTACTGATGTCACAACATATTTGAGGTATAGTTAACTTAGGAAACCTGTACATGGCTCTTACGGATACCCGTTACGCTTATTACGCGTTCGGTTCGGTTTATATAACTAGTTTACATAAATTAGCCGAAGCGGGTCAAACCTTATCGGTTTTATCTCAAAATCCAGAATGTGTATGAAATACCCATATTAAACAAGTCTTCAAACTTGTCGGGTCTAAATCACATTCTATCCGATCTTCCGATTTAGGTCCGGTTTATTAACGTAGTTACCTATATTAGGTGCCGTTTGATATCCGTGATCTCTAGCATTGTTTGGTTGTTACTCAAGGACTACTAAGCAAAATCAGGTGAGTACATAGACCCCTCTTTTACTGTTTTCCAAACATTTTGGGGTGGAACACGTGTGCCTACTTGTTACTTTCATGCTTTCCTGCTTTCACATCATATACTTGCTATATTCATTAGTACATTTATAGTACATGATTTCATTGTGTTCTATGCTATGTATGCCCATTGTGTGCGTACTTAGTACATTATTTTACATTACATTCTATGCTATGTATGCCCATTGTGTACGTACTTAGTACATTATTTTACATTACATTCTATGTTATGTATGCCTATTGTGTGCGTACTTAGTACATTATTTTACATTACATTCTATGCTATGTATGCCCATTGTGTGCGTACTTAGTACATTATTTTACATTACATTCTATGCTATGTATGCCCATTGTGTGCGTACTTAGTACATTATTTTACATTACATTTTATGCTTACATTTTGGTATGACATTTGGTTTGTTTAAACTATACTGTACATTCATTAACACCGATCATGCCGCTCGGTAGTAGGTAGTGGTACCATAGGACTTGACAAATCCCATTCCTGAAATCTCGGGTTTGTTTGGACGTAAGGAATGACCGAATCCGAATACATTTTATGATAACCTTTACTAAAAGGGTTATCCGACTGTCGCAAGGCTTGGATGTATGAATTTTCACAATACCGCATAAATGTTTATATCAGTATAGCATGCATTTATTTCACAAAACATAACTTTGATTTAAACTATGTTTTACTTCAATACCTTGTTTTTGTGCATTTTACATTTGGTTTAGTTGATATATTTCACTTACCATACATAAACATTTTGACATTTACATAAACAATTCATGATTTACATTAGACATAAACATTAGTCATAGACATTTGACATGGTTTTCACATAAACATTTTTACATTTGATTATACGTAAACATTTTACTCTGGTGGTTTGGCTTGGGTTAGTGATTTAAGTAACGAGGCGTGTGTAATACGATACAAGTATGGTGGATACGCCGCTGGTACTTCCTATATATAAGTGCTTGTATGGTATTACATATCGTAGCGTTATTTGAATCATTTCAACATAAGACATATAACATTTTATACAAATAACATACTTTTCACAAGACATTGTTTTACAAACAACTTATCTTATACAAACTCATTATTTACTTGGTTATTCATTTAAGCATACATTATTCTCTTAGTTATACATATCATCTAAACTTATTGTTTTTCAAACGATTTACAAAACAAATCAATTTACAAGGTTCATGACTGACTTTTGCTAAACCACTTTTTCCTAAACTTACAAGTCATGAATCCTATTTTCACAAAACCTATGTATCTCACAGGCATTTTTATGCAGACGTACCTATTTTCACATGTGTTTCAGGATATGATGCATAGGATTTATCAAGATACACTTAGGCGGACTTGGGCCTTAGTGACGATAAAATATGCAAGACTAGTTATTTATATGTTTCTTTGATTGTCAAGACATTGTAACTCTTTTAATGAATAAAACAATATTTCAATTTCCATGTGTTATGAAACAATGATTCTGTTACAACACTCCCCGACATTTCCGCCACGTTTTGTTGTTCTACATGGTCGGGGTGTGACAGGTTCCAATGACAGTCAGTTTCGTTTACACAGAAATCACATATCCTTTATATATATATAATCCACAAGTGGTAAGCAAGTATGGCACATATTATCACACAAGTTGTAACGAGTATTCGGGCCATATGTATTTTCACATTACAAGTTCTTATATCATACCCTATCACATGTCAAGTGGTTCGGTTCGCATCCAAGTGAACATGTTAATTGTGACAAGAAATCATGCAACGTATTTCAGCCGATTATCTTCATGTAATCATCTAGCAAGTATTTGGGCCTCACACAAGTTTGTTATAAATATGCAGCCCATTGCTCAAATAATTAGTTAACAATCTATTACACAATTCTAATAAATGTGCGGCCCATACTTCCTGTTCGACCCAAACAACACTACCCGATCCAACAACCTGTCCCTTAACCCATTAACATATCCAGGCCCACATAATGACGTTTTAACCATCAAGAAGGTGTAAAATCAAATAACCTTTTGTATCTTAATCTTTATTCACCATAACTATTATTCTATTTTGTTACAAAATAAACAACAACAACAACAAACCTAATTCGAGACCACCTGTACAACAAAACCCCACCCTTAAACAATCAGTTCATCAATCCGTTAATCCCACACCTAATAATCATTAAGTAACTTGCATTCATGCATTGATCCCTTTTAAACAACATTGTTTTCTATCCTAAAACACCTAACAATTTCCATACAAACATCATGCTCACATAGGTCTACTTAACGAGTTTACATCTCAAGCATTATAGAGACGAAACATCAGGTTGTTTCGTCGTGGAGATGGGTGTGGCGAAACACCATGTTTCGTCGTGAAGGTGTGTGTGGCGAAACACCTTGTTTCGTCATGTAGATGTGTGTGTGACGAAACTCCATGTTTCGTCGGCATCACACAGTCAATCAGTTAACACATCAATCAGTTAACACATTTACATCATTCCAAAATAGATCAAACAGTTGCATTACTTTGATTCGCAAGAAACCTAATATTACATATCACCAAGTCTAGTTACAAACAAGACTAGAATATCATCGAGTTGATCATGATCACGTAAACACCAAGATTAATTCAACCATATATACAAGATCACTATCACCAGGTTATGCCTACCAAGGAAACTAATCACGTCCAAGATCAGTCACATGAAACACGAGACCATAACAACACTTACATCACGATCAATATACTGATTTTTCAAAGATCAATAACAATTAAACGAAGATGATAAACTAACCGAAGGTTGAATGTGCAAGAGTGCCTAGACAACGAGGAGGATAGCTACGGACATGCTTCTGCCGTCGAGCAATACGAGAAGGATGAGGGGGGTTAGGGTTTGCAATGGGTTATGTGTTGAAACACATAATTTACGTATACATAGAGAAAAGGAGGGGTTGGGCCGAGTTTCATTACAATGGTGGATTGGGCCGAGAAGTAGTAAGCCCGGAGAAATAGTTTAAGGAGGTTGGGCCGAGTTCGCTTACAAGTGATGGCGGCCCAATAGCATTTGTAACCGGGTTAATGTAGTTCAAGGATTGCGGCCCATCATAACCCTAAGGTACCTAAAGTCGCCCACTAAACACGCAAACATACTCAATCACGTTTTTCATTCAGCACGTTAATTAAAGTCACGAGTGTATAAAAATTCTATCGTCGTAAAGGACGTAAAAGAGAAATAATGAGGAAACAGGATCACGCGACTAAAAGACACTGACCTTGAAAGTGTGGGTTGTCACACTTTAAGGTAGAAAGATTGGCCCAAATCTACACCAACGAGATCATTAGTCGACATGGGACGCCTCGTGACATCATCTCTGACCACGATGGTCGGTTTACCTCGCGTTTTTGGGAAACGTTTCAATCTGCTCTCGGTACTACTCTGAATCTAAGTACCGCTTTCCATCCCCAAACCGACGGTCAGACTGAAAGAACGATTCGTACCCTTGAGGACATGCTCCGTTCGTGTGTCATAGATTTCGGTGGTAATTGGGACGCGTACTTACCTTTGGTCGAATTCTCGTACAATAACAGTTATCATTCTAGCATACAAATGGCACCATTTGAGGCTTTATACGGAAGAAAATGTCGATCGCCTATTGTATGGCACGAGATCGGGGACGCGCAAATTACCGGTCCCGAGCTGTTGCAAGAAACGACTGAAAAAATCCTCCAAATTCGAGACAATCTACTGAAAGCTAGGAGTCGACAGAAAAGTTACACTGATAGACGCCGCAAGCCCCTTGAATTTGACGTTGGCGATCACGTACTCCTAAAGGTTGCGCCTTGGAAGGGGGTGATCGGATTTGGCAAGAAAGGAAAGCTCGCGCCTCGATATGTTGGACCGTTTAAGATTCTGGAAAGGATTGGAAAGGTGGACTACAGACTCGAACTACCAGAGGAACTGAGTAACATCCACCCGACTTTTCACGTTTCGAACCTCAGAAAGTGCTTGGCCGACCAGGAATTACATGTCCCTCTCGAGGATCTACAAGTGGACGAAACACTACACTTCATGGAAAAGCCTGTCGAGATCGTGGGATGAGAAACCAAGGTGCTCAGACGCTCGTGCATTCCCATTATGAAGGTTCGCTGGGAAGGCAAGCGAGGCACCGAGTTCACCTGGGAAATCGAAAGCGACATGAAGGCGAAGTACCCGCAGTTGTTTGTTACGGCTAGAGCCTAATTTCGGGATGAAATTCCCTTAAGTAGGGGAGGCTGTAACACCTCGTGTTTCGAAAGTCAAAGTCAAAGTCAAGATTGAAGTCAAAGGAAGAAAGGATTGCTAATTGCGATCTGTCACTCCTTGCTCAACTATTGTTTTGACTTCTTTGACTTGTAATCGAATCTATTATTTATTTGCTTTAGTTGTATTATGTGGAGTATCTATTAATAATCGAAGTTTAATCGCTATTTAATCGCATATTTATCGTTAATAGACTTATCGCTAATCGCTATCGCATATCGCAACTCGAATTATGTGTTCTGGATATTGTTTTACGTGTGTGTGCTATTTATATGTTACTTGTGCATGTTATGTTTATGTTGAGGTGTTAATCACAATCTATCGCATCAAAATCGAATCGCAAACGCTAAACGCAAGTTAATTATAGTGATTGTATGTTAGATATAGTAGTTATGTTATTTGTGTAACTAATGGGTAATACTATCGCATCGCTCACTCGAATCGCATCGCAACGCTCAACACGCGAATCGAAACAACAAAACTCATCGTGCCAGACACCAGGATCGAGTGGCCAACTGATCGAATGGCCATCCGATCAGATTGCCATCCGTTCGGATTGTCATTCGATCGAGGTGCCACCCGATCGAGCTGCCACCCGATCGACCCGACACTTTACAACTTTCCTTTTTGGGAAACCCTATAAATACCCACCTGTCACATCATTTGTGATGTGACTGCTCCTCACTCGAACCAGCCGCACTCAAGCCCTCATTTCTCTCGATTTTTCTCAATTCTTGTAAGTTTCCAACCTAAATCTTGTACTTCTATGATCTACACACACTTCTTCATCATTTTCACCTTTGAATCTTAACTTTTAACCGTGAAATCACCGGATTTGAGGTGTTCTAGGGTGATGTCATCATGAAGTTCTTATGAACTTCAATGTTTGGCTTCATTCCACCAAGAACAACTTAGATCTGAAGGATTTCCACAAGATTAAGCAATGTTTTCGCATAGATCTACACTTATTCATGGTTAAAAGGATTGAAAGAAGGTTTTCCAACTTTCTTTCAACTCTTTTACACTCAATGCACTCAAAACCGATAGAATCAGAGCTCGTTCTGATCTTCTACTCTTTCTTAGTGATGGGTCAGTTCAAGATCTGAATTTTATCCGAGAGATAGCTGATTTCGGGTTTGAACATGAACAACCGTCTTGAACCGTGAACCGGTCGGACTAGGGTGGTTCCTGTTCGATCGGATCACTTGGGTTGAGATGGGGTTTCTATTGTTTAAGCAAGATATCATAACGTCTCGTTCAAAACTGCAAAACTTAAACAAAATCAACAGTCAAGATGATTAGGTCGTTGGGACGGATTGACGTCTGACCGGATTGCCATCCGATCGACCGGCCATCCGATTGGGTTGCACTTGGTTCCACACTTGAACTTTTTATTCAAAATTTCAAGGTCTGGACGTCGAACGGATTGCCGTCCGATCGGATTTCCATGCGATAGAACGACCATCCGATCATGTGACGTTTAGGACTTGGTACTTGATCAATTTTCAACATGTTCAATGCATACGGATTGCCACCCGATCGGATAGTCATCCGATCGAGTGACCGTCCCGCTGTGAACTTGTTCGCAACTGAGAAGCCTCGCCAATCGGATCACCGTCCAATCAAACCGCCGTCCGATCGACCGACCTGAAGGGCAGAGATACTTCTCTACTTTCAAAATGCTACAACGAAAACTTCAAAGGACAAACCATCATACACAAACACATCCTTACCAAACGAGGCGTCAATCCAATCGAATGGTCATCCGATCGGATGACCATCCGAACGGATTGACATCCGATCGACTGGCCATCCGATCGGATTGCCATCCGATCGGGTTACCATCCGATACTTGGTACTTTTGCATCGTTTTAGGCGCCGCCCATCGTTTATGCTATCGTTAACTGTTCAGGCTAATCTCTCAGCGCTCCCTTCAATCCAAGAGAGTGTTTACTTGTTAAACACAATCTGTGAGTATACTCGATCCCTTTTTGCTTTATGCACTTTTGGGTGTTACATACGTTTCTTATTCTAAATCACATCGATCACACAACGCAAAAACTATTTATACGCTGACCGTTAACGCATGTTATACGTGACTCGATGAATGCCTGTATGTTATGTTTACACATTGATTGCTGTCTACCTGCCTTAGCAACGATAGTACTATAGTTTGGACTCAGCACCTGTTCACTCAGGGGTTGTTAAGGACAATACTTCACGTGTTTGCAGTGGTGAACATGTGATGTGCACTCGCTACTCGCAGTCAACTCGCAGTCATTGGTATTGATAGGATCTTTGTCGATAACTTACATGTTTCACATTATACGTTGTACATGTTGGTTATGCGTAAACGATTTCGAACTCTATTATATTATCAAACTTGTATGCTCACCTTTACACTATGTGTATTGACCTTTATTTTAACGTATGTGACATGTGCTTAAGATGCTAGGGATTGCTGAGCTTTGATGAATCAAGCTAGGGGTCTAGTTATGTCACGTTTAAATCTGAGTCGTCGGAGCAGTATTTGTTTATGAGACAATTATTTGTAATAACTGTTTTTATTTGGATATGTTGTGGTATGGGACATGACGTTTAAATTATCTGGTAATGAATAGTTGTTATGGATACTCATGGACAATCTGTTTCGCTCAGTGTCATGCCCCGATGTTTCCGCCATCGGTCGGGGTGTGACATCCGATAAGTGCCTCACCAGTGCTTCAAATCTTGCAAATGGCCATTTGTTCATTACATTTTCACATACTAACACCCTATCAATTTTGCTCAAACTCGATCCGTCTTCCGGCATATAGGTGAATTTATACCCACCTATTTGATATTCTAATAACCCCGTCTCTGCGATGAAATTGTTCAACAAGAGTGCTCCTTAACAATCAAACCTAGAAATCATTCTACTGCCTTCCTCCCTTACCTCGTTATAATCCCCTCCCATTATACACGTGACTTCTATTTGTTGTTTTACCCTTTTAAGATCCCCCCACAATTCCCTTCTCCTCGTGTCATCTCTGGACGCATAAACATTGCCAACCTTTATGATAATATCTGATCCAGCTAGTCTCCCATATATTATTATAAACGAGTTGTGTTGGACAACACTTTGTTTAGTGAAAACCCCCGAATCCCAAACCGATACCAAACCCCCTGACCTTCCCCTTGCGTCCACAGATTCCGATTCCATTTCAACATTACCCCAATATTTACCAATAGTTATTAAGTCAAGATTAGACACTTGTGTTTCCTGCATACAAAGAAAAGATACATTGTGTTCTCTGATGAGTCTACTTATCCATACAGGTTTAAACTCTCCACCAATTCCTCTTATGTTAATGAAAAGACAATTCATGATGAACCATCTATCTCCAACTCTTCGTGCACGATGCTCCTCAATTCCAAATGGAACTTCGAAACCCTCATGCCAACCTTTTTCCCAACTTCCACTGTGGCTATCACTTCTGCTGAAACATCATCCACTGCTAGTACGTTCAAATCGAAAGTGCAATCCAACGGGTCCAAAAAATTTTCATCAGGAGACATCTCTTTCTCATACCCGCCATTTTTCGATCTCAATCTTTTATTAGAGATACTGTCTAATTTACGAAACGTGAAACACGACCCAACTTTCTTCCTTTTCGCCTTTCGAATTACTACACCTTGGCCCCAAATTAACTCATTCACATTAAAAGGACCGTCAGAGGGATTTTCAGACTCGTTACCCATACTGTTTAAATTTTGATCTGAAGGGCCCATATTCACTCCTTCCTTATCCATTTGAGCAATCTCTGGTCCAACAACATTGTTCTCCTCAATGACTTTTTGTTTAGATTGAAAAAACATGATATTCTTGGGACCCACCGAATTTACATCCCCATTAAGGATGTCGACATCCTTAGAAAATTGTAGACCCACACGCTTTTCGTTAGCCAAACAATCAGCAAAAACTAATTTCCAATTGCCTCCGAACGGCGTGAAATCATTCGACCTATGATCGACCTCTACATCAACTTGGTTATCGATACCTCCGACCTTTTTGTTTTCCCTCATGACCTTTTCTTCATTATTGACGCTCACCGGAGATTCAGGCACTGGTGATGCAGTCGGTGGGGTTTCTCCTACCGATTTATCGCCATTTTTTCCCGGCCAAACAATCCTGCTCATCCGAACCTTCCGATTGTAACCCATCATCGCCCGAACTTTCCTCACTGCCTTTCGACGCGGATGCCGAAGGTTGGTTCACAAAAACAGAATCATCATCAACAAACTTTGGTGCCCAATTCCTAGCAGTTTCCGTTATTCAAATTGGGAATACCGATTTCTTATATTTAACTTTGATCTCCATGTTAATCTTGAGCCCCGTCTTCAGGAGAATACCAACTGGGGAGTGCGACATATTACCGTCATCAATGCGCGCAAGTGGCCCTTCCACGACAATCCCCACACTGCCAGCGATGCTCTTGAAAATCTCGTCATTCCACAACCGAAAAGGAACTCCGCAGACCCTGACCCAGGCTAGTCATTCATACTCTGCTACCTCTCCTTTCCATATCTTGGCACTGGTAAAACTCTGGCTCCAACTCTCTCTATACTCTTTCACAAACTCTTCGGCCACCATCTGAGAGCCAAACGTTACTAAAATCTTTAGTCCCCCCAAGTACCTTACCTCAATCGAATGATCATACATCTCTGTTAGGGAATGCTTTGCTTTACATAGCGACTCTACTGACAAAGCTTCCAAGAAGACCGCCCTACCCGACCAAGTATCCGTAGCGCCACTGTCGACCTCTAGAAGAGCAATCACATCGCCTTCCACTCCCTTTTCTTTAACGCCCATCAGGATTCCGCTATACGGCACATTGGGTTGATCTTTATTCCAAAAAACAGAACCACTTCTTTTTGGGTTCATTGTCTCGGTTCCATTCACCTTGAGAGGATGGCGATTCCCCTCTCTTACTGGATCTAGCTGGCTTTGGTTTCTCATGTAATTCCCACGGCCATTGATGTCTTGAGATACCTTCTTCCCTTCAGCTTTGGTCTTCTCCGCCCAAGTCTGCTTCCCCTTCTTCTTGATAATTTTCTCAAATCTGGCGACTTTTGTGAAGACCCGTATCCCATAAAAGGTCAGTCTATTCAGGGCTTTTACCATCTTCTCGACATCTTTCACCCTCACAAACCTCACGAATCCAAATCTCCCACCTCGAGTGCCCCTCTTCCTAGCAATGTAAGCATCAACTATGATGCCACAGGTCTTACCTTCAACCCATAGTTCTGTCACTGTGTTTCTGTTGCGATGTTAGAGATGAAGAAAGTTGTCACTGGCTCGCCACATAGATGCTCTCTGTTGTAGTGCTCTCCCTCCGTCGTTATGTTTCTCTCTCCATTCCGGTGGCCGTTGCCGGAGGTTCCTTCTCCGTTCATTCTCTCTCACCGCCTATTCACCTCCTTATTTTTCTCTCTCAGTTTGACACAGTCAACTAAAATTAGATGAAAGACATCAAAACAGATGGAGACTTATAGTGAGGGATGAAGAATCGTGATTGGCAGCGGCCGACGATGAAACAACGGTAGAGGTGAAGCAGAAGGTTCGTGTCCCTTGGTTGTCCTCTCCTCACGAGTTGCATCCGTAGGATTTATCTTTGAATTTTTATATGAGATTACAAACTATTACTATTCACCATAGGATGTTAATACTACTTTGTACCGTATTTATCAATGTGGGTAAAATTCATAGATGAAAAGGGTTACTCTTGATTAGAATATAGCATAGTATTACTAGCACCAAAGTTTTACATTTAAAAACAATAAATTGCCAAAATAGTCCTTGAGATTTGGGCTATTTGCCTTTTTCATCTTAGTGACTTATTTTATGCCATACAGTCCAAACCACTAGGAGGATTTTGTCACATTTTCTCTTTACAAAAATACAATTACTAACCTTAAACTACAAATAGACAAATGTGACACAATCAAGAGTAGTAAGGGTAATAATAATAAATATAATCATTCAGTGAACAATCTTCTTATACTAATAAACGAAAATCTTTTTGGACAGTATCACTCTTTGAACCTTCTCGCCCTTACTTTTCTACTTTTCTCCGCAATTAAATAATAAGATTAAACAATAATCTAACTAATAGAACTATAGAAGGAAGTGTTACTCTCATTCAGTGTGATTTATGGCCTGCTTGCTTTTTTTTTTTTTTCTTTTCTTTTTTATATTGTTATATCTAAAATTTTCAATAGTTTAGTGTTCTCGTTAAGAAGAAATAAAAAGTTAAAATTAGAGACAGTGTCATCAAAGTTTGATCTTAAGAAGTTTGATGAGAAAAATGACTATGTTGATGCAACAAATAACAGACCAAAGGTAGTAGCTGGGTTGGTTAGGCAAAAGGGTTCAAGGGTTTAACTTTGCCTAACGCAGGTCGTGGGGTCCCCCCACGTTTGCAAGACGTGGAAGGAGGTTCACTAGATTAATTTTGTTGTTTGCTAAAGATCCTCCTCTGAAGTACGTTCAGTTCGGATGTGCAAGCAAAAGGAATGTGTGTGTTGAATGTGAAAGCAAGTGACTCGCATGAAGCAAGTACTTGAGAGCAATGATCAGAGATTCTCCAAGAATCAGAGCTGATCAGAGTGTGTCCTTTAGTAAATGAAGTGTCTAATATATAGGAGAAGACATCACTCGAAGAGGAATGAGTTTGACTAGTGAACATGCTTGTAGTGGGGGACTTGCCCTTTCGGGGGTTGAAGCCTTTTGACCCGCGGATAATAGAGTGTGCTCTGAGGACCTGCATTGCTTTTGCGGCTGGTGAATTGGTGAAGCAATCCAGAGACATGACCTTTTACTATTCTCGCATTGCTTTATCACGACTTCCCAGGTTTTTAACCTTTGAACCATTTTGCCTTATGAGCATTTACGTATTTAAGTCATTTATATTTGGTCTTGGGCTACCCCCATCATCAGCCCCCCAAGTCAGAGGTTTTTGGGAAATGAGCTCAAAGACTTCTGACTTTTATACGTGTATTTTATTGCCTAAAGGCTTCAAGGGTTCAAGGGTTGGAAGGTTGAGAATGGTTGAGGTTTTTGAATTTCGAAATTTGACAAGACAGTTGACATGACTTGTGGCAGTTTGTCAGGCGGCGGTTTTAATTCTACCACTTAATTATTACCTTTTATCTCATTTATTTACACATATTTTATCAGAAGAACATTACTTGCCCTCTTTTTCCTCAAGTTTTTCCTCTTTATCAAATCAGGTTAGTTTCCTTTGCTTATTTTCTGTTTAATTTCTCATATCATGGGTGCTCGTAAGGATATGGCAAAGTCGTTTTCTTGAATGACTCAAGAGGAAGTCGATTTTTTTTGTATGGAATGGGGGATAGGGATGAAGTTTAAACCGGTTGCACCGGCTTATGATAAGTCTATCGATCAATGTCCCCCTAGTTCGATTGCTTTGTATTGTCGACATTTTGAGTTTTCAATTCTTCGTCATCCTTTTCAAACTTTGTTTTGAATATCTTGGTATATTATCGTATATCTTTTGGTCAAGTTCACCCCCTTGGAATGGCTAGGGTTTTACATTTTGAAATTTTATGTCGGGCCTCCGGGTATGATCCCACTCTTTTATCATTCCGCCATTTTTTCCGATTGGCTAAGAATGGTGATTGGTTCACCTTCGAGACCACTCAAGTTGACATCTACTTGATTTCGTCTATGGTTTCTACCCTCGGGGTCTGGAAGGACCGGTTTTTCTGGGTGTCGGAAGAAATTGTCCCTTTTAAACTTGTTTGGAGACACCCGGATGCTGTTTTGAATGAACCTGAGCCTTCTGCGTCTGATATAAATAAACGGTTTTTAGAAACCCTTAGAGAGTGTTCTTCAAGGCTTCGTCCCTTTCCCGAGCATTTGTTGGTGTTATTGGGTCTTAGTAAAGTTTGGGAAAAACATGATCGAGACCTGGTGCTTATGAGAGATGGGAAGGGTATGCATTTGTTCTTCTTGTGCTCTTGCGTTCCTATTTTTGTGTTTGCTTATGTGTTTTTTGTTTGTTTTGCAGTTATGTCTGCACTTGACTTTATCAAAAGTGATGATACCTCCGATGTCGCCTTTGATGATGTTAGAGGTTCTGATTATAGGTTCGAGGGTTCTGGGTATGTAAATGTCCCAAATGTTAAAGGCTTTACCAAGACTACTGCTTCCAAGGTTTCCACTCGTCGTTCCCAACGTTATCTGAAAGGTGTTGATCAGCCATCTGGTTCGGAGGCTGTTGATGTTAGTGATGATATTGAGATATCAGCAGATCAGGCCATTGATGTTGGCAAGGGTAAGGAGAAGGAGTTAGTTGTTTCAAGCAAAAAGAAGAAGTTAATTAAGAAAGGTACCACTCCTGTCATTCAAGGTCAGTCAGTCAAAAACATTGAGAGCTTCGAAGGTTCAGAGGGTCAAGAGGTTTATGTGCCCAACTGGGGGGTTAAAGTCGGAGATAGTTTCAAAGATCCGGCTGTTTGTGCTGAAGCCTTAGCTCATTTTGCTCTTCCTGGTGTTCGGGATGCCATTTCAGAGATGGAGGCTGATCATCTTATTTCTAGGATGATGCTCAGTTCCTGTAACCTTTCAGCCCTGTTGCCTGAAGGTGTTACTCGGTTTGCCAAAGACATGCAGGAATACGAGGAAGCCTCTAAGAAGAAAGAAAAGATTAAATCTTCAGTTGCCTCCATGAAGAAGGAGATTGATAGCTTTTCTGAAAAGGAGCTGGCTTGGACCAAGAAAGTGAGTGAGTTGACAAAGAGACACGAAATTGAGATGAGTGATCTCAAAAAAGAGTTTTGAAGCTGACCGATTGAAGCTGAAGTCTGATAGAGAGGCCCTGGTTGTTCAACAGAAGGCTTTTGATGTGGAAAAAGATGGTTTGAAGACTTTGGTTGCCCAAGCCACTGGGTATAACCAGTGGCTTATTGAGCAGGGTTTTCATCAGGTTGTTACCTATCTTCTTCACTCTAAAGAGTTTAACTCTGCTCTTGGTGAGGTTTACACTAAACTGCTCAATCTGGGAAAACATCAAGGTCTTATTGCGGGTTATAAGCTTCATGAGTCTGGCCATCCTTTAGAGAAATCTCCCTTGTACCGTCCCGAGGCTTCCGACATCTTCAAGAGTTCCATTGAGCAAATGGAGAGGTTAACATATCCGTATGTTAGCCAGGTTGTTTCTTGCTATGGTAAGCCTCTCTCCGTCTTGCAGGAACTGAAGCCGGATGGTTTAAATGAAAAGGTATGTGTTGAAGTGCTTAGTTCTCTTTCAAGGATACGTTCCTACTCGGGAGATAGCGAAGATACCTTTCCTGGAGAACCTGATGCTCCTAAGGATGCCAGCTTGGAGGGTTCAGCTGTTGGTGATGAGGGCCCAAAGGCTAAGAAGATCAAGAAGACTAAGAAGGCTAAAGGTAACAGTTCTGGGGCCTCTAAGCCTTCTACTGATGCATGATATGCGTAGCTTTCTTAGCATCTTTTAAAACAATTTGTAATGTTAACTTCAAACAATATTAGGTTTTGCAGGAACCCTTAAGGTTCCTGTTATGTGGTTGTGTTTTAGGCCTGTATGGCCGTTTGAACAATTTCTGAACTTACAAGTCACTAGGACTTGTTTTAACTTGTGTTTGGATGGTTGAAAGTCTTTCAAGGCTTTCTTTGCTATGCTACTATGTTTAACTATTTCTTTGTGTTGTGTTTTTTATACTTGTGCCTATTTTGTTAAGGCAGCTTGGTTGGCTTTAAGCCTTTTAGCTTTTTGGCGATCCTGTATGTAGGTTGAAGCCTTTAAGGTTTGTATACAGCTTGAAGCTTTCAAGGCATCTTGGATTTATGCCTTTGTTTGGTTTGTATTTTTGATTTTGTATAACTTTTTGTTCAAGTCGTTGCATTGTTCTTTGGGTTATTTTTGTTTTCTTGTAACTTTGTCTTTGTCAAGTTTGCGCTGTCTTTATGTTTTTTATACCTTAAAGGGTTCAGTGCTGCAGTCACTTAGCCTTGGTATTTTTAAACAAGAAGACATAGCACCTATCCTATTTATTTTCTTGTTTTTGTTTGATTTCGTAAGCCTGTTTGTTGATTATTCTTCTAAGGCTTAAGGAACATTCGGTGTAGGCTGTTCAAACCCGTCTATGAGACAATTTTGTTTTTAATAATAAGTCTCATGGAGTTGTATTGATTTAGGAACTCACCCCTTATATAGGTTCATTCAACCCTTGAACCTATTGAGCGATGTGGCCTGGGAGCTCATCCCCTTACATGGCCCTTGCCATGGATTTTTTTGCTAGGTTCTCAACCTGATCTTAGGATAGAAAGACAAGTTTGATAAAACAACTTCATTCATTCAATAGATACTTGTTCTTACAAAAGGTGTTCGTAGTGTCATTCTCGAAATACAACTTGTAGAATACAAACCCATCTTTGCTGTTTAGACATGGAACCTTTTCAAGGTCTTTCCATTCCAATGCCTTGGAAGCCTTTTACCCTCTGAGTCTGCTAGCTTGTAAGATCCACCCTTATGTGCTTCAAGGATGGTATACGGGCCTTCCCATTTTGGGCCAAGCTTTCCTTGATTCTCTTTTTTGCTAGCTTCATTGTTTCTAAGTATCAGATCTCCTGGCTTGAAGCGTTCGTTCTTGACTCTCTTGTTGTAATAGGCTTCCATTCGTTGCTTGTACTTGGCTTCTTGAATTGCAGCTCGGTCTCGTGCTTCCTCTAGGAGTTGTAAGTTCAACATGGTCTCTTTTTGGTTTGTTTCGGGATCCATGTTGACAATTCGTTGTGTTACAACTCCTACTTCAGCTGGGATCACGGCTTCGGATCCAAATACCAAGCTATAGGGTGTTCTTTTGTGACTTGTTTTTTCGGTTGTTCTTATGGCCTATAGAACACTCGACAATTCTTCAAGCCAGTTGCTTTAGTACCTTCCCAGTCTGGTTTTGATACCTTCCACTATGCTTCGATTCGTCCTTTCAACCTGACCGTTTGATTGCGGGTAAGCCACTGAGCTGAAAACCTGATTGATTCTATACTCTTTGCACCAAACGCTGAAAGGCTTCTCGGCAAATTGCTTTCCATTGTCAGTAACAAGTACTCCCGGAAATCCATAACGGCAAATGATGTTCTCCCAAACAAAGTCAATGACCTGTTTGCATGTGATCTTTGCGAGTGGTTTAACCTCTGGCCACTTGGTGAAATAATCTATTGCTACCAACAAGAACTTCACCCCACCTTCGCTTGGGGGAAACAGACCGACAATGTCCATTCCCCATTTATAGAATGGCCATGCTGAGGTTATTGGGACCAAATCATGCTTGGGACTTTTTGGGATTGGTGCATTAATTTGGCAGGCATCACATTTCCTTAATTGCTCGATGGTATCCCAGTGCATTGAGGGCCAAAAATACCCAAGGTTCATAAGTTTTGCAACCACCAACCTAGCTCCAAAATGAGCTCCGCATATACCTTTGTGAATTTCTCTGATCAAATACCAACTTTGCTCGGGACCCACACATCTTAGCAAGGGAGCAAGATAACCCTTTTTGTAAAGGGTTTTACCTTGTAGTACATACTCCCTTGCCTTGATCTTAACCCTTTCAGCTTCTATTTGATCACTTGGCAATTCACTGTTTTTAAGGAATTTCTTGATTGGAGTCATCCAATTTGGATCTTCCTCGGTGACTACGTCTTGAACTTCTAACTCATCGATTGATGGAGTCTTTAACACTTCTACCAACACCTTCTTGGTAAGGTGGGCAAAAGTGAGAGATGCAAGCTTACTCAAAGCATCCGCTTTTTTGTTTTGAGATCTGGGAATTTGTTTAATGTTGCATGTTTGGAAGGTATTCATCAGCTCCTTGGATTTTTCTTTGTATCTTTTCATGTTGGGCTCCTTTGCAACGTAGCTATCATTCACTTGGCTCGAGACCAGCAACGAATCTGTGAACACTTCAAGCTTTTGGACCTTTATTTCTTTAGCTAATCTTAAGCCGGCGATCAGCGCCTCGTATTCAGCCTCGTTGTTGGTGGTCTGAAAATCAAAACGGAGAGCATACGTGAATTCCAACCCTTCTGGGTTGATCAAAATAAGCCCAGCCCCTAACCCTTCAATGCTTGAAGCCCCATCGGTGAAAAGCTTCCAGGCTTCAAGGTCTGAGGGTTCAGTGGTGGCGGTGTTCACTTTAGTGACTGTTTGCTTTGGGACTTCTACAATGAAATCAGCCAAGACTTGGGCTTTGATAGCTTTTCTTGGGACGTAGGTGATGTTATACTCACCTAGTTCCACTGCCCATTTGGCTAATCGTCCCGATTTTTCTGGTTTTTCAAGCACACTCTTAATAGGCTGGTCAGTGACCACTTGTATAGGGTGTGCTTGAAAATACCTTCGAAGCCTTCTAGTTGTTTGAACTAGGGCTAGGGAAAGTTTTTCAAGAGGAGGATATTTGGTTTCAACCAATTTTAGGGTTTTGCTGAAGAAATAAACGGGTACCTGAACCTTGTCTCGCTCAATGGTGAGGACCGCGCTTATGGCCTCTTCAGCAACTGAAAAGTACACCGAGATTAACTCTCCCGTTTCTGGAGCTGCAATGTCAGGTAAGGAAGCGAGATGTTGTTTCATCTGGTTGAAGGCTTCTTCAGCCTCCTCAGTCCATTTGAAGTCCTTCTTATCAGAGCAGCTCTTGAGCGTTTTGTAAAAGGGTAAAGACCTTTCAGCCAACTTGGAGGTAAAACGCTTCAAGGCTGCCTCTCAACCTCCTTCTTGCTTCTTGGTGGCTTGGTTTCCAGAACAGCTTTCACCTTATTCGGATTGGCTTTAATGCTTTGTCTTCCCACAATGTGCCCAAGGAATTTACCTTCCTCAAACCCAAAAGAGCATTTCTCTGGGTTGAGTTTCATATTGACCTTCCTTAGGTTCTTGAAGGTTTCTTGGATGTCATCGAGCATTTGATACTCCGTCTTGCTTTTAATCACCAAGTCGTCGACATATGCCTCCATGTTTTTACCGATTTGACTTGCAAAGGCCTTGTCAACTAGGCGTTGATAGGTTGCTCCAGCGTTCTTTAGGCCAAAAGGCATCTTTTAGTAACAGAATATCCCTTTGTCCGTATGAAAGGCTGTCTTTTCTTCATCCTCTTCCTTCATGAGGATTTGATGGTAACCTTTGTAGGCATCGAGAAAGCATTTGAATGGGTAACCAGTAAGGGAGTCGACCTTGAGATCAATTTCTGGTAACGGGTAGCAATCTTTAGGACAAGCCTTGTTAAGATCCTTGAAATCTATGCACATTCTCCACGAATTGTCTGGCTTTCGGACCATCACCGGGTTTGCAACCCAGGATTGATACTTGACCTCGCAGAGAATGCCGGCTGACACAAGCTTTTCAACCTCTTGGCATGCAGCCAAGCTTCTTTCGGGTGCTAGACTTCATTTCTTCTGGACGACAGGCTTGACGTTGGGTGGTATCTTCAATTCATGTTCAGCGATGCTCCGAGGGATGCCTGTCATATCTTCCGGGCACCAAGCAAAGACATCACTGTAATGTGTTAATAGCTTTTCAAGATACGAGAGGGTCTCTTGTGAAAGGCTTGGATTGACCCTTATCTTCTGCTCAGGGTACTTGGGATTTATCGTTAGCCTTTGTTTGTCTTCTTCACTTTTGGAACTTTCTCCTTCAATCATGTAGGCCTCCTGGGAAGGTTGAAGGGTTGCAATTCCCCTCTCGGTGGAAAACTTGACAGTGCCATGGCCAACAGACACAGCCATGTAAAATGCACACTGTCCCGGCCTCCCAATGATCACGTCATAGTTTGAAGGTATGTTGATAACCACAAAGGTGAGTGGTTGGACTCTCTCCTTCTGACCTTCGCTGAAACGAACATCAAGTGTCAGTTGCCCTAAAGGCTTGAGGGGTATGCCGGCAATACCTTTTATGGAGGTTCCGGAGGGTTGAAACCTTGAACATTCTTCATTGCTTAGACGGTTGAAGAACTTTTCAAACATGATTTCGGTAGCAACACCAGTGTCTATGTATGCTCTACTTGTTTGCATTGTTCCCACAGTAGCCTCAGCCACAAGAGGGTTTGAAAGAGGGTCTTTTTCAGTTGGGGGAAACAAACACACTGAAGCTCCCAAGCTTCCAACCGCTGCCTTTTGTTTGGAACCCTTCCATCGAAATCTACCATATTGACTTCCTTGCCTTTTCCTTCAGCCATTTTGTCCCTTACTCCCTTGACCAAGTGAGCAAGTTCCCCGGACTTGACGGCTTCTTCGAATCTCTTTTTAAGTTGGAAGCAATCATTGGTATGGTGTCCCTTTTCTTCATGAAATTCACAATATTGTGTGGAGTTTTCGTTCTTCCTGCTTTTGGGGAGAGGCCTAGGAGGCCGAAAGTTCTGCCTGACTTCTTCCGTTGCAAGGAGTTCTTGAGGAGTCTTTGTGAGGGGTGTGAAACTTGTGCCTTTCTCCCTGGTGGAAGGGTTTCGACCTTCGAGCCTTCGATGGTCTGAACCCTTTTGACGTCTGTCATAGGAGTTAAAGTTCCCCTTTTTTCTGGCCGGGCTGTTGCTTCGCCAGCTGGATCCTCTTTTCCTTTGTTCTTTAATATCTACTACCTCCTCTCCCCGGATATGGGCTTCTGCTCTTTCGAGAGCTTCTTCCAAGGTCTTGGGCAGGGATTTGTTGAAATCTCTTGTGAGATATTTTGAGGTGATAGCATTCATAAAACCAGCTACCCTCATTTTCTCGTCTGCCCCTACATATGTTAGACCTTCCTTCTTATATCGTTCGATAAACTCTCGAAGACTTTCATCATCACGTTGTTTTATCTGAAAGATCACAGTTGCATCTTTGACATATCGCCTTTGTTGGGAGAAATTGGCCAGAAAACCCTTGCTGAGGTCGTCGAAGCTTCGAATGCTTCGAGCAGGTAAATCATTGAACCAAATCCTGGCTGATCCGACAAGAGTTTGCATGAACATTAGACAACACTCAGCGTTTGACCATTTCTCAATCCTTGCTGCGCCGGTGAAGATCTGAAGATGGTCCTCAGGATCTTCAGTCCCATCATACGTTTTGATGTGGGACGGCATCTTGATCTTCGTTTGAAAATCATAATCGGCTATTTGCTGTGAAAATCATGAGAGGTTACTCGGCTTGTAAGGTTTGGCCAAATCTTCTTCAGCCCTTGCACCCGTGTTGTTGCCATTGTTGTTGTTCCCCTGAGTGGCCAGCACCTGATTAATAAAGTGCTGCCATGGGAAGCTGGCCATCATCTGGGTCATCATCTGGGGTATGAGATTGAAGCCTTGAAGGCTTTCGGGTACTACTGGGCAACTAACTCCCAAAGGGGTGCTCATAACAGCACTTCGTGCCAAGGGGAGCACGGACAAAGCTTGTTCCCATGAAGTCGCTGTTGAGGGTTGAAGGCTTGTTATTGGGGACTGCAGGAGCAGGTCAAGAGTCAGCTCATGCCCCAAAGGAGCACCACTTGTAGCTGGTTGAGATGAGAGGAGAGGATATGCTGTAGGATTTGGCCTTGCGGACAGATATGGGTTAGGGTTTGGAGGATTACTGGGACCAGCCTCGTCCCTAGATGTAAAAGGAGGGACGGGAGGTCCGGGAGATAGCGTTGGTTCTGGCTCATCATAGTCTAGACGAATCCTCACTCCCTTGTCCCTTTCCTTGCTCACATACTGGTTGAGGAGAGACCTCAACTCAAGGAAATTGTTGGCAACCCCCTCAGGGGTGAGTTCAACAAGTGTTGGGGTTTCAGAGACACCGACATTAGGGGAAGGGACTCCGGATCTGGACGGAGTTGGAGTGTTGAAAGTGAGAAACTCGGGAGTGCTCCCCGGAGTTGAGAAAGAAGTTGGTATAGCCACCTGAGCTTGGCTAGTACCTGGGGTAGAGGTGTTTGTAACCTGATTTACTTCTCCCGGGGATCCACTTTCTGACATGGTAGTTTCAAGAGAAAGGAGCTACACTACTAGGTCTCTTAAGGAAGAATAGTGGCGTAGCCCCACGGTGGGCGCCAACTTGTTGATGCAACAAATAACAGACCAAATGTAGTAGCTGGGTTGGTTAGGCAAAAGAGTTGAAGGGTTCAACTTTGCCTAATGCAGGTCGTGGGGTCCCCCCACGTTTGCAAGACGTGGAAGGAGGTTCACTTGATTAATTTTGTTGTTTGCTAAAGATCCTCCTCTGAAGTACGTTCAGATTCGGATGTGCAAGCAAAAGGAATGTGTGTGTTGAATGTAAAAGCAAGTGACTTGCATGAAGCAAGTACTTGAGAGCAATGATCAGAGATTCTCCAAGAATCAGAGCTGATCGGAGTGTGTCCTTTAGTAAATGAAGTGTCTAATATATAGGAGAAGACATCACTCGAAGAGGAATGAGTTTGACTAGTGAACATGCTTGCAGTGGGGGACTTGCCCTTTCGGGGGTAGAAACCTTTTGACCCGCGGATAATAGAGTGTGCTCTGAGGACCTGCATTGCTTTTGCGGCTGGTGAGTTGGTGAAGCAATCCAGAGACATGACCTTTTACTGTTCCCGCATTGCTTTATCTCGACTTCCCAGTTTTTTAACCTTTGAACCATTTTGCTTTATGAGCATTTACGTATTTAAGTCATTTATATTTGGTCTTGGGCTACCCCCGTCATCAGACTAGGAGTTGTGGAGAGTGAAGATGCATGCAACAAGGTGACTTTATCACAACATGAAAGAACTAGAACTATGGAGAAGGCTCATGATGCCATTATTATATTCTTGGATGATAAGTTTTTGATGTGTCGAAAGAGGCGACCACCACATGTGTATCGTTCATGTTGGAGGGCCTATATACATCCATGTTCCACGTGAATCGTGTGTGCCTGAAAAGAACTCAACAAACTTGTTTGTGTTTAGAGATTCTAAGGTAGACCGAAAGAGGAAGATCGTGCCATTGCTTTTCTTACTATTATATGCAAACCTTAATGTGTAGTCGGGAAGAGCTAACGACATTCGTAAACTCTAAATGATCAAGGAACCTGGTTGGGCTTAATGGTATTGTGTGACAACTATAGTGCCTTGTGTATCATGAATAATCAAAGCATATAAATGCGAAGCTTAACTTCACCCAAGATGTAACTGAATCACATGTTGTGGCAGTGAAGAAGCTAGACACTAAGGAAAACACAACTCACTTGTTAACAAAGCCATTGCCGTGTGTTAACTTTCAACATCATTTAAAGCTCATGCAAAATGATTTCGTTTGTTTAGGGGGTGCAAAGTACACTACATGCTCTAGAGGTCAAGTTTCTACCTTTGCAGCTCGTTAGTTAATGTTAGTAAAAAACGTTTACGACCCATTATTCAAAACTAGAGGGTTAAAATTAGTTTCCTTGTGTTGCTTTATATGATTTCTCACATACTTCGTATTATTTTGTTTCTTCATGCATTCTTAAATTAAAAAAACCTTGAAATTGATTTAAAATACAATTATAAATTAAATATACTTATTATTATTCACGTCGTATCATTATTTCACCCATAACGGCTCTATCCATATGTATGCATGAGATCGGTTTACCAATAAATTTTCATTTTGACCATTCATGTCGTTTGAATCGAATATTGATTTCTATCACATGGGTCCGATGTGTATTTTAGATCCATGCTTGTTAGTTGGATTAGTTGCATTAAAATATATATTGAACTCTACAAGTATTGTGATAGTGTTTTTTTTTTATGGCAAATTTGGATCTCGAATAGGGAATATGTTACATACCAAACGAGAGAACTCAACCCAAAAGGCTAGTCTGGTGGGTGAGATAGCCCATTTGGTATATAAACCCCACATTGATTGCCCATACAACCGATGTGGAACAAGTCTCATACCTTGCAATGGTTTCGGTCCATAACAATCGACCCTCCTTAAGGGCCAACGTCCTCGTTGGTCACGGCTGGCTCTCTCCAGGCCACCACTCCGTGGGCCACCACTCCGAGTTTCGCTCTGATACCAATGTTACATACCAAACGAGAGAATTCAACCCAAAAGACTAGTCTTGTGGGTGAGAGAGCCCATTTGGTATATAAACCCCACATTGATTGCCCATACAACCGATGTGGCACAAGTCACATACCTTGCAATGGTTTCGGTCCATAACACAATAATACTTATACATCAATTCACGAGAAAATCCAATAAATATGCGAAAAACTTCTTTTGTGTGAGTCCAACCCAGGATCTAATGGTTCCTAAGGGTGAACGGGGTGGTTGCGGGGTGAAGGGCGGTGAACCTCTTCACACGCGGGGAACACCGCCACAATCCCTGGCACCGTGCGGAAAAAATAAAAATCGGTGACTCTTCCCCGCGTTGAAATGTTAACGTTGGTGGGTGGAATGTCTGACAGTCGTTAATATTAAAAAAAAAAAAAAAAAAAGGTTTTTTTTTTATATACTTAAACTATATAAACCCAACACATTTAAACAAATTCACACCAACCCATTTTCTCATTTCTTCAAAACTAAATCTCTACCCCTATTTTATTTAAAAATGGTGGAAGAAATACCATTATTTTTCCCACCCGATAGGAGTGATTCATCCGATAGTAGTAATTTTAGTTAATTTAATCTAGTTTATTTTAAGTATTTTTAATTAATGTATTTTTTATTTTTTTATTTAATTCAATGTTTTTTTTTAATTTGTTGTACTTTTATTAATTAAGTAGTTTAAAAAAAAAAGAAAAAAACTAGTTCACCCTATGGCATGAGTGGTGACTAGAGATGGGCAAATCGGGTTTTTATACCCGGAACCGGTTCCTAACAGTACCCGGTTCTTGACTGGGTTTGAATTGAACCGATTCTTGTAGGAACCGGGTCCAGTTCCTACCCGGTTTCAAACCAAAATTACCGGAACCGTTAGTAACCGAATCCGGGTAGATTGTAACAGGTTCCTCCGAGTAACTTTCAGAAAAAGCTGCAAAACCTGCCAGAATCGATTCCAACGGCTATAATGCCGTTAGAAATCAATTTATTGCCATTAAAATCGGTTCCAAGTATTTATATGCATATCACCATCAAACAAAACTTACTCCCACTCAAATCAGTTTCAACTTTCAAGTTACACCTCAAATTGGTTATGGCGTGCAACGATGAAGTGGTCATAGTTTTGGAAACTAAAAGAAACCCCCAAGTTTGGAAGCACTTTGACGAGAGATGTGCTTAATGACTTATAGCCATGAGATGGCACGGTGCAAAGGTTGCGGCAAGTTCATGAAGGCTACGACAAACTAGACGCTTAAAAAACACACCGACTGTCATTGTCCAGTTACAAAGGCTACGGCGAAGAAAAGTGAAGGCGGTGAATCATCCGGAACCGGTTCTTCGAAGGCTTAATGTGTTTGTGTGATGTCGGTTTGAGTGTGTTTTATGTTAATGTTATGTTTAGTTATGATGTTTGGTTTTATGTTAATGTTATGTTTTAATGTAATGTAATGTTTGGTTGTAAAGATTGGTTTTAATGTAATCGGTTTTATTTTAATGCACCGGTTTTTTTTTTTTTTTTTTTTTTTTAATTTTTTTTATGGAGGAACCGGTTCCGGATAGGAACCGGGTACGACCCTATTTTTTTATAAAATATGGAACCGGGTAAGAACCTATGAGTATTTTGAACCCGGAACCGGTTCTTCTATACATCGGGTAGGAACTAGAACCGGTTCCTGGTCGGTTCTACCGGGTCGGGTTTGGAACCGGGTATTATGTCCATCTCTAGTGGTGACTACCCCTTATGTTTTTTTTTTTTGCAAGAGTGGTGAAAGAGGGAGGAATTGACATGACACCTCATGATTGGGTGGGTGAAAATTGGAATAATGGAATTTAATAATCCAAACTTTCACTCATTGGCCGCCAACGGACCCAACTTCAAAAATAACCGGTGGTGGTCCCAACTTTTCGTATATTGTAAACCAATGGACTTTTACTAAAAAAAAACCTTAATTTCTTTTTGTCTCCTTATCCTTTTCGGTTTAATAAAGGTCCATTGGTTTACATTATACGAAAAAGTTGCCGAAAAGGATAAGGAGACAAAAAGAAATTAATGTTTTTTTCAGTAAAAGTCCATTGGTTTACAATATACGAAAAGTTGGGACCACTACCGGTTATTTTTGAAGTTGGGTCCGTTGGCGGCCAATGGGTGAAAGTTTAGATTATTAAATTCCATTATTCCGTGAAAATTTCCCCCATCTCATGAGGGGTGCACCCCTTTCACTCTAAGATTTCCTAGGCTATAATGTCATGAAAAATATTATGTAGTGTTTAACATATTATATGATTGTTATATATCTTTCATTCTGCTAAACTTGAAATTTGTTTATTATTTAAACAAACAAATCACAATTTTTTTAAATCATTAATTTGTTATTAGTTAAACCATAATATGATAGTTAAATGACGGACCAGTTAAAATTTATTGTCTATGTGGTAGTGATGTAGTAACGCATTGTACATTTTTTTTAAGTTAAACAACACCACATAACCTAAGTACCCTCAACATTACCTAATTAAAAGTTACCAGCTCATTGAATTCAAAAGTACCCCTAAACAAGGAAGAGAGGGGGGGGGGGGGGGGGTGGTTTGCCCATTTTTCACCCACAACACATAACCTAACTACCCTAAACATTAAAACTCATCGTCTATGTGGCAGTGACGCTTTGTACATTTTTTAAATTAAACCACAACCCATAACCTAAGTACCCTTAACATTACCTAATTAACAATTACCAACTCATTTGAACTCAGAAGTACCCCTAGGGGGGGGGGGGGGGGGGGGGAAGGGGGCATCTTTCACCCAAAATTACCCTATGATTCAAAATCCACAAAACCAACAACTAGCTCACGCTACCCTCATCGAGTAGTTCTACTCGCATCCACTGCCCGCACGCCTTACGAACCTGTCTTAATATTTTAGTATACCAAACACGATTGTAGTTAATTTATTTAAATACTCGTATCCTTTTCTAATACGTAATTCTCTCTATTTTCTGAAGAAAATAAATAGTAGTTAAATAATTATTACTCTCTCTGAGGTTAAGGGGTCAATTTTCGTAAAAAAAAAAACAAATAGATTGGTATAAAAATTTGATATTAAAAAAAAGTAGGTAAACAATTATTGCTTTAAATTCATGCTCGAGTGTGGTACAATTAATGTGGTTCTACTTTTGTTACAATAAATACAAATAAACTGGTAGTTGTAAGGATTTTATAAGTTAAAAACTTGTATAATCATCTCAAAAAAGATATAATATATGTAAAAGTTCAACATATATTAGAATTTTATTTAAGTATGGAGGAGAGGGAGTTAAATTTTGAGTAGTCGTGACAAGCGTAATTAAATTTTTTTTGCAAAAATTAATTTATTTATTTGGATATGAGACATGAATTTGTAAGATAGAGACCCCTACAAAAGTCTTCAAACGTTCCCATCTCTCTTTTAATGCACTAACATTATTTATTATTTTAATATACTAAAATTATTTATTTATTAAAGTAAACAAAGATGAGCTCTTTGTCTTCTGAAAATCGGATTAATTAAAAAATATTATCCCTATACTTCACAAGATATAACAAAATTTACACGATACTTAACTATCAATATATGTTCTAGTTTTTGAATTTTTCTATAAAACGTTATTTAAAAAAAGTAAAGTGAAAAAAAATAAAATAAAACATATATCAATTTTGGTTACTATACAATGATTATGTTCTTTTTCCAGTTTAAAAAAAAAAAAAAAAAAAAAAAAACTAGGTCAGTATTTTAATAAAGTTTTTATCTTTGCGTTTACCCTATAGTTTAATGTTTTTTTTGAGTTAATTGCCCGGATGGTCCCTGTGGTTTCATGTTTTTTCACGTTTAGTCCCCACCTTTTTTTTTTTCAGTTTAAAAAGTTTAAAAATTAGAACACATGGTGAAAAGAGTACTTCTTTCATATAAAAAAGTTTTGAGTAACATAACACAATATATAATGCTTTAAAAAGTTATCATGTTGAAACATTACCATTTTATCCCGCTCTTCTTCGCTGTCACCACCAGGTTGCAGGTTTTGTTGCCCAATGCCCATATACTTTCCCTCACAAACAACTCTGTTTGTTATTCTCTCTTGGAGATCTTTATTACAATTCACATAACCCCAGTAAGTTTATTATGGGTTTATTATCTTAAATTGTGGTTTATTTTTATGGTTTATGTGGTGAGTTTTTGTTGCAGCTTTAAGATTATGGCCCCTTCTGGATTTAGCACCATTGCTAATCATGCAAGTTCAAGCAACCCAAGCTTGTGGTTGTTTTCAGTTTTGGGGGGCATTTTCATGTGTAAAATTGTAAGTATTCACTTCGATCTCTTTTTGTATGCGTTTTGTCTATTAGAACTTTAGGTTGTGAACGGGGTGTATGATAAATGGTTATCTCTGTCCAATATTGTCCATTTTTAACCATGATTAGGAGGGTTCTGATTTTTATGTTCTCAAGCGGAGGAGTTATCTTCTCATCCACAACCAGCGTCTCTGAAATGAAACGCGTTGATGGTTGGATATTCCTTATATACCAAACACCTCTCTTATCCACATCCGCAACCAATGTAGGATTTACCCAAGGTTTTATATGTTCTATGTGGATTCAACATTACAAGTTTAGCTTTGCATAAGCTGCTTAAATGAACAATCCCGAACACTTCCTTACAATTGTGAGTTTTTCGACCACTTTTGTGAAGTCTAACTTGTTATTGCAGAGCATGGGCACGTGATCCCCTGGATTTTTTTGATTTTAGGATACATGAAATCTGAGAAAAAAAAATGATTTAGACCCGCAGAGAAGAAAGCATTATGATGACCCTAAAAAAAAGTTATGGTTCCGCCACTTATGCAATTAGTAAGCCTGACTCGTTAACGTAGATAATAACATTGACTTACTAATTCAACTTATGGCATATGTCACTTCTTGACTAATTCCTGAATTCTAGCTTGCTGCATTGTTTTTACATTTGGTTATCATTCCTTAACGACAGGGATACTAGTTACATCCACTCTGGATTTTCTTAAAATAGGATTTACTGGGGTGGCAAGTACGTCAGATTGGCTCGACCTATTTATTTATTTTTGTGTCAAAGACATCAATTCTAACCGGGATACATTTAAAATAGAGTATCCCCAACACGACCATGTAATTCATATATCCAAACTAGTCAAACGGATTGTAGATGGGTTGGCGGGTTGCAAACAGGTCATTATAAATTAACTGGACCTTATAAAATATATCATGTATGGTTTTACAGTTACATTATTAGAATGGACCTGTAATCTGAATTTTCCTTCCAATGGTGTTCTCTTCTTGTAACTAACTACTTTAACTAGTATTTCTGATGGGAATCCGGGGTATAATTTTTTTTTTTTGAAATCCGGTTCATATAAGTATATATTTATTTGTTACAAAGATTAGTCAAAACACTTTTGACAAATATGTATACATACATATATATATATATATACATATATATATATATAGGGGGCCGCTAGAATGAGAACCACCACGAGTTATGAGAACCACGAGAACCAAGTGCCACGGAGGGGTGTTGACCACGAAATTTTTTTTACACCTAGATCCGTATATTTTAGGACCGGGTGTAAATTTTCGGTTCAAACGGCGCGCCCGAGGGGGTAGTTTTTTTTACGCCCGAGGGGGTAGTTTTTTACACCTACCCCCTCGGGCGCGCCGTTTGAACCGAAAATTTACACCCGGTCCTAAAATATACGGATCTAGGTGTAAAAAAAATTTCGTGGTCAACGCCCCTCCGTGGCACTTGGTTCTCGCGGTTCTCATAACTCGTGGTGGTTCTCATTCTAGCGGCTCCTATATATATATAGGGTTGAGTTCATTTCAGAACTCTAAATAACTACAGAACTTTCAGAACTCCTAATAAATAATCATTTTATATATAAGTTTTTGTATTTAGGATCTTTTTATCATCTATTATATGTATTTCTTTGATTACATACATGTTAAAAGTAGTTTACATATGTTTAATTGCCAAAATAATATATATGTGTCATAACTAATTACATATATGTCAAAAAACTAGTTGACATATGTGTAATTATAAAATTACATATAAAAAATGATAAAATTACTTTTAACATGTATGTAATCGTAAAAATACACATAATAAATGATAAAATTATCTTAAACATAAAAATATATAAATAAAAAGATTGTTTATTAGGAGTTCTGTGAGTTCTGTAAATATTTTTGGTTCTGAAATGATCCTGGCCCTATATATATATATAAGCAACGGAAGCATAGGTAACAATATATAAATAATATGAACACTTTTATACCAAGGAGTATCCGCAATGGAACAAGGTCACCGACATGCAAACACAAAATAAAAACACAAACTATAGGGGGTTTACGTATACCTTCGGTTAGTAATTAACCGGTTGAGATACCGACGTTCAACGAACACGTGCTAGTTACACGAACTAACGAAACGCGAGTATAGGCCGGGCAGTGGCGGCGGCCGGTGGCAGCGGAAACGGAAGGGTGTTATGAGAGTTTTTTTATGCAAATTGTCTAACCCCTAATCCAACCTTATGCATCCATATATATAGAGTATGGAGATGCATGCATGCTTGCCAAGTGGTGGACATGCATGCACAAGTTGGACAAGTGGCGATAAGTTCATGCGTGTGCGACAAGTGGCAATGCAAGAGTGCATGCACGACAAGTGGCTAGGGAGTTCAAGCATGTGCGACAAGTGGCAATGCAAGGGTGCACGCGCGACAAGTGGCGTAGGATGGGTGCATGTGCGACAAGTGGCGAGATGAGTATACTCATCTCACCCGGTCCATGTACCCGTTTCTCAGTTAATACCCGCAACAAGTTTATTAGTTAAGATAAACAATTATATTATTAATAACAATTATTAATAATATAAACCCGCTCATAATCATAAATATAATTATGATCCGTTTCGCATATCGTTCATAATTACCAGTTAAACCAGTTAAGTGGATTTTAGTTCGTTGCCCACGGTGTAACTCTTACGGGTCAAGACCCGGTCGGTAGCGTTGACTTATCGGACCGGACATAAATATTCAACAGCTCCCACTTGGACGGTCTCCGATAAGATCTCAATGCAGACAGCCAGCGGTGCTCTAGCTACACATAGCTGCCCCCAACAGGTCATGACACTTTAAAGTCACTAACCAAGGTATCTTCCCTTTAGCAACGGCTTGCTACTTGAAGACAGTAGACTTATGGCAATCGTTGTCATCTATCCTTTCTGTAAAAGACATCAATTTGAAACTATGAGACAGGGATCAATTCATTTTCATATGTGTTTAAATTATTCTTGTTCTCGATCCAGATTCATAGTGGTCCAATCAAACACACAGTCAGTTTGGGTAAAGCCTTCCACTTCTCCGGTATGAATCAACGAGGGCGCCTTGATGCCTAGCTGTTACATTTTAATGTAAGAGTACAAAATTCCCTATTGATTACATACAACTCCCACTGAACTTAAGATCCATTCCCAACTAAAGCCTTTATGACTGGTAGTTACGCGACATCGGTTGGCAGTAATCAAAGGATGGTTCTTTGTAAATGGAAGTTCTAATATGTATCTCAGGTCAGAGGATACCATATGAGTATACCTTTGTTAAAAAATCTTATGACTGAATCCATGAAGATGATTTGACGCGAGTTACATCCAACGTCATTCACAATGAGGCCTGTGAATTTGGAAGTCAACCACTTGAGTCCAAATTCATAAAAGTCTTAATTCAGAATCATTCCCACGAGTCTGATCGACTTCGGACAATTTAGAATACATAATTCATGGATTAAACGTATCAAATTCAAACACAGTTGTAGGATTCAAGAATTGCATTTAACTAGTAAATCAAAATGAATGCAAGAGTACAACTGTTTGATGTTCGTACATCCAAATACTAAATCAAAACACATCACTAGCTAATCTAAGCCTAATACCGTCCATGTTATGGTCATGTTTTTCTTGAGTCATTGGCTTAGTAAACGGGTCAGCTAGGTTTTGATCTCTGTCAATTTTGCTTATAACGATGTCTCCACATTCCATAATCTCACGTACGCAGTGAAACTTTCTCAAAATGTGCTTGGCTTTGTGATGAGATCTAGGCTCCTTGGCTTGAGCAATAGCACCTGTGTTATCACAAAATATTTGGATGGGTTTCATGAAACTTGGAACCACATCGAGATCGGTTCTGAACTTCTTCATCCAAGAAACTTCCTTTGCGGCATCCGATGCAGCAATGTACTCAGATTCCGTGGTGGAATCAGCCACAACACTCTTCTTTGAGCTTTTCCAAGAGACAGCTCCTCCGTTGAGAGTGAACACGAAACCTGTTTGTGAGCGAGATGTGTTTTGGTCAGTTTAAAATTTAGCATCAGTGTAACATTTTACAATGAGCTCCTTATTGACTCCTCCAAATATCAAGAACATATATTTTGCCCTTCTCAAGTACTTAAGGATGTTCTTAACTGCAGTCCAGTGGGAACCCCAGGGCTCTGCTGGTAACAGCTAGTCATGCTCAAAGCATACGAGACGTCCGGTCGAGTACATACCATAGCATACATGATAGAACCAATCGCGAAAGCATACGGAACTGCTTCCATTTGCTTTATCTCACGGTCCTCAGAGGGAGCTTGTGATTTATCCAAGACGGTTCCTTTAGTCACTGGAACACCTCCTTTCTTGGAGTTTTCCATCTTAAAGTGTCTTATTACTTGATCTATGTATGTGCTCTGAGTTAGCCCAAGAAGTCGCTTAGATCTATTCCTATAGATCTTGATTCCCAGAATGTAAGCGGCTTCTCCAAGATCCTTCATTGCAAAACAAGATCCCAACCAATGTTTAACTTCCTTAAGCATGGGGATGTTATTTCGAATGATCAATATATCATCTACATATAAGATGAGAAATGATATAGCACTCCCACTAGCCTTTCTGTTAAAACACAAGTTTCATCTTCGTTCTTGACAAAACCAAACTCTTTGACTTTCTGGTCAAAACGAAGATTCCAGCTCTAAGGTGCTTGCTTGAGTCCATAAATGGACTTGTTTAGCTTACATACCCTATTAGGATATTTTGGATCAATAAAACCGTCAGATTGAACCATATAAACATATTCAGAAAGATGTCCATTAAGAAAGGCGGTTTTAACATCCATTTGCCAAATTTCGTAATCATAGTACGCAGCTATGGCAAGTAATATCCTGATCGATTTGATCATAGCAACGGGCGAGAAGTTTTCATCATAGTCAACACCTTGAGTTTGAGTGAAACATTTCGCTACTAGCCGTGCTTTATTGGTTTGTATATTTCCATGCATGTCGGTTTTTCTTTTGAAAACCCATTTTCTCCCTACTGCCCGAGATTCGGGGGCTAGCTCAACCAAGTCCCAGACTTGATTGTCACGCGCTGTAACGCCCACTTTTTCTACTTCAAAAGTAAGGTGACGACATACTATTTTTAATGAAATTTGGGCATGACCCGTTCGTACTAGGAACGGTTCCCTGTTTTTATAAAATCAACATTCAAACTAATATTATGACACGTTTCAATAAAACATAACAAAACCGTAATTATAATAAAGTTATACTACATTCTAGAATTTACAAAATAACAAAACATGTTTAAGTTTAAGATTCAACTACTAAACATAAGCCATTTAACAAAAATGTTTTGACCCTTTTACATGTTATACAAAATTTGCGGAAGCGCATGAACGGCGTTCAAAGTGTGTTCGATCCAAGCGAAGCATAACCACCTAAACTTGAGTTTTACCTAAAACCAACACAACAAAAACAACATTAGCATATCATTCATAATTCAACTAATTTCAATGAACATGATGAACTAATAATTCTCCATCTTAAGTTTTGTACAATACTTTACTAACTCTTTCTAGAATCCGATTTTCTTGATTTCGCAACCAAATCGGTTACACCATTCTTTCTCATATGACTCATTCGGAATGAGCCTATTACTTATTCATTCTTCCTCATTAGGCTCTTCCTATCTTAACCCGTTTACAACGGATTTGCAACATAACACCCTTGTCATGATTCATTCTAATTATTTGACCCGTTAGAGACGGGTGCTAGTAACTCTTTCTAAAAATTCACATATCAATTATTTGACCTGTTTATAACATGTCATCATCACAAACCTATATCTAACATACTCTTCTAATGAATTGACCCATTCGGGTTAATTCGACAACATAAACACATAACAAATTCACCTTGATAAAAATAAGCAACCAATTCTACAATTTAAGACATAAGGACACCTTTACTACAATTCAAATTGTACAAGTGACGTACCTCGATCGTGATTTCCTTCTTGCTTCGTGTGGCTTGAACTTTCTTCCTTTATCCCTATGCATATAAACATTTACATTAAGACTTTTACATTTCCTATTTTTTTTTTTTTGATGAATAATCAATTTTATTAGAAGGTTAGAGCAAATTACAAATCATGGGTTGGTAGACGGGCAACAAGCTGCGCCGCCACCCCCTTTTGAATTGCAAATCCCACTCGGCTAAACACATAACTATGGCCTACAGACACTGTCGCATGCGCAAGTGCTGCCTTTTGAACCCGCTTCAAGAAACCGGATGCCACAGGGGCCAGACAACCAAAGGTATCGAACGCGAAAGGAAGGAAGGCATGTTGATTATCTATGCAGGCCTGCTCGTGCTTGGATATTTTCCCCGCCTCAGCCTTCCGCGTCGCTTGCCCTGAAACAAAACCACTGCCCCTGAAACCGGCAAGAGGCGGCACCCCCGTGAGATCAATGCAAGCATTTTAGTTCAATTCGAACGTTATTTACATACTTAAAACATGACCATCATATACATATTCTAAGTCAAAAATACAAAATTTCTCATTGAGGCATTTTGTCGAACACTTGGCGTGTGTACCACCAACAATGCGTTATGTACAAGTGTTCAAGCATAAACCTACTAATTCATATCATGGTTTGTCAAGGTTAACAATTTCAACTAATCTTTCATCTCTTAACTATCTAAAATCAAAATACACTTCCTACATCTTAACATTACATCAATTAATTCACCTACAATCTTAATCATTCATCATCTTCTATGCATTCAAGTGGGTTTTCTAACATAAGTCACTAATTTGAGAAATTTCAAGCGTATACTCGTTCTAATTGATTAAACTAACATACAATCATTCCAAATTTCATGATTCTTTAAGTTTGATCAAAACCCACTTCCTAAAAAAATATCAATCAGGGAATTACAACTTACTGTTTGTTTAGAAAGCTTAGATTGTACAGAATTTGACTTCATGCACTTGATTTGCAATGAGATTCCCCTTCATTTCTTGGGTTCTTTGAAAACAAGGGGTTCCCCTTGTTTCTCCCCTGTAGTTTGATCCAGACACACAAACCTAGTGTGTGTGTTTTGGTTTTAATTAAATTTATATTTTTACTTTACAACTTGACATGTTCAGCCCCTCTATTTTAGGTGTTTGTTTTCATTTAAACTTTTTCACATACTAAGTCAATTACCTTAACATATTTATTAACTACATCAACTTTCCAATTTAATTAACTCATATGCAAAAACTAACATTTTTGGGGTCTAACAACAAGAGTCATTCTTACTTAACTTAGTTAGTCAACCAAAGTTATTTTATTACATACAAATACATTTAAAGGCACAATAATCAATTACGCATTTTGGGGTGTTACAAGTCCACCCCCCTTAAAGAAGGTTTCGTCCTCGAAACCTGAATACGTATGGTTTAATAACATGCATACACATTATGTAGTCCAACTCTTTCGGGTATAAATGGTCCTACTACGATCATACATACCTTATTACTCAAATTTCTTACATATAATTTACATGCTCACAAATCTATTAAACAAATGCTAATCACAACATCTATGCGGATGATTCTTTTACATAATAAACTATATCCCGTGCATACACATTCACTTAATTTCCTTTGAACACCCTACTATAATAGGCGCACCATTCTCTTTTTCTCTTTTTTTATAAGCATGTTACCATATACTAGTCACGTCACTTCATATATCTATAGTGTCTCAATGAGTTTTACTTATTAAAAACTTAGCCATGTCCATAAAGAAAACATATCAACATACATACCACATCTTCGTACTTGCCCTCCTAAGTTTCCGTTCTTACATGTACCTGACAATACTCTATGGTAGGCTTGGGATACCTTTGGGAAGCTTATCGGGGCCTTAAAAGCAAGGAAAAGTGAGAAAGAACGCGAAAAAAGGGTTTCCGACGCCGGACCCGCGTAGACAACAAGATAAGGCGTCAGCTGCAACAGGGCAGGGCGTCGCTGACGCCTCCTCTGCAGCTCAGACGCTGAATTTGCGTTTTGTTCTTTCTACTCACTAACCGTGTGTCCCGAGGGTTCTAATACGTGAAATAAATCATTATTCGAGTCCTCAATTCATTCCATACCTTTCCAACCCAATCCACATGTTCTTCGGCTAAGTCTTTATACTAGAAGTTTTGTCTCGCTTGCCCCTACGTTGAGGTTTCACCGGATTGACATCGAACGACCATTACAACCATTCTCATCCTAGCAATTCCATTATTTGTAGATCCTTACTTGATTTCAGTGTTCCAAATATAGATAAATTTATCTAAACAAAATAAGAAGTGAGATCTATAGTCGCTTACATTAAGCGTCCGTATTCGTGATCACTTCCTCGCCTCCTTTTGACCCATTTGCCTTTCGTGCTTGCGTCATCTTGACATAATGCTTATCATTACATGTCACCACATTCACATTCTTGTTAGCATACAAGATTTTATATATCACTTATCATATCTAGTTCATATCTCGCATTTGACTTTCACTTACCATTTGTAACAAGCACAAGGCATAGATTCAATAATACACCATTCCAAATTCACGCAAATTTAACATATCATTAAGTATATCATACAAGGATCCATCATGCATCATTCAATCCTTCTTTTCTTACAATCATATTAGGATTTCTAATCATGTTATTCTCATACTCGTTGACTTTTCTGAAAAAATCAACGATCAAGTATGCAAACTTCCAACTTAGGAACATATGTCCATATCGATGTAGTCGGTTATGCTAATGACACCATAATCATTTCGTACCCATTTAGTCTACAACCATGTAATCACCTAATTACATACACAAATACACATAATCAATTTTACACATGCTAATGCTTTCATTATCTTACATTTGACAAGCACATACAAGGTTAGTCAATTTAACATAATCATAACATCATCCTTCACTAGCAAGTTTATATGTTTTACTTTTAGCACACATTCACTTCTTGATCGCAAATTAAGTAATTAATATAAAACATGGCGAGTATCACCCATTCAAGCACAATGTACAAGCCTCTAATGCATAATCTTTTCCAAAACATATATTTTACCCGAATTCTTGTACGAGTTCCATCTATAACACATTCTTCAAGTTAGTTTACAACTAACTACATCATTATCATATTTCATTCATATATGTCAAGTCTTTCATACAATCTCACATCATAACTTCACTTAGACATTTCATCATTTTCATTATTCCCATAAACCTCATGTTTATATTCCTTCTATTACATTATATTTGGCTTACTCATCCACTTGATTTCATCACTTTAATCCATCTGAATAATAGTAAATTAATAAACATTTAACCCGCTCACAACGGAATAAATACATGACTATTTCAAACATTATATTCTAGCTCGTTGACCCGCTTCTACCGGATTCCTCTACATATTCATTCTAAACATAACATTCTTATTCTTTGACTCATTCGTACTGGATCGTCAACATATTCATTCTAAACATAAGATTCTTATTCTTTGACTCATTCGTACTGGATCGTCAACATATTCATTCTAAACATAACATTCTTATTCTTTGATCAGTTCGTATCGGATCAACTGTATGACCATATTAAGCATTTCATTCTAGTTCGTTTAGAAACATTATTCAGTTTATAACTTTCTATTTATCATTCACAAGTCAAATACTTTACTAACCTTATTATTTTCATAAACAACGATCCGTATCCTGGTTCAGCCCGCCCCTTCATGAGCAAGTGTCAAAAACTAGATTGACCTTGTCCATCCATGTGATGAGCTTCCAGTCGTGTGCATCTTTTCACTAACCTTACTAGTTTTATCACACCAAGAGTTCATCCATTCTCATCTACAAATCAAGGGTTAGCACATTTCATTCAGTTTCCCTCAAGCATGGCATTTATCAAATCATCATGTTTACATACTAGTCCTTACTAGATTCTTTTAAAACATAATTTGTTTGACCCGTTCGTAACGGGTCAATACATGACCGTTCCTTAACATATCATTTTCATTCGTTTGACCCGTTTATGACAGGTCAATACATAACCATTCTTTAACATACTATCATTTTCATTCAGGTATTCATTGTATTCGGTGTTAACTCACCTATATTTCTTTCACAAATTTCTCACTTATTTGATATACTACATTACACACTTCGTTTCTTACGTACTACTCTTGCAGTTTATCAATTATATGCTAAATTCTGCAGTTTGACTTTTCAAGGTTAATCTGCCACTTATTACTTATTGTATACTTATATTGGATCATGTGTTGTACTTACTTTCAATTCACACATTCTAACAAAACATTATTTCACCGTGTTAGCAGTTTGCGGACAACTTTTCTTCCTCATCCATACTTATGCCATTCTCCGGGTCGTAGCCCGTCATCCACCCCAACTCACATGAGTTGACTTTTAATATGTTTCTTACAAAATTTTGTTTATGTGACATTTAGCTTCATCTCCCTTTCCATAATGTTGTCATTGGTCTTACACTTATCCATATAACCCGTTTGACTCCATCAAGGTCGAACCGTCAATACATTTTTTTTAAACTCAACCTATCCCTCGCTTGTTCGTAAATGCATCATATATACACACACACACACACACACATCATGTTAGTCAAGTGACCTACTTGTCTCGACAAGGCTACCTGCATCACTTACTTACAAGATTTATACTTACCTTAGTAGGATGAACAAGCACATTCTCTCCCTCACTTCTACCCATTTCCACTTGTTTATGGATTCGACCTTTTGTTCTTACGTGTTTGGTTTGCAGATACCTATGGATTCAAGTCTTTTCATTCTTACTTATGACTCTTATATGTTCGATCCGTGTTTGCTTACGTGTTTTACCTTTCATTATTATGTTCCATTCTTATTAGTTTAATCCGTACAACCCTTCCCGTAATGATACCCATTTAAATCCGTGGTATTTGCATCTTTTTCGTTTGCCATCTACTATTACATACTTGTATTAGATAGCATTCCATTCATTCTCTTTATCATTCTATACTTTATTAGTTTTTTTTAGTTATTCATTCTCGTAGATCATTCTTCATTACAAACATCCTAGACGTGTTAATTCAATCATACATTGATTCATGTACTTAACTTCCTTCTCATTCATGCTTTTACTAATGGCATTCATGTTAATCAGCTTGTATTCTTGAATTTCATTGGCGTTTTGGGGCTTGACGGAAGGTTTTCGGGAGATATTACGGAGTATTGGAAGCATACACACAAGTTGGAAGGTCAAAAGTGAAAAAACGGGAAGTTTTGTAACATTTGGCGCCACTAGGCGCTGATTTCAGCGCACCACAGTTGGAAAGTTCATTTTGGCGCACTAGGCGCTGTTTTCGGCGCACTGGGCGCTGAATCCCAGACCTAACTTACAATTGTTGTTTTACTCATTTTTACCCAAAAACTTCGTTCCCGAGCCCCGGTTCAACACGAAAAGGTTCCGTGAAGTCCCGAAACCTCCCGTAACATTCCGTAATGTTCCAACCCAGGTTATTCTAGTGAGTTAACTATAACCCCTTCTCATTTCCAACTAAAAACATAAATCGAAAATTTATAAATTACTTACTTGTATAGCGCTTCGGAACGAACACACCTTCATACGAGCTTTCGGTTTGAGTTCAAGCATTTTAACTCTAATACTTGAATCTCTCAAACCTCAGCTCTGATACCAACTTGTAACGCCCACTTTTTCTACTTCAAAAGTAAGGTGACGACATACTATTTTTAATGAAATTTGGGCATGACCCGTTCGTACTATGAACGGTTCCCTGTTTTTATAAAATCAACATTCAAACTAATACTATGACACGTTTCAATAAAACATAACATAATCGTAATTATAATAAAGTTATACTACATTCTAGAATTTACAAAATAACAAAACATGTTTAAGTTTAAGATTCAACTACTAAACATAAGCCATTTAACAAAAGTGTTTTGACCCTTTTACATGTTATACAAAATTTGCGGAAGCGCATGAACGGCGTTCAAAGTGTGTTCGATCCAAGCGAAGCATAACCACCTAAACTTGAGTTTTACCTAAAACCAACACAACAAAAACAACAATAGCATGTCATTCATAATTCAACTAATTTCAATGAACATGATGAACTAATAATTCGCCATCTTAAGTTTTGTACAATACTTTACTAACTCTTTCTTGAATCCGACTTTCTTGATTTCGTAACCAAATCGGTTACACCATTCTTTCTCATATGACTCATTCGGAATGAGTCTATTACTTACTCATTCTTACTCATTAGGTTCTTCCTATCTTAACCCGATTACAACGGATTTGCAACATAACACCCTTGTCACGATTCATTCTAATTATTCGACCCGTTCGAGACGGGTGCTAGTAACTCTTTCTCAAAATTCACATATCAATTATTTGACCTGTTTACAACAAGTCATCATCACAAATCTATATCTAACATACTTTTCTAATGAATTGACCCATTCGGGTTAATTCGATAACATAAACACATAACAAATTCACCTTGATAAAAATAAGCAACCAATTCAACAATTTAAGACATAAGGACACCTTTACTACAATTCAAATTGTACAAGTGACGTACCTCGATCGTGATTTCCTTCTTGCTTCGTGTGGCTTGAACTTTCTTCCTTTATCCCTATGCATATAAACATTTACATTAAGACTTTTACATTTCCTATTTACTTCTCAGTGGTGTTTTTGGGATAAAGCATCTTAGTTCAATTCGAACGTTATTTACATACTTAAAACATGACCATCATATACATATTCTAAGTCAAAAATACAAAATTTCTCATTGAAGCATTTTGTCGAACACTTGGCGTGTGTACCACCAACAATGCGTTATGTACAAGTGTTCAAGCATAAACCTACTAATTCATATCATGGTTTGTCAAGGTTAACAATTTCAACTAATCTTTCATCTCTTAACTATCTAAAATCAAAATACACTTCCTACATCTTAACATTACATCAATTAATTCACCTACAATCTTAATCATTCATCATCTTCTATGCATTCAAGTGGGTTTTCTAACATAAGTCACTAATTTGAGAAATTTCAAGCATATACTCGTTCTAATTGATTAAACTAACATACAATCATTTCATATTTCATGATTCTTTAAGTTTGATCAAAACCCACTTCCTAAAAAAATCATCAATTAGGGAATTACAACTTACCATTTGTTTAGAAAGCTTAGATTGTACAGAATTTGACTTCATGCACTTGATTTGCTTTGAGATTCCCCTTCAATTTCTTGGGTTCTTTGAAAACAAGGGTTTCCCCTTGTTTCTCCCCTGTAGTTCGATCCAGACACACACACCTAGTGTGTATGTATTTGTTTTAATTAAATTTATATTTTTACTTTACAACTTGACATGTTCAGCCCCTCTATTTTAGGTGTTTGTTTTCATTTAAACTTTTTCACATACTAAGTCAATTACCTTAACATACTTATTAACTACATCAACTTTCCAATTTAATTAACTCATATGCAAAAACTAATATTTTTGGGGTCTAACAACAATAGTCATTCTTACTTAACTTAGTTAGTCAACTAAAGTTATTTTATTACATACATATACATTTAAAGGCACAATAATCAATTACGCATTTTGGGGTGTTACACGCGTGGATTGCATCTCGGCTTCCATGGCCTCTAGCCATTTCGCAGAATCTAGATTAGAAATAGCAGATTTGTAACTAGTAGGCTCAGACTCGGCTACTGTCAGGACTTCAGAACCCTCAATATGCCAAATGTATCTATCGGGTTCTTTACGAGTCCTGATGCTCCTGCGAAGGCTTGTGTTCAAGCCTGATTCAGTATCAACAATTTGTTGTGGTTCAGATGTTTCGACCTCCTCAACGGATGTTTGTGGTCCTTGAACTTCTTCAAGAGCCACTAAGTTACTTCCAGTTCCTCGACTAAGAAGTTCATCTTCAAGGAATCTATTAGCCTTCCTTTTGATGGAAATCGTATTTGCCTCAGGATGGTAGAAGTAATAATTGCTTTGGTTATAGTATCCGACGAAAACAACCTTTTCTCCTCGAGGGTCGAGCTTGTCATCAGAATCACTTGTGATGTAAGCATCACACCCCCACACTCTTAGGTAACTCAAACTTGGCTTACGCCCATGCCATATCTCATATGGAGTCTTGTTTACATTTTTGGTCGGCGCTAGATTTACGAGTCGAGGAGCAGTCATAAGAGCAAAACCCCAAAAGGAGTGAATCAAATTTTTTCTACACATCATCGATCGAATCATATTCAGTAGGGTTCGATTTCTCCTTTCACACACGCCATTAAGTTGGGGTGTGCCTAGTGGAGTGGGTTGTGAAACTATTCCACGTTCCTTTAGATGATCGAGAAATTCTAAGTTGAGGTATTCAGTGCCTCGATCTGAGCGAAACATTTTACTCTTTCTATTAAGTTGGTTTTCAACTTCATTCTGAAACTCTTTGAACTTTTCGAAGGTTTCATGCTTATGTGTCACACCCCCAAAATCCACAAGCGGAGTATCACCGCATGGAGGCATGACTGACCAGGATCAAGCCACCAATCATATTGAACATAGCATGTAAATAAATATAAAACCCAACACAATATAATTGGTGTCCAAACAAAATGTAGTTTAAGTTGTAAGCGGAAGCATAATGTTTAAAACCAAATTATAAGTTAAAGTATATCAAATGTTTAACATGGCATATGACTATCCATGTCCCACAACGACTACGCCTCCTCGTGCAAGCTCCATGTATACCTAACGACCTGTAAGGCATGTAACAACGAGTCAACAACAAAGTTGAGCGAGTTCACAGTTGGTGTTCATTGTTAAGTTGTTTCAAAAACCATGAGATCATTTGTAAGTCTTAAGTTAACCGTTTTACCCTATTTCCCAAACATATCCACAATCAGTGGGGGCTTCCCCATGTGAACCACTAGACCCGTTTACCATATCGACCACTGACTAAAGAAAGTTGGTGCCCTGACGTCAATGTCTATCATCATTGACTAGTGCCCAGATCCATTAGTTCACGCCCGTCCTCTGCGGCACGGTGTGAGGCTTGTCAAACCTAAATAGCGCTATCTAACTAATGACCCGTACGCCATTGGCCCGGTGATTAAGTCGATATAAAAAGGAGGGACTTCATGATAGAGAGTTTTGGTCTAGTATCCGTGTTGTCACCCTTCAGTAAAGAGGGTGTGTACGTAATCCCCAAACCAGGAGATTACGCAGGTTCTGATTAAATACTTATCACATGTTTTCACCCTTCAATAAAGAGGGTGTATACGTGTTCCAAACCAGGAGATCACGCAGTTTCAGTTTCAATCCTTTACCCATTCCCAACCCTTGGAAATCCCATGCCTTGTGGAAAGTGTGAACTCACCTCGGTTTGCTCGGTATGCTTAACTACTTATGCACAAACAATTCAGTCAAAGCCTATAGTATGCACGTATACATAATCAGTTTATATTAGTAATGATTCGTATGGAAACTAATATCACAGTGATATCACAGAGTGTATTAGGCAATAATTATCATGTATACATAAACAGTTAATCAAATTCATACAATTCATGCTTCACATAATTGAATTCTCAGTCTACTCTAACATAGTTATCAATTAACAGGCTTAACATACTTAACAGCCTTAACAGAGTTAACAGACTTAACTTAACAGAGTTAACAAACTTAACTTAACAGAGTTACTGTGTCAGAACATTCGACGAAATCCCTTTTTGGCGAAATCCCTGGTGGCGAAAACCCTTCAGGCGACGAAATCCCTTGGGCGACGAAATCCCAAAGGGTTTTTGTCGAGATTGCATTTTCGTCGGGACAAGGGTTTTCGTCGGGCAGTGTCTTTGTCGACATCGTGATTTCGTCGAGTAATGGGTTTTCGTCAGGTAATAGTAATAATCATCAACAACAGTTACGAACTCCAGAAACCCTAATGATCGTCATCGGCTACAGCAATCATTTGCTCAATCATCGTACAACAGAATCATCATTCAATCTTCACAATCCTTAATGTCTAGCATGCACCCTAAATCATAAAATACCATATACAATCCAGATAGTAACAAGAATGTATTCGATGAATCAGATCTAGACAATCACAAATATCAAATCAACTAGAAACAAGGTTACACAAATCCCAATTACACAATAATGTCAAAACCCTAGATCGATATCAAGGTTTGCATAAAGTCATGAAATCAATTAATCATACGCATCACGGTCAAGAACATGTTTACAACATAACCATATATCTAGAACTGAAATCAAACTAAACGTGTAAATCACTAACCGAACTAAGAATGATCAAAAACAAGAGGAATCTAGCTTCGAATGAGAGGAGGGCTGCTGTCGGGTTTCAAAGAAGAGCGAGAGAGAAGGTGAGAGATGATTAGGGTTTACCAGTTACAGTTTTCACGTAAAGGTTATGAATAAAACACTATATCTTATCGTTACTGGGCCAAAGGCCCATTATGTTTTCGCCGGCCAGCTTCTTGACGAAAACACTAAAGTGTTTTCGCCAAGGGGGTGATTTCGTGGGGTAGTGTGTTCGTTACACAGGGACTATATCAAAGCAACTTATAAACAAAACACATTTCAATATCAACAACTTATAAACAAATCATAGTGCACAGTTCCAATGCAATGAACCACAAAACACAGTATAAAGCAAGTAACGTATAGAGGAGAAACCTTGGAAACTCGAGTTGTCACATTATCCCCAACTTGAAGGAAATTTCGTCCCGAAATTTAGCACGTGGTTACTGAGGAAGCTAGTTGTGTTGCGTTGTTTCCTGGTTTTCCTGGGGTGTCACATCATCCCCCCGTTGGTTTGGAATTTCATCCCGAAATTCCACAGTAGCTTCAACCTCAGCAGTGGTTGCCCTTTTCTTGAACAACTGGGGATACTTGAGTTTCATTTGGTCTTCTCGTTCCCAGGTAAACTCTGGGCCACGACGGGAGTTCCAACGAACTCGAACAAGAGGTATTCTGGTGCGCTTGAGAACCTTAACGTCTCGGTCTGTGATTTCAACTGGTTCCTCGACGAATCGCAACTGATCGTCAATTGTGAGCTCCTTCAAAGGAACTATGAGGGTCTCATCTGACAGACACTTCTTCAGATTTGACATGTGGAATACGTTGTGAACTCCGCTGAGTTCTTCGAATAGATTCAACTTGTAAGCGACTTTGCCAATTTTCTCAATGATTTCTAACGGTCCGACATAACGCGGATTGAGTTTGCCTCTTTTGCCAAAATGAACTACACCTTTCCACGGTGAGACTTTGAGTAGAACTCGATCCCCAACCTGGAACTCGAGTGGTTTCCTACGCTTATCAGCGTAGCTTTTCTGACGGGCACGAGCTGCCACCATTCGTTGTAGTATCTGAGCAATCTTCTCAGCTGTGTCTATCACAAGTTCTGGGCCAGTGACTTGGCTGTCGCCAACCTCTGCCCAACAAAGAGGTGATCGGCATTTACGTCCGTACAATTCCTCAAACAGAGCGGCCTGAATACTGGTGTGGTAGCTGTTATTACACGAAAATTCCACTAACGGTAAATGTTTTTCCCAACCATTGCCAAAATCGATTACACATGCCCTAAGCATATCTTCAAGGGTTTGGATGGTGCGCTCAGACTGCCCATCCGTCTGTGGATGATAAGCGGTGCTCATGTCTAAACGTGAGCCAAAGGACCTGTGCATTGCTTGCCACAGTTCAGAAGTAAAACGTGCATCACGATCGGAAATAATGGAGGTTGGCACCCCGTGCCTCGAAACCACTTCCTTTAAGTAAACGTCTGCTAAAGTTGAAAACTTGTCTGTTTCTTTGATAGCCAAAAAGTGTGCAGACTTAGTTAATCGATCCACTATTACCCAAATAGTGTCATTTCCGCGTTGAGATCTAGGCAGGCCAGTAACGAAATCCATGGAAATTTGCTCCCATTTCCATGTCGGGATCTCTGGTTGTTGGAGTAGGCTTGATGGTTTCTGATATTCAGTCTTGACTCTCGCACAAGTCAAGCATTTGCTGACGTAAGTTGCTATGTGGGCTTTCATAATAGGCCACCAGTATGTAGTCTTTAAGTCGTGATACATCTTATCCGAACCAGGATGTACTGAGTAACGAGAATTATGTGCTTCATCCATCACTAGTTCGCGTAAGTTTCCATAAAGTGGGACCCAAATGCGCCCGTTCACATAGTAAGCGTCGTCTTCCTTTTGCTCTAACCGTTTCCTCGATCTTCGTAGGGACTCCGCCCTGATGTTCTCTGCTTTCAATGCTTCAACCTGAGCATCTCATATCTGAGTAGGAAGACTAGATTGGATGGTCAGTTGTAACGCACGCACTCGCTTAGGTGTTGTATCCTTTCGACTGAGGGCGTCGGCCACAACATTGGCCTTGCCCGGATGGTACTTGATCGCGCATTCGTAATAATTCAAGAGTTCGACCCATCGACGTTGTCGCATGTTTAACTCCTTTTTCTTGAAGATATGCTCGAGACTCCTATGATCAGTGTAAATGGTGCACTTGGTACCGTACAGGTATTGTCTCCATATCTTAAGATCGAAGACAACAGCTCCCAGCTCCAGATCGTGTCTAGTATAGTTCCTTTCGTGAACCTTAAGTTAGCGTGACGCATAGGCAATGACTTTATCCCGTTGCATCAACACACAACCAAGACCCTGAATTGACGTGTCACAATAAACCACGAAATCGTCTGTGCCATCAGGCAATGAGAGAATAGGTACGCTACAAAGTCTATCCTGTAAGTGCTGAAATGCAGATTCCTGTGCATCACCCCAACGATAGGTGACACCCTTCTGAGTTAGTGAGGTGAGAGGTTGTGCAATCTTGGAGAAATTCTTGATGAACCTTCTGTAGTAGCCCGCCAAACCCAAGAATTGGCGAATTTCTGTTGGTGTACGGGGTGCAGGCCAGTCCTTGATCGAATCAACCTTGGATGGATCAACATGAATCCCATCCCTATTTACCACGTGGCCTAAGAAATGGACTTCACGAAGCCAAAAGTCGCATTTTGAAAACTTAGCGTACAACTGTTCTGTTTGAAGGAGTTCCAAAATAAGTCATAGATGGTGCTCGTGTTCCTCCCGACTCTTAGAATAAATCAGGATGTCGTCGATAAATACAATAATGAACTTATCCAGATAGGGTTTGCACACTCTATTCATAAGATTCATGAAGACCGCAGGTGCATTCGTCAATCCAAAAGGCATAACCAGAAACTCGTAATGCCCATACCGAGTCCTGAATGCTGTCTTAGAGATATCCTCGTCTCGGACTCTCAGTTGATGGTAGCCTGACCTCTGGTCAATCTTCGAGTAGTAGCTCGACCCTTGCAGCGGGTCGAATAAGTCATCGATGCGTGGAAGAGGATAGCGATTCTTTACGGTCACCTTATTGAGTTTGCGGTAGTCAATACACATTCTGAAGGTACAGTCTTTCTTCTTCACAAATAACACTGGAGCTCCCCAGGGCGAAGAGCTAGGACGAATGAAACCCTTGTCCAAGAGTTCTTGTAGTTGAGTAGATAGTTCTTCCAATTCTGATGGAGCTAAACGATAAGGTGCACGAGCTATTGGTGCTGATCCAGGAGCTAGTTCGATTTGAAACTCGACTTGTCGATGAGGTGGGAGACCAGGTAATTCCTCAGGAAATACCTCAGGGAAGTCGCGCACAATCGGAATATCTTCTATCTTCTTCTCTTTCTTTGAGGTGTCGGTGACGAGGGCTAAAATAGCAGTGTGGCCCTTTCGCAAACACTTCTGGGCCTTAAGGAAAGAAATGATGCCCACCACAGCACCACTCTTGTCGCCATGAATCACTAAAGGTTCTTCACTAGAACGAGGAATGCGGACGATCTTCTCCTTGCAAAGAATCTCTGCTCGATGTTGAGATAACCAATCCATACCAATAACGATGTCGAAACTACCAAGAACGATGGGGATAAGATCGATAGAGAAAGTCTGACCAGCTAAGATAAGATTACAACCCTTAACTATGTGTGTGGCTTCAAGGCTTTTACCGTTTGCTAGTTCTACCATGTGCTTGGTGTTCAAAAGTGTTGGGGCACGCTTAAGCATTTGACTAACTTTTAGGGACACATAACTAGTATCGGCACCCGAATCAAATAAAACAGTAACAAAGAAATCATCCAAAAGAAACTTACCCATCACCACGTTGAGATCGTTCCTCGCATCACCCTGACCAATCACAAAAGCTCGACCCCTGGCACCATTGCCACCATTGTTTCCCCCATTATTGTTTCCGTTCCCCTGGTTGTTGTTGTTGTTCTGTCTCTGATTCAGCTGGGGGCAGTCTCTTTTGAAGTGGCCTTCAGCACCACACTGAAAGCATCCCTTGTTGTTACCCTGCTGCTGACGTTGATTCTGTGGGGCTTGCTGCAGGTTCTGTCGTTGCTGGTTTGCAGGGTAGAGACTCCTGCAATCCTTGGCTGCATGGCCAGGTTTGTTACACCTCTGACAAGTGCCCTTAGTACATGGTCCGCTAGGATGGAAACCACATTGATTGCATTTGGGGTGGTTCCCCTTGTACCCACTCTACCCTTGACTACCAGAAGATTGTTGACCAGGGCTCTTGTAGTCATCTATCTTTTGCTGCTGAGACTGAGACTGTGCAGATGTTGAACCCTTGCTTGAGACTCCATCCCATTTGCGCTTGTTGTCGCTGGGGGCATCAGATGTAGTAGTGGTAGTAGCACCAATTCGCTTGGGCAGCCTGTTTTGCTCGACTGCCTGATCAGTGAGACGATGGGCCAAACGAATAACTTGTTGGATAGTGGCGAGGTTTGCTGCTATCACGTGGCTCTGGATCTCTGGCACTAAACCTTTAAGGTACAGCTCGATGCGCTTGATAGGAGGATCTACCATGGTAGGACACAAGATTGCCAGCTCATTTGATCTTTTCGTATACGCTTCGATTTCCGACCCCGTCATCTTTAAGTTGAAGAACTTCACTTCCAACTTGTGGATGTCATCACGATTACAGTACTCTTCCTTGATCAAATCTTTGAAGTCGTTCAATGGGGTGGCATTAGCAGCAACCAATCCCAGCATTTGGACCTGAGCGTTCCACCACGTGAGCGCTACACCTTCAAGAGTACCAGTAGCATACTTCACCCTACGAGCCTCAGGGCATTCACACATCTCGAAAACAGATTCGAGCTTCTCGAACCAGTGGAGGAGGCCTACAGCTCCTTCAGTGCCGTTGAAAGTAGTAGGTCGGCAGTCCATAAAAGTTTTGAAAGTACACGTAGGAGGCTGAGCATGTTGACCTGTCGTGTGTGCAAGAAGAGACAAAGTTAAGCACAAGTGTTGGTTCACGAGAGTAGGATCTTAAGATCCTAGAGTAAGTTGCAATGGCAGGTTATACCTCCTGCCTGAGCGGCTGCGAGTGCTGCAGCAACTTGTTCATTGATTAAAGCCGTCAGCTGGGCTTGAGTTAGGTTGATTCGTCCACTCATGATCTTCACAATAAAGAGAGCATGGGTGTGTAAAGTGTCATGACAATGCGTAAGTGTGGAGTGACAGAAGAGAGTAAGCACACAATGAGTGTCTAACAATAGTTGTTACGTTAACCAAAGCATACCATGAACAAAGTACTATGTAACTAACAAGTAGGCAATATAACATAAACCATATCACCTTGAAGGTTGAGTCTTGCACGTGGAGCGAAGCGTCGTTGTGGATCGTTGAGCACTGTACAGGTTATAGTCTGGTTTTATCAAAAAGCTTTTCCCCTTTTTAAAACCAAGTTCACTATAACCAATGGCTCTGATACCAATCTGTCACACCACCAAAATCGACAAGTGGAATATCACCGCATGGAGGCGTGACTGACCAGGATCAAGCCACCAATCATATTGAAAATAGCATGTAAATAAATAGAAAACCCAACACAATATAATTGGTGTCCAAACAAAACGTAGTTTAAGTTGTAAGCGGAAGCATAATGTTTAAAACCAAATTATAAGTTAAAGTATATCAAATGTTTAACATGGCATATGACTATCCATGTCCTACAACGACTACGCCTCCTCGTGCAAGCTCCATGTATACCTAACAACCTGCAAGGCATGTAACAACGAGTCAATAACAAAGTTCAGCGAGTTCACAGTTGGTGTTCATTGTTAAGTTGTTTCAAAAACCATGAGATCATTTGTAAGTCTTAAGTTAACTGTTTTACCCTGTTTCCCAAACATATCCATAATCAGTGGGGGCTTCCCCATGTGAACCACTAGACCCGTTTACCATATCGACCACTGACTAAAGAAAGTTGGTGCCCTGACGTCAATGTCTATCATCATCGACTAGTGCCCAGATCCGTTAGTTCACGCCCGTCATCTGCGGCACGGTGTGAGGCTTGTCAAACCTAAATAGCGCTATCTAACTAATGACCCGCTCGCCATTGGCCCAGCGATTAAGTTGATATAAAAAGGAGGGACTTCATGATAGAGAGTTTTGGTCTAGTATCCGTGTTGTCACCCTTCAATAAAGAGGGTGTGTACGTAATCCCCAAACAAGGAGATTACGCAGGTTCCGATTAAATACTTATCACATGTTGTCACCCTTCAATAAAGAGGGTGTGTACGTGTTCCAAACCAGGAGATCACACAGTTTCAGTTTCAATCCTTTACCCATTCCCAACCCTTGGGAATCCCATGCCTTGTGGAAAGTGTGAACTCACCTCGGTTTGCTCGGTATGCTTAACTACTTGTGCACAAACAATCCAGTCAAAGCCTATAGTATACACGTATACATAATCAGTTTATATTCATAATGATTCATATGGAAACTAACATCACAGTGATATCACAGAGTGTGCTTAGGCAGTAATTATCATGTACACATAAACAGTTAATCAAATTCGTACAATTCATGCTTCACATAATTGAATTCTCAGTCTATTCTAACATAGTTATCAATTAACAGGCTTAACATACTTAACAGCCTTAACAGAGTTACTGTGTCAGAACATTCGACGAAATCCCTTTTTGGCGAAAACTCTTTTGGCGAAATCCCTGGTGGCGAAAACCCTTCTGGCAACGAAATCCCAAAGGGTTTTCGTCGAGATTGCATTTTCGTTGGGACAAGGGTTTTCATCGGGCAGTGTCTTCGTCGACATAGTGATTTCGTCAAGTAATGGGTTTTCGTCAGGTAATAGTAATAATCATCAGCAACAGTTACGAACTCCAGAAACCCTAATGATCGTCATCGGCTACAGCAATCATTTGCTCAATCATCATACAACAGAATCATCATTCAATCTTCACAATCCTTAATGTCTAGCATGCACCCTAAATCATAAAATACCATATACAATCCAGATAGTAACAAGAATGTATTTGATGAATCAGATCTAAACAATCACAAATATCAAATCAATTAGAAACAAGGTTACACAAATCCCAATTACACAATAATGTCAAAACCCTAGATCGATATCAAGGTTTGCATAAAGTCATGAAATCAATTAATCATACGCATCACGGTCAAGAACATGTTTACAACATAACCATATATCTAGAACTGAAATCAAACTAAACGTGTAAATCACTAACCGAACTAAGAATGGTCAAACAAGAGGGATCTAGCTTCGAATGAGATGAGGGCTGCCGTCGGGTTTCAAAGGAGAACGAGAGAGAAGGTGAGAGATGATTAGGGTTTACCAGTTACAGTTTTCGTGTAAAGGTTATGAATAAAACACTATATCTTATCGTTACCGGGCCAAAGGCCCATTATGTTTTCGCCGGCAAGCTTCTTGACGAAAACACTAAAGTGTTTTCGCCAAGGGGGTGATTTCGTGGGGTAGTGTGTTCGTCGCACAGGGACTATATCAAAGCAACTTATAAACAAAACACATTTCAATATCAACAACTTATAAACAAATCATAGTGCACAGTTCCAATGCAATGAACCACAAAACACAGTATGAAGCAAGTAACGTATAGAGGAGAAACCTTGGAAACTCGAGTTGTCACATTATCCCCAACTTGAAGGAAATTTTGTCCTGAAATTTAGCACGTGGTTACTGAGGAAGCTAGTTGTGTTGCGTTGTTTCCTGGTTTTCCTGGGGTGTCACATCATCCCCCCGTTGGTTTGGAGTTTCATCCCAAAATTCCACAGTAGCTTCAACCTCAGCAGTGGTTGCCCTTTTCTCGAACAACTGGGGATACTTGAGTTTCATTTGGTCTTCTTGTTCCCAGGTAAACTCTGGGCCGCGACGGGAGTTCCAATGAACTCGAACAAGAGGTATTCTGGTTTCTTGAGAACCTTAACGTCTCGGTCTGTGATTTCAACTGGTTCCTCGATGAATCGCAACTGATCGTCAATTGTGAGCTCCTTCAAAGGAACTATGAGGGTCTCATCTGACAGACACTTCTTCAGATTTGACACGTGGAATACGTTGTGAACTCCGCTGAGTTCTTCGGGTAGATTCAACTTGTAAGCGACTTTGCCAATTTTCTCATTGATTTCGAACGGTATGACATAACGCGGATTGAGTTTGCCTCTTTTGCCAAAACGAACTACACCTTTCCATGGTGAGACTTTGAGTAGCACTCGATCCCCAACCTGGAACTCTAGTGGTTTCCTGCGCTTATCAGCGTAGCTTTTCTGACGGTCACGAGCTGCCGCCATTCGTTGTAGTATCTGAGCAATCTTCTCAGCTGTGTCTATCACAAGTTCTGGGCCAGTGACTTGGCTGTCGCCAACCTTTGCCCAACAAAGAGGTGATCGGCATTTACGTCCGTACAATGCCTCAAACGGAGCGGCCTGAATACTGGTGTGGTAGCTATTATTATACGAAAATTACACTAACGGTAAATGTTTTTCCCAACCATTGCCAAAATCGATTACACATGCCCTAAGCATATCTTCAAGGGTTTAGATAGTGCGCTCAGACTGCCCATCCGTCTGTGGATGATAAGCGGTGCTCATGTCTAAACGTGAGCCAAAGGACATGTGCATAGCTTGCCACAGTTCAGAAGTAAAACGTGCATCACGATCGGAAATAATGGAGGTTGGCACTCCGTGCCTCAAAACCACTTCCTTTAAGTAAACGTCTGCTAAAGTAGAAAACTTGTCTGTTTCTTTGATAGCCAAAAAGTGTGCAGACTTAGTCAATCGATCCACTATCACCCAAGTAGTGTCATTTCCGCGTTGAGATCTAGGCAGGCCAGTAACGAAATCCATGGAAATTTGCTCCCATTTACATGTCGGGATCTCTGGTTGTTGGAGTAGGCCTGATGGTTTCTGATATTCAGTCTTGACTCTCGCACAAGTCAAACATTTGCTGACGTAAGTTGCTATGTGGGCTTTCATACTAGGCCACCAGTATGTAGTCTTTAAGTCGTGATATATCTTATCCGAACCAGGATGTACTGAGTAACGAGACTTATGTGCTTCAAACATCACTAGTTCGCGTAAGTTTCCATAAAGTGGGACCCAAATGCACCCGTTCACATAGTAAGCGCCGTCTTCCTTTTGCTCTAACCGTTTCCTCGATCCTCGTAGGGACTCCGCCCTGATGTTCTCTGCTTTCAATGCTTCAACCTGAGCATCTCGTATCTGAGTAGGAAGACTAGATTGGATGGTCAGTTGTAACACACGCACTCGCTTAGGTGTTGTATCCTTTCAACTGATGGTGTCGGCCACAACATTGGCCTTGCCCGGATGGTACTTGATCATTCGTAATCATTCAAGAGTTCGACCCATCGACGTTGTCGCATGTTAAACTCCTTTTTCTTGAAGATATGCTCGAGACTCCTATGATCAGTGTAAATGGTGCACTTGGTACCGTACTGGTAATGTCTCCATATCTTAAGTGCGAAGACAACAGCTCCCAGCTCCAGATCGTGTGTAGTGTAGTTCCATTCGTGAACCTTAAGTTAGCGCGACGTATAAGCAATGACTTTATCCCGTTGCATCAACACACAACCAAGACCCTGAATTGACGCGTCACAATAAACCACGAAATCGTCTGTGCCATCAGGCAATGAGAGAATAGGTGCGCTACAAAGTCTATCCTTTAAGTGCTGAAATGCAGATTCCTGTGCATCACCCCAATGATAGGTGACACCCTTCTGAGTTAGTGAGGTGAGAGGTTGTGCAATCTTGGAGAAATCCTTGATGTACCTTCTGTAGTAGCCCGCCAAACCCAAGAATTGGCGAATTTCTGTTGGTGTACAGGGTGCAGGCCAGTCCTTGATCGAATCAACCTTGGATGGATCAACATGAATCCCATCCCTATTTACTACGTGGCCTAAGAAATGGACTTCACGAAGCCAAAAGTCGCATTTTGAAAACTTAGCGTACAACTGTTCTGTTCGAAGGAGTTCCAAAATAAGTCGTAGATGGTGCTCGTGTTCCTCCCGACTCTTAGAATAAATCAGGATGTCGTCGATAAATACAATAATGAACTTATCCAGATAGGGTTTGCATACTCTATTCATAATATCCAGGAAGACCGCAGGTGCATTCGTCAATCCAAAAGGCATAACCAGAAACTCGTAATGCCCATACCGAGTCCTGAATGCTGTCTTAGAGATATCCTCATCTCGGACTCTCAGTTGATGGTAGACTGACCTCAGGTCAATCTTCGAGTAGTAGCTCGACCCTTGCAGCTGGTCGAATAAGTCATCGATGCGTGGAAGAGGATAGCGATTCTTTACGGTCACCTTGTTGAGTTCGCAGTAGTCAATACACATTCTGAAGGTACTGTCTTTCTTCTTCACAAATAACACTGGAGCTCCCCAGGGCGAAGAGCTAGGACGAATGAAACCCTTGTCCAAGAGTTCTTGTAGTTGAGTAGATAGTTCTTCCAATTCTGATGGAGCTAAACGATAAGGTGCACGAGCTATTGGTGCTGCTCCAGGAGCTAGTTCGATTTGAAACTCGACTTGTCGATGAGGTGGGAGACCAGGTAATTCCTCAGGAAATACCTCAAGGAAGTCGCGCACAATCGGAATATCTTCTATCTTCTTCTCTTTCTTTGAGGTGTCGGTGACGAGGGCTAAAATAGCAGTGTGGCCCTTTTGCAAACACTTCTGGGCCATAAGGAAAGAAATGATGCCCACCACAGCACCACTCTTGTCGCCATGAATCACTAAAGGTTCTTCACTAGAACGAGGAATGCGGATGATCTTCTCCTTGCAAAGAATCTCTGCTCGATGTTGAGATAACCAATCCATACCAATAACGATGTCGAAACTACCAAGAACGATGGGGATAAGATCGATAGAGAAAGTCTGACCAGCTAAGATAAGATTACAACCCTTTACCGTTTGCTAGTTCTACCATGTGCTTGGTGTTCAAAAGTGTTGGGGCGCGCTTAAGCATTTGACTAACTTTTAGGGACACATAACTAGTATCGGCACCCGAATCAAATAAAACAGTAACAAATAAATCATCCAAAAGAAACTTACCCATCACCACGTTGAGATCGTTCCTCGCATCACCCTGACCAATCACAAAAGCTCGACCCCTGGCACCATTGCCACCATTGTTTCCTCCATTATTGTTTCCGTTCCCCTGGTTGTTATTGTTGTTCTGTCTCTGATTTAGCTGGGGGCAGTCTCTTTTGAAGTGGCCTTCAGCACCACACTGAAAGCATCCCTTGTTGTTACCCTGCTGCTGCTCTTCCTGTTGACGTTGATTCTGTGGGGCTTGCTGCTGGTTCTGTCATTGCTGGTTTGCAGGGTAGAGACTCCTGCAATCCTTGGCCGCATGGCTAGGTTTGTTACACCTCTGACAAGTGCCCTTAGTACATGGTCCGCTATGATGGAAACCACATTGATTGCATTTGGGGTGGTTCCCCTTGTACCCACTCTGCCCTTGACTACCAGAAGATTGTTGACCAGGGCTCTTGTAGTCATCTGTCTTTCGCTGCTGAGACTGAGACTGTGCTGATGTTGAACCCTTGCTTGAGACTCCATCCCATTTGCGCTTGTTGTCGCTGGGGGCATCAGATGTAGTAGTGGTGGTAGCACCAATTCGCTTGGACAGCCTGTTTTGCTCGACTGCCTGATCAGTGAGACGATGGGCCAAACGAATAACTTGTTGGTTAGTGGCGAGGTTTGCTGCTATCACGTGGCTCTGGATCTCTGGCACTAAACCTTTAAGGTACAGCTCGATGCGCTTGATAGGAGGATCTACCATGGTAGGACACAAGATTGCCAGCTCATTTGATCTTTTCGTATACGCTTCGATTTCCGACCCCGTCATCTTTAAGTTGAAGAACTCCACTTCCAACTTGTGGATGTCATCATGATTACAGTACTCTTCCTTGATCAAATCTTTGAAGTCGTTCCATGGGGTGGCATTAGCAGCAACCAATCCCAGCATTTGGACCTGAGCGTTCCACCATGTGAGCGCTACACCTTCAAGAGTACCAGTAGCATACTTCACCCTACGAGCCTCAGGGCATTCACACATCTCGAAAATATATTCGAGCTTCTCGAACCAGTGGAGGAGGCCTACAGCTCCTTCAGTTCCGTTGAAAGTAGTAGGTCGGCAGTCCATAAAAGTTTTGAAAGTACACGCAGGAGGCTGAGCATGTTGACCTGTCGTGTGTGCAAGAAGAGACAAAGTTAAGCACAAGTGTTGGTTCACGAGAGTAGGATCTTAAGATCCTAGAGTAAGTTGCAATGGCAGGTTATACCTCCTGCCTGAGCGGCTGCGAGTGCTGCAGCAACTTGTTCATTGATTAAAGCCGTCAGCTGGGCTTGAGTTAGGTTGATTCGTCCACTCATGATCTTCACAATAAAGAGAGCATGGGTGTGTAAAGTGTCATGACAATGCGTAAGTGTGGAGTGACAGAAGAGAGTAAGCACACAATGAGTGTCTAACAATAGTTGTTACGTTAACCAAAGCATACCATGAACAAAGTACTATGTAACTAACAAGTAGGCAATATAACATAAACCATATCACCTAGAAGGTTGAGTCTTGCACGTGGAGCGAAGCATCGTTGTGGATCGTTGAGCACTGTACAGGTTATAGTCTGGTTTTATCAAAAAGCTTTTCCCCTTTTTAAAACCAAGTTCATTATAACCAATGGCTCTGATACCAATCTGTCACACCCCTAAAATCCACAAGTGGAATATCACCGCATGGAGGCGTGACTGACCAGGATCAAGCCACCAATCATATTGAACATAGCATGTAAATAAATATAAAACCCAACACAATATAAAACCGTTTTACCCTGTTTCCCAAACATATCCATAATCAGTGGGGGCTTCCCCATGTGAACCACTAGACCCATTTACCATATCGACCACTGACTAAAGAAAGTTGGTGCCCTGACGCCAATGTCTATCATCATTGACTAGTGCCTAGATCCATAAGTTCACGCCCGTCCTCTGCGGCACGGTGTGAGGCTTGTCAAACCTAAATAGCGCTATCTAACTAATGACCCGCTCGCCATTGGCCCGGCGATTAAGTTGATATAAAAAGGAGGAACTTCATGATAGAGAGTTTTGGTCTAGTATCTGTGTTGTCACCCTTCAATAAAGAGGGTGTGTACATAATCCCCAAACCAGGAGATTACGCAGGTTCTGATTAAATACTTATCACATGTTGTCAACCTTCAATAAAGTGGGTGTGTACGTGTTCCAAACCAGGAGATCACGCAGTTTCAGTTTCAATCCTTTACCCATTCCCAACCCTTGGGAATCCCATGCCTTGTGGAAAGTGTGAACTCACCTCGGTTTGCTCGGTATGCTTAACTACTTGTGCACAAACAATTCAGTCAAAGCCTATAGTATGCACGTATACACAATCAGTTTATATTCGTAATGATTCATATGGAAACTAACATCACAGTGATATCACAGAGTGTGCTTAGGCAGTAATTATCATGTACACATAAACAGTTAATCAAATTCATACAATTCATGCTTCACATAATTGAATTCTCAGTCTATTCTAACATAGTTATCAATTAACAGGCTTAACATACTTAACAGCCTTAACAGAGTTAACAGACTTAACTTAACAGAGTTAACAAACTTAACTTAACAGAGTTAACAAACTTAACTTAACAGAGTTACTGTGTCAGAACATTCGACGAAATCCCTTTTTAGCGAAAACTCTTTTGGCGAAATCCCTGGTGGCGAAAACCCTTCAGGCGACGAAATCCCAAAGGGTTTTCGTCGAGATTGCATTTTCATCGGGACAAGGGTTTTCGTCGGGCAGTGTCTTCGTCGACATAGTGATTTCGTCGAGTAATGGGTTTTCGTCAGGTAATAGTAATAATCATCAACAACAGTTATGAACTCCAGAAACCCTAATGATCGTCATCGGCTACAGCAATCATTTGCTCTATCATCATACAACCGAATCATCATTCAATCTTCACAATCCTTAATGTCTAGCATGCACCCTAAATCATAAAATACCATATACAATCCAGATAGTAACAAGAATGTATTCGATGAATCAGATCTAGACAATCACAAATATCAAATCAATTAGAAAAAAGGTTACACAAATCCCAATTACACAATAATGTCAAAACCCTATATCGATATCATGGTTTGCATAAAGTCATGAAATCAATTAATCATACGCATCACGGTCAAGAACATGTTTACAACATAACCATATATCTAGAACTGAAATCAAACTAAACGTGTAAATCACTAACCGAACTAAGAATGATCAAACAAGAGGGATCTAGCTTCGAATGAGAGGAGGGCTGCCGTCGGGTTTCAAAGGAGAGCGAGAGAGAAGGTGAGAGATGATTAGGGTTTACCAGTTACAGTTTTCGCGTAAAGGTTATGAATAAAACACTATATCTTATCATTACTGGGCCAAAGGCCCATTATGTTTTCGCCGGCCAGCTTCTTGACGAAAACACTAATGTGTTTTCGCCAAGGGGGTGATTTCGTGGGGTAGTGTGTTCGTCGCACAGGGACTATATCAAAGCAACTTATAAACAAAACACATTTCAATATCAACAACTTATAAACAAATCATAGTGCACAGTTCCAATGCAATGAACCACAAAACATAGTATAAAGCAAGTAACGTATAGAGGAGAAACCTTGGAAACTCGAGTTGTCACATTATGCTTCATGAGATAGACATAAGCATATCGACTATAGTCGTCGATGAACGTAACAAAGTATCTCTCTTGATTCCTAGTCATGGTTCTAAAAGGACCACATACATCTAAGTGTATGAGTCCTAATAGATCACTAGCTCGTTTGGGTGAAGGGATCCTTGGTGAGTTTGCCAGCTAAGCATGACTCGCAATCATCAAAAGAGTCCGCTCTGGTGGATTCAAGAATCCCCTTAGATTGGAGCATTTTACGCGTGCCTTGCTTATGTGGCCAAGTCTATAATGCCATAGGAATGAATCACTAGTACCATTTTTCAGATGTTTAGAAAGGTGATATATGTTACTGCTAGGTTGAACATCAATTTCATAAATACTGTTTCGAGGTTTAGCCTCAAAATAGTAAATACCATTTAGAAAAGCATAAATAGCAACATCATTGAAAATATATCTAAATCCTTGTTCAAAAAGCAACGAAACTGAAATGATGTTCCTAGTCAAACCAGGTGCAAAAAGACAATTGTTCAAAACAACAACAAGACCAGAAGGACATGTAAGATTAAATGTGCCAGTTGCTAGAACTGGGACTCTCTTCCTATCGCCACAATGAGCTCCATGCCCCTTGGTTTCAGTTTCCTCCACTTCTTAGGCTCCTGCAAGACATTAACGATGTGATAACCACATCCGGTATCAAATACCCATGTGTTGCAAGACATTTCCAATGCCCAATCTTGTTACACTCAAAGCATTGTCGCTCTTATGGAGGAGGGGCTCCCACAACTTATTTACTCGTGTTGGTGGCAGGTTTGGCAGCAACGAAAGTTTTTCCTTTGCTGTTAGAATTCTTCTTCTTTGTTTTAGGCTTCTTAACACCACCAGATCGAACCATTAACACTTGGTTTATTTTGTTGGAAATGTTCATCTTTGTTGTTTTAAGCATCCTATGTAGCTCTGGCACTGTCTTTACCCAGTCATTCATGTTAAAGTTCATAACAAATTGATCATAGTGACTGGAAAGAGAGTTGAGAATGAAGTCAACAGACATCTCATCTTGGAGAGGATAACCAAGTTTGTTTAATTGGTCGATGTAGCCTTTCAGCTTGAGGACATGAGCACTAACTGAGGAACTCTCTTGCATTCTATAGCTTATGAGTTGTTTCATGGTGTTATAGCGTTCCTTACGGGCTTGTTTCTGAAACATGCCTTTGAGTTGCTCAATCATGTCAAAGGCATTCATGTCCTCCATATTCTTCTGAAGATCTGGAGACATGGTGGCTTGCATGAGGCAAGCAACTTCCAGGGCATCTTCTCTATGTTTATCGAAAGCCTTCTTCGTAACCACAGTATTGTTTTCGGGTGCAGTTGGGATCAAGGTTTCCAAAACATAAAGCTTTTTTGCCATTTTGAGAATGATTCTCAAGTTGCGGTGCCATTCAAGAAAATTGGTGTTATTCAGTTTATCTTTCTCAAGTATGGACTTGAGAGCAAAAGAGGAGTTGTTTTCAGATGACATATGTTAAGCAAAATTATTTAATCAGTATTTTTAATGTATTTTCCTTATATAGTGAGGTGAGATGATAAGGAACGAGAATCTGGTAAGAAACTCTTTCTAAAGGCAGCTGTAGCATGCAACATTAGCAAGAGTTTCAAGCGGACTAACAACGATTGTCAATTGTGAGAAAAGCACAACTCCCGGGGTTATGAGGCTGCGAGGACAACTTTTTGCCCTTGCATTGATACGTTTGGCCTCAACTATGCCACTTTTGTTCTCGAGACAGCTGTAGCACGTAACACGAGAAGAAAAGTAATAGTCTTCCTAAAATGGTCACATATGGAAGGGTCGGATGTGTCGACGAATATCGCAACCCCCGCCCCCTATCTGTCCCGGGAACGGGCGGCCGCGAGTATCAGTTTTGGTGGTATCAGTGTTTATCAATTTGGCAGCAGAAATTACATCAGGACCGTAGTTAGGAAATATTTTATCAGAGTAAAACACCACATTTTATATAAATAAATATATTGGGATAAAACCCAAGTTTTCATTACAAACTGATTTATAGGAATAAATCCCATTTTATTGAAATAAAACATCTTCTTTATTTAGGTAACTTTTATGGCCACTTTTCCAAGCCTTAAGTGCTGTCCAGCTGGCTTCTAGTTGGCCTTCACATTTTGTTACCTGAAACGCGTTTAAAAACATTTTGTCAGTGGGAAATACTGGTGAGTAGATCCCAGTTTAATTAAGAAGAGTTTTATCAATTAAGACAGTATTGAGAGCGATTACAATGTTTACATCTACCCAATTACTCATCCAGTACTGTCAATCATGACTGGTGGGTCATATTACACATTGGCTAACTCTTTGTCCAATGGTAATGTATTCCACATTTTGTATACAAAACCCCAACATACCGGTAGTAATTGTAGAATTACAAAGACTCAATCACTGCTTAATCATATTGTAAAATATTTAAGGTTTTGTAAAAACAGTTTACAAAAAAGAGATTTCTCACATTGCTGTCTTAGGTTTTCTTTAAGGGTTTCTTGGAGATTATCTATAAATTACACAAATGCACACGTGTTAGTATAATAACCCAATATTTACATTAGTAATACCCTCCCCGAGACGGCATTCCAACGACTACGTCGGGCAGAACCACGACAGTCGTTACGGAACCCTGGATCAATCAGGCAGCGTATCTAATACATAACCGGGGTTATGATACTTACAACGGAGCAGAACTTCGTTAATAAGGGGGTATTATGCCCGGAAATTATATTATCTATGCAGAAATTTTGAGAGAGAAAGAGTTTTGAACGATTGGAAACTGAAGGCTGAGGGCCTCCATTTATAGGCGACTCTTCGCCTTCACTCGCGGCCCGCGTAGAAAGAAGGCTGGGCCTTCGCAGCCCGCGACATAGGTCACCTAGGGTTTAGCTTCATCCGGTCACGAGTATAGGTTGTCCGTGTGTCCCGCCATATGGCGGCCTGGGGTCGTGCCACCAGTCACTCGCTCGCAGCCCGCGTAGGTCAAGGGGTGGCTTACGCACCCCGCGAGAGACCATTAAAATTCGTTTTTATTTAATTTTAATAATAGTAAAGGTATTCGGGGCCCGTTTTCGTATACGGGGTGTACTTTAGGACATATAGGGACATTTTTTAAAATATATTAGGGTGTCGAAAATATTTAGGAGGGTTGTTATATCCTCCCCACCTTGTTTTAGAGCTCGTCCTCGAGATCTACTGGAATAAGTGCGGGTATTTCCTTTGCATTTCTGATTCAAGCTCCCATGTATATTTTGGTCCTCTTTTGGAGTTCCATTTCACTTTGACCAGAACTAATCTCTTATGCTTGAGGTTCTTAACCTTTCTGTCTTCAATCTGTAGTGGCTTTTCTACAAATTTAAGTTGTTCATTTACCTCTATATCCTTAAGAGGTACCATCAGTGATTCATCAGCTAAGCATTTCTTGAGATTAGATACATGAAATGCATCATGTATTCCTGCCATTTCCTCTGGCAGTTGTAGCTGATAGGCTACAGGTCCTATTCTTCTAATAATCTCAAAAGGTCCAACATACATGGGGCTTAACTTTCCCCTTTTGATGAATCTGACTACTCCTTTCCAAGGAGAGATTTTTTATAATACTTTGTCACCTACCTGAAACTCCAAAGGTTTTCGTCTGTTTTCACCATAACACTTTTGTCGATCACGTGCTGCTTTCAGTCGTTCCTTAACTTGAATGATTTTGTCGATTGTTTCTTGCACTATCTCAGGTCCGGATAGTTGCTTTTCCCCAATTTCTGCCCAACAGACTGGGGTTCGACACTTTCGCCCATAAAGTGTTTTGAATGGTGCAGCATTGATACTTGTGTGATAATTGTTATAAGAAAATTCTATTAATGGTAAGTGATCGTCCCAATTACCTCTGAAATCAATTACACAAGCTCTAAGCATGTCCTCCATTGTCTGAATTGTCCTTTCACTTTGTCCGTCCGTTTAAGGATGATAAGTTGTGCTTAGATTTAACTTGGTTCCCATCGCTTTTTGGAAACTCGTCCAGAAATGAGAGGTAAAACGGCTATCCCTATCAGAAACAATTGATAAAGGAATTCCATGTAATGAAACTATTTCATTTACATATAACTTAGCTAACTGTTCCATACTGAAGGTTTCCTTCATTGGTAGGAAATGAGCTGACTTAGTTAGCCTATCTACAATCACCCAGATTGTATCATTACCTTTTCTTGTTTTGGGTAATTTGGTAACAAAATCCATTGTTATCAATTCCCATTTCCACACTGGCATCTCTAATGGCTGCAACAAACCTGAGGGTTTCTGGTGTTCGGCTTTGACTTGTGAACATGTTAAACACTTAGAAACATAAGCAGCTATATACTTTTTCATTCCTATCCACCAAAAATTCTTTCTTAAATCCTGATACATCTTATCACTTCCAGGATGCATCGTATACTTAGACTTATGGGCTTCTTCTAATATGTGGTGACGTAGGTTTCCTAATTTAGGTATCCACATTCTTTTCTTATGGAATCACCAAATTCCATCAGTTCCTTGTTCTAATTCCTTTATCATTCCTTTTAACCTTTCAGTATCATCCTTGATTACTGATTCTTGTGCTTTTCTAATTTGCTCATTTAAATCTACTTGTAGATTTAATTTAAGAGAACGCACTATTTTTGGCTTTTCATGATACTTTCGACTTAAAGCATCAACTACCACATTAGCCTTTCCTGCATGATACTGGATATTACAATCATAATCACTAAGTACCTCCATCCAGCGTCTTCGTCTCATATTCAGTTCCTTTTGCCCGAAGACATATCTTAAACTCTTATGATCTGTGAAAATGGTAAACTTACTACCGTAAAGGTAATGTCTCCAAATCTTAAGGGCAAAAATTATGGCTCCTAACTCTAGATCATGGGTTGAATAATTCTTTTCATGCTTCTTAAGTTGTCTAGACGCATAAGCTATAACCTTTTGACGTTGCATCAACACACATCCATAACCTAACTTAGAAGCATCACAATAGACTACAAAGTCTTCAGTTCCTTCTGGTAACGCTAGTATGGGTGCATGGGTTAGTCTTTGCTTAAGAATTCTAAAGGCTTCTTCTTGTTTTGGTCCCCATTCAAACTTAACAGATTTACAGGTTAGCTTAGTCAAAGGAATGGCTATTCTAGAAAAATCTCGAATAAATCTTCTATAATAACCGGCCAATCCTAAGAAACTTCTAACCTCGGTTGGTGACTCAGGGGTTTTCCATTTGGTAATTGCCTCGATCTTGGTGGGATCTACATAAATTCCTTCATGATTGACTAGATGTCCAAGAAATTGTACCTGTCCTAACCAAAACTCGCACTTGGAAAACTTAGCATAAAGCTTTTCTTTCTTTAATAAACTTAGAAGTGCGTGCAAATGCTTTGCATGTTCCTCCTTACTTTTAGAGTAAATGAGAATATCATCTATAAAGACAATTATGAATTTATCCAAATATGGCTTACATATTCGGTTCATCATGTCCATAAATGCAGCTGGGGCATTGGTTAAACCAAATGGCATGACAGTAAATTCATAATGGCCATACCTTGTTCGAAATACGGTTTTAGGAATGTCCTCTTCCTGTACCTTTAATTGATGATATCCTGACCTTAAATCGATTTTAGAGAAAAATCGAGCTCCTTGTAATTGATCGAACAGATCATCGATTCTTGGTAATGGATACCGATTCTTAATCATGACCTTGTTCAATTCATGGTAGTCAATGCACATATGCATCGATCCGTCTTTCTTCTTAACGAATAAAATCGGCGCTCCCCATGGCGATGAACTCGGCTGTATGAATCCTTTTTCTAACAATTCGTCTAACTGTTTCTTCAATTCCTGCATTTCGGCGGGTGCCAAACGGTAAGGTGCTTTGGCAATCGGTCCTGTCCCTGGTAGCATATGGATCCTGAATTCAACTTCCCTGTTTGGTGGTAGTCCTGGCAATTCTTTCGGAAACACATCTGAAAACTGAGATACTACTGGAATATCTTTTAGTTCCTTTCCCTTAGTGTTAGTGATTATAGAAATCAAATACACTATAGATCCTTTTCTTATATAACTTGCTGTTTTCATCACAGAGATGAATTTTGTGGATCTAGAGGGCTTATCTCCTTTAATTGTGATCTTTTCACCCCTTGGTGAATTTACTTGGATTGACTTTTGATTACATAAAATACTGGCTTTATTGGCTATTAACTAATCCATTCCTAATACAACATCAAATCCTGCCAGATTCATTGGGTAAAGATTTGCGATAAACTTTTGGTTTAAAAATTCTATTCTTGATTCCTGCAAGATTTCGGAAATCTTAACGGTTTCTCCATTTGCTGTCTCTACTAGACATTCTTGTGAGAGTTTAGTTAATGGTTGATTGAGAAGTTTGCAAAATGAAGTATTAATAAAACTTTGGTTCGCACCAGAGTCAAATAATACTTTAGTAAAAACATCATTAACTAAAAACGTACCGGCTATCACATCCGAAATCATCTTAGCTTCATCTGCAGTCAGAACAAATGCTCTAGCATTTTTAGTAGTCTTGTTATTTGTAGCTGGAGCTAGTTTTGGACAGTTTGGCTTGATGTGGCCTTGTTCTCCACAGTTGTAGCATATCCTGTTGTTAAGTTTCTTCATGCAGTCTTCTTCCTTGTGTCCAGATATTTTGCAAAAGTTGCAATATATGGAGCATCTTCCAGAATGCTTCCTTTTGCAATACTTGCAATAAGGTGCAGAGGTAGAACCTACGTTTTTCCCACGATTGGAATTTCCAGAATGAAATTCTTGGGTAAGCCTTTGAGCTAGGTTCCTCCTTTGATCCTTTTCTCGTGTACGCACTAACTCATCTGTCAAGGTATTTGTTAGTTCTGCAGCTTCTTCTATAGTTTGAGGTCTAGCTGCCTTGACTACATGCCTAATTTCCCCGATTAATCCCCAGATGTAACGGGAGATTAATACTGGTTCTGGTGATGCAAGGGTTGGCACTATTCTAGCATATTCAAAGAATAACGTAGTATACCCTTTACTATCTACTTCAGTCATTCTAAGGTTTAGGAACTTATTTGCTATCTGTTCTTTTTCATTGGGAGAGCAGAATTTCCTTTCCACCATGTTCTTAAATTCCTCCCATTCCATATTGTAAACCCTGTCACTTCCCTTAGACTGGAGGATCGTGTTCCACCATTCTAATGCTGAGTTCTTAAACAGATTGGAAGCAAATATTATCTTATCCTCTTCCGCACATTTGCTTATTTTTAAGACAGCCTCAGTCTTTTCTATCCAGCGTAGAGCTGCAATGGGTCCTTCATTGCCTGAGAATTCTATTGGTTTACAGGACCAGAATTCCTTGTAAGAACAACCATAAGACATGGTTCTTCTCCTTTTGGGAATGGGCACTTGAAGTACGGGTCCATTGTTTACGCTGTGTTCAGGTTCAGTTGGTCGCTTACTGCTATGTTTACTTTTATTATCCGCTTCCCTAACTGTTTGGATAATAAATGGCATTGCGTCTATTATCCCTTGTGCCAGTATGTGTTGGATGGCACTGTTATCTACTTGGTTTCCATTGTTATTGTTGTTCGGATTGTCATTATTCGGGTTATTATCGTTCTGGTTATTATCATTATGGTTTTCCTGGTTCACTTCATTGTCCATCTGAATTTTAAACATTTACCACGTATTAATATCACAATATAATATTTAATACAACCAATCACACAATACGCATGTTGATCAAAAACGTCGAGCATTGCGACTTTCTTTCTTATATATAATATGCATCTAACACAAACCGATACGGAAATTTAAAATTACAACACGACTGAAATTGAAATTATACTACTAGTAGGCATCCGTAGTTATTATTTAGATTTTTTTTCAAACATACACGCACATTATATATTATTATATTATTATTATTATTACTATTATTACTTCCACCATCACCTTCACGGATATGGGTTCATCCAGAACTCCATATATTGTGCTCGTCGTACTTCCAGACGAGTCGCTCTCCGACCTGCCTCATTATCTCGCTACTTTCTAAAATCTCTTCTCCGAAAGTTCGGAGCTCTTGCACATTTTCTGCAGTCATTGGGGGTGCAGGTGCGGGGACTGGGTTTGGGTATTGGGGCATGGGTTCCTGGTATGGGTATGGATTCTCTAAAATTTCCCTAATGTATTGGTCGTTATCGTAGTAGGGATCTAGAGGGTCCAAACCTGGGTAGGCTGCCAGATTTGGCATGGGTTCATCTTCTGGGATTGGGTAGCGTTGCTGGTAATCCCTAAGCTCATCTAGCCACGGGTCATAGTCTGGGTCTAACGGATTAGGTGCTGCTACCCTAGGTATCTCTTCTGGGTTAAAATCATGCATTCCGACTTGATTTTCTGGGTTGTTTTCTATTTCCATTAGCTGATTGGGAAATAGGGGTAATGGTTGGGGTGCGATCAGTTCTTCCAGGTTAGGGTCGGCAGCTGTGGTTGCTAGGATATGAAAGTTTGCTAAACCCCTATTAATCATATCCTGGGCGTGGGCATCTGTCTCTCTTTTAGCGGCTGCTAGGGCTCTCTGTTGTTGCAACTTTTTCATTCGTTTCCTACGTTCATGCGCTCCCCTAATAAACCATCCTCTCTTTTTAGGAGGGAATGGCTCTTCAGACTGATCCTTAAACATGAATATCCCATCTTCTGTCACAACCCCCACCCCCTATCTGTCCTGGGAATGGGCAGTCGCGAGTATCAGTTTTGGTGGTATCGGTGTTTATCAATTTTGCAGCGAAAATTACATCAGGACCGTAGTTAGGAAATATTTTATCAGAGTAAAACACCACATTTTATATAAATAAATATATTGGGATAAAACCCAAGTTTTCATTACAAACTGATTTATAGGAATAAATCCCATTTTATTGAAATAAAACATATTCTTTATTTAGGTAACTTTTATAGCCACTTTTCCAAGCCTTCAGTGCTGTCCAGCTGGCTTCTAGTCGGATTTCACATTTTGTTACCTGAAACGCGTTTAAAAACATTTTATCAGTGGGAAATACTGGTGAGTGAATCCCAGTTTAATCAAGAAGAGTTTTATCAATTAAGACAGTATTGAGAGCGATTATAATGTTTACATCTACCCAATTACTCATTCAGTACTGTCAATCCTGACTGGTGGGTCATATTACACATTGGCTAACTCTTTGTCCAATGGTAACGTGTTCCACATTTTATATACAAAACCCCAACATACCGGCAGTAATTGTAGAATTACAAAGACTCAATCACTGCTTAATCATATTGTAAAATATTTAAGGTTTTGTAAAAACAGTTTACAAAAAGGAGATTACTCACATTGCTGTCTTAGGTTTTCTTTAAGGGTTTCTTGGAGATTATCTATAAATTACACAAATGCACACGTGTTAGTATAATAACCCAATATTTACATTAGTTATACCCTCCCCGAGACGGCATTCCAACGACTACGTCGGGCAGAACCACGACAGTCGTTACGGAACCCTGGATCAATCGGGCAGCGTATCTAATACGTAATTGGGGTTATGAAACTTATAATGGAGCAGAACTTCGTTAATAGGGGGTATTATGCCCGGAAATTATATTATCTATGCAGAAATTTTGAGAGAGAAAGAGTTTTGAACGATTGGAAACTTAAGGCTGAGGGCCTCCATTTATAGGCGACTCTTCGCCTTCTCTCGCGGCCCGCGTAGAAAGAAGGTTGGGCCTTCGCAGCCCGTGACATAGGTCGCCTAGGGTTTAGGTTCGTCCGGTCACGAGTATAGGTTGTCCGTGTGTCCCGCCACGTGGCGGCCTGGGGTCGTGCCACCAGTCACTCGCTCGCGGCCCGCGTAGGTCAAGGGGGTGGCTTACGCGCCCCGCGAGAGACCATTAAAATTCGGTTTTATTTAATTTTAATAATAGTAAAGGTATTCGGGGCCTGTTTTCGTATACGGGGTCCCTTGCACCTTGGAAGGATAAACTAGACACCAAGTGTCATGTTGTGGCTCCAACACTGATGGTTCGCATTATGCCCTAAGTGTTACTAGTAGTAGGATGTCATAGACCATTGATTTTAATTTTTACCAAATAGGGTCGTTATAGTCGGTTTAATTTAGATATTAAATTTGTGACTATACCAAAAGGACTCTTTCACCTCTCGGGACAATTAGTTTTAGATAACCAATAAAATTAAGTTTATCGCGACTTGAAATAAACAATTAAAGTTATTAATGAAGACTATTAAATTTAAGAGTTTTAAATATGTGGGAAAAACATGTTTTAAAACTCTAGTGGTTATTAAAATTTACAAGTTGCTAGAACTTGCTTTTCTCGATTTCTTTTAAAAAAAACTTTTAAGAATGCGTTTTGGTGTTAGGTTGATGTGTAATAACATTTATTAAAGGCAACCATAATAGCAAAAATGAATATGTAAATCATATGGGCATGGTTATGATCTTGCTAGAGCCAAGTAGCAAGATCAAAGGGGTCACAGTCACAACACACAAAACAACCACAAGGATAGACTTGAGTGCATCTTGTTGTCTTGAGCGACTTCCACTAACTCCAAGACTCCTCTTGGCATTCGGTTTTGCTTCAGGTTTGCTACGGGTCTTCGCATCAACAATATTTAACAAGTAAACATAATAAAGGCAAAAACCCTATCTATTACAACTTTGAAACACAAAATGGGCCAAAACCATAAACTAGTCTATTACAACTTTGAGCCGAAAATGGGCCAAAACCATAAACAAAACCAAGCATAAAACACAACCACAAGGTCGGGCCCGATTTACATATTCAACATAACCAAAGGTTTGTTTGGGCAAGTTTTGGTCAACCAAATATTAACAATTAAAAATATGACCAAAATCTATATATATTGCCCAAAATAAAAATAAATAAAAAACTTTAGACTTTTAAAGTTTGTGACTTATTATTCCGGTGAAAAAGACCGGTTTCGATTTGCATGTGGTGAGCATCGGCTCAGATACCACTAATGGGAATCCGGGGTATAAAATGTTTTGAAACCCGGTTCATATATGTATATATTTATTTGTTTCAAAGATTAGTCAAAACACTTTTGACAAATATGTATACATATATATATGTTAGTTAAAATAAACTTTAACTAGTGGAAATATATATATATATATATATATAATTATATTTAAGTAACGAAAGCATAGGTAACAAAATATAAATAATATGAACACTTTTATACCAAGGTGTACCCGCAATGGAAAAAGGTCACCGACATGCAAACACGAAATAAAAAGACAAACCATAGGGGGTTTAGGTATACCTTCGGTTAGTAATTAACCGGTTGAGACACCGAGGTTCAACGAACACGTACTAGTTACACGAACTAACGAAACGCGAGTACAGGCCGGGTAGCGGGGCGGCGGCCGGCGGCGGTGGCGGGGGCGGAAGGGTGTTATGAGAGTTCTTTTATGCAAGTTGTCTAACCTCTAATCCAACCTTATGCATCCATATATATAGAGTATGGAGATGTATGCATTCTTGCCAAGTGGTGGACATGCATGCACAAGTTGGACAAGTGGCCAGAAGTTCATGCATGTGTGACAAGTGGCAATGCAAGAGTGCATGCGCGACAAGTGGCTAGGAGTTCATGCATGTGCGACAAGTGGCAATGCAAGGGTGCATGTGCGATAAGTGGCGTAGGATGGGTACATTTGCGACAAGTGCGAGATGAGTATACTTGTCTCACCCGGTCCATGTACCCGTTTCTCAGTTAATACCCGCAACAAGTTTATTAGTTAAGATTGTCACACCCCTTTCAGAGGCGGAAGCACGAGGTGTGATCATGAAAGATTCTCATTATATACGACAAGTAAACATGCTACATGATATAAAACAAACTCCAACTTGCCATTCAAAGTTTGATCATCCAAAATACAATTTTAGTTTAAAGTTTACATCACAACAAAGATAACTGTTTGAAAGTTTAAAACATCATTTCAAATCAAAGATCAAGGTTTTGCTTTCTATATCACCGCAAGGAGGCTGGATATAGCAAACAAATCCATCAAAAGGTGGCAATGGAGTATGGACACTAAACATCTTGAAACATGAAAGTACATCTTGAACAAAAGGGCCCGCGAGCAATTCCACTAATTTCCTGAAATACATGTAAGTTTAAAAATCGTCAACAAAAGTTGGTGTGAATTCATGCAGATTGTGTAAAATGTAGGAGTTGTAATTGTATAAAACATGGTATGTAATTGTAAAAATGTATTTGTAATAAGTATTCTTTAAATGAAAGGAAATCGATATCGTTAATGTTTTGCAAGGACATTAACATGTGTGACGACATAGGAAGCAACCAAACCTAGGCGACTTTTAACATCGATTACCCATTCGACTGTGACCCAAAGCACTCCATGGGTGCCAAGAGAGTGAGGCTGCCTGGACCTGCTAGATCTAACCCTTGCTCTTTCGGTCTAAACTAGATTAATGGGGCTTACGTATACCCTATTCGTGACATGATCTACGTATGATTCCTTTGTTTTAAACATATCATTGTACATGTATTTTCCCCAAAGTTTAGAAAACAATAAAAATGTTTAAAAGTGGGGACATAAACTCACTGATTTGCGTCTTGTGCGTCGAACTTCACCAGCGTCCGCTACTTGGGTGTCGTAACCTATAAATGTTTTACGTATGTTAATCACCTAACTTGTAAATCTCTATGTACAAGTTACCATTTTATTTAATGTGTCTTATTGTGTCTTACATGTATATGTTCTTGTATTATTAATGTATATATTCCACAATATATTTAGTGTTGTATTCGTTATATATATTTTTATCCCCAAAAATATATATTTGTATAAGTAGAATTTGAAAATGATATGTGTTAAAAATAATATATTTTTAAGTTTTCCAAATATATGATACTTATATTATTTTTCAAAATAGGTATAAGCAACTTTGACAAATAATATTTCTAATATTATTTTTGGTATAAATAAGTATACTTAGGAAAGTATACTTGTATTTAGGTGTAAATACATGTGTATTTTGTATTAATTACCAAAAATCAATTATTTAATTTTTAATACTTTTCGGAATTATATTTATTAAAAATAATATATTTTAAGGTTCATTTGTTATTTATATGTATATTTTGTCATACTTTGTTTAATATACATATATATTTATTTTTGTCATTTGTCCAATTTTATAATTTTCATCACTTGTAGTAATGATATATATATATAAATATATGTGTGTGTCCATAAATATGTAAGATTATCCTATAAGTCCAAATATTTGTCCAAGTCCATAATTTGTAGGATATATATTTATATTAATATATATATATATATATATATATATATTTTGTATTTGTCCATATACCCTTTTATGGGTAATTTTATTTACTTATATTTTTTTAGTATTTCTTAAGTATTTGTATGTGTATTTTGGTAGTTATACTCCTTTGGAGTATTTAGTGTATTTTCAAGTTCCTACTATACATTAATACATATAATACACATAATATACACTTAGCACATAAGTTTTGTGACCACTAAATATATATATTTTCCATAAAAATATACATACTTAATATTGATTTTAACCTTGAAGAAAACCTTATTTCCTTGCCTTGTAATTTTGTATAAAAATTAGGAAACCTTAGTAAATATTTTTGGGTGAATTTTTGGGGAAAAAGTTTCACCAAAACTTGTATTTTTCTAAGTGTCAAAATTTTACAAAAATTTTGACATAGTTTCCCCTAAAAATGGAGGTTTCCCATGTTTTCAAAACATGTGTTTATTTTCTTTTCATCACCAAAAATTCAAGTTTCAACAATTTCACAAGTAACATACACTAAAATCATCATGTTCAACCTTATGATGAACTTGAATATTGTTAAAAACATTTAGTCTTTTAGATCTTTACTTTACATACTTAGATCTTTCAAAAATAAGTATTCTTGTTGAACTTTAACAAATTTTACCAAGTTAATCATCCACAAGTTTTATGGTTCTAAGATCATCAGAAACATATTTTAAAACCACTTTTATACCCATTTTGAAGATCTTCAAGTTCATCATCAAGTTTCATCATGGATCTTTCAAGATCCATGCTTATAAACTTGTTAGATCTAAGCTTCTAACAAGCTTACACGTGATGGATCTAACTAGAAACACAAGATCAACATTCACAACTTCATATCATACATCAAACAACTTCATAACAACTTGTTTTCACCTTGATTAGGTTAGATTTACATGTTTTCATCTTTGAAAGTTTGGTTTCTTAGATTATGTAACTTATACATAGCATGAACATGAAGTAAAAATGTGTGTAAGAAGCTTACCACTAGCTCTTGTGGCTAGGGAAGTGGCAAAGAACACAAGAAGAAGAAGAAGAATGAAGAAGATGTAGTGGATAAAAGCTCCTTAGCAAGGTCCTTCACCTTCCAATGTTTCACACCTTCCTTATACACCTTCTAGCACCTTTGTATGACCTTAGATTGCCTTGATTATGAGTGAAAATGGTGATGTGGGGAGATGTGGGTGTGGCCGTGAGGTAGAAGAAGAGATGAGAGAAAGATGGTGAAGTTTTGAAAGTGATAAGTTTATGTTTATCTCCTAATGGTTCATGTCCTTATAACCCCAACATAAGTTTAATCCAAGGGTTCATGTGTTGGATATCTAGAACACACTATATAATATTTTAATGGGAAAGTGGTGGGGCCTCTCTTGGGGCCAGTTATGGTAGGGGGTAAAGTGCAAAGTTTTGGAAGTGTATGGACTAGAAGGTAAGTTAGGGGTGTTAAGTATAAGGTTTATGTGTTTAAGTGCTTTTATGATTTTTAAGGTGTGTTATCACCATAACTAGCTTTAAAAAGGTAAAAACTATATTTCTAGTCTATTTCTGGTGTTTTGGGTGGTGTCCGATTAATCGTTCGGTTGTCGGTTCGTCAAAGTGCTAAATTGTGAATTTTACAAGGTATGAAGTACCTTCTGTGACAATTTTCATTCCCGACACTTTACAAGTTATTCTGGACACTTAAACCATAATTTTGCATGTTATATTGATGTTTAATTATTGATTTCTGCAGAATTCTGCATTTAAAGTGTGTTTCAGACAGTTTTTAGTGCTTATTTTAACTTCCGGAAAGTGTTTATGTTAACCCTTGTTCACACACTTGGGTTTTAATGTATTTTTGATGTTGGACCTACATCTAAGTCCTAAATCTATTGTTTGACTGCATTCTGAAGCTGTGCTGTCACAACTCGTCTAATCGGTGAGTTTACTAATCGTTTTGAAGCAACGCTCAAAGTATTGTATAATGTGACAATTAATGTATGAAACATGCATGAATTCAAATGCATAACAGGTAAGCATATAATGTTGACGTGTAAACACATAAATGCGGGAAATAAATGATTATTAAAATAGTACGAAAATTACCGGTTTTGTGCTAGTTGTCACAATAAAACAATTATATTATTAATAATATAAACCCGCTCAAGATCATAAACATAATTATGATACGTTTCGCATTTCGTTCGTAATTACCAGTTAAACCAGTTAAGTGGATTTTAGTTTGTTGCCCACAGTGTAACTCTTACGGGTCAAGACCCGGTCGGTAGCGTTGACTTCTCGAACCAGACATAAATATCCAACAATTTCCTTTTCCTCATTGCATCTTGAATTGTAAGACATTTTTGTTTTCGTTTCGAAGGTTTATGAATTGACAGGCATTATTAGCCCCTTAATCTACAAAGGTTTTATCAAACTCGAGAATGCGCAGAAACTTGAATGGAAAAACCGGTTATCACCTAACTTCTTGATCTTAATTTACTTTTTATCATTACATTAGCTTAGCTTAGCTAAAATAGTATTCATTTATATTTGCAGGGGCTTTTCAACCTTCCATGCTATTGTTGTAGCCATTGGTTCCATCTATCTTCTAGTCATTTCAGATCTTTTTGATGAACATGCCCGAGAAGAGTGGATCGTCAACAGGTCATCTGTATTATCGGATGCTATACTTGGGGTATGACTTCTTTAGTTCGCTTAAAATATCTGTTTTCACCACATGTACACGGGGCCATGCAATGAGGAATGTGTAGGGATGGTAAATCAAATCCAAAACAAAACAAGTTCATGCACGCTTTATTTTTATGTTAATAGGTCGAACATGTAGTAAAACTTTGAAACTGAACTAGAAGGGACTTAGAGACGACACATAAGTAAAACTTGTATGTTAATTGTGGATCAAATATAACATGTATACAAGGTATACATATTACATAGAGTCATAGAAGTGTATGTAGGATAGTACCGTTCATAACAAAATATGAGAAGGAAATAAATATAAGAAAACCGGTCGTGCTAAATATTACAAAAAGTAAAAAATAAAATAGAAGACAAAAGAAGAAAAAAGAAGACTGGTTGAGGCCTCGGTATTAATACGGTTCGCTTAAAACAAATTCCATGTACTGTATAGCAAAGAAATGGTGAAAGCAATATATGCTAATGTATGTATTTGTTTTTGTATTGTGGCAGATATCAATTGGTTACTTCTTGACAGACTTGGTGATGATTATTTGGACTTATCCAACTTTAGGTGGTTTAATGTATGTAAGTGTACTTAGGCCTCTGGCTGCCCATTTTTCTCCAGGCTTATAAATAACAATTAAATCCTCTTTGGAAAATCATCAATCAAAAGAAGTTACATTAGGTAGTTCATGTAGGTTTGGATTGGAGGTATGAACCTCAACCAACTTTATATGAAAATGGGTCAATTTTATTGATAATGGGCCAAAGGTGTAATCTATAAAATGGGTTAAACGGGTCAAAAGCCGCCGAAGTGATTCAAATGTCTACAACATCCTAAAACTCTTTATTTTAGAGAATTTTATTACTATTCTAATAATAATGTTTTTTATAAAGACATTAATAATGTTTTCTTTCAGTTTATTGATTTCGTGTTGATTCTGATCTCTTTTGTCTTCACAGTTTTTGCACCACGGACTCTCTTTGTTAGCCATTGGTCAATCCCTTTTAAGTGGCCAAGTTCAGTTTTACATCCTTATTGTTCTCTTCACAGAGATCACAACACCCTTTGTGAATCTAAGATGGTATGTATTGACAAAACAAATGCGATATCTTCATGCTTAACCCGAGAATCAATAATTAGATATTCATATGTAGGTATTTGGATGTTTCCGGGAAGAAGAACTCGAAACTTTACATGTTGAATGGTGTTGCATTGTTTGCCGGGTGGTTGGTAATGTCCATTGAATCTTAAAATATTTGTACTGACAATATAAAGTTGACTCACAAAAAATTCAAACATACAATCAGTATTTTCCAAAGTCACAATGGGTTCTTGTGAAAAAAAGGGTAATTCCATGTGTGGGTTAAATGGGCCAGGTCGGGTATGGTCATCTTTTCAAACCCGCCAACACTTTTTTGTTCATTTTCTTTAATTTCATGTTTCATTATCATATTTATGTATGGTTTTATTTGTTGTTCATGCAGGCTGCAAGGGTCATCTTGTTTATTTTCTTTTTCTCCCACATGTATGCACATTTATATCAGGTAAATTGTTCAAACCACATTGATTCGAAAGTAGGGATGCAGCCGCCATGGTGCACCATGGTCGGCCATCATTGCTTCTATCATCACCGCCTGACCACTGTTTTTGTGTGTCATTTCAGGTGAAGCAAGTTTACCCGATGGGATATTACAGCACAGTCACAATCCCGCCTACACTAGCTTTGATGAACTTGTTTTGGTTTTGGAAGATTTCCAAAGGATTGATTAAAACTCTCACCAAGTTGAAAGGCCATAAGCATAGTAGTTGATTATGTTTATGTTTATTTCACTTTGGAAGAATGAACTGCAAAACATAAACTGAAGTATATTAGTCAATGATTTTGGGTTTAGAGAAATTTTAAATGGTGAAATTGAAAGAAAATTATTAATATGGTGGGTTGAACTATTCACTCTGATATACTTTATACTCTAACTAGTTTAAGCTCTGACCGCGTTGCTGAAAATTTCCCACTTTTATAACATATACGCTTTTGTTTCGGTTACTTGTACATATTAATCATAACACGATCTCAATAAAAATTACATCAAGTAAACCAGTTAAAACAAACACTACCATAGTTTTGCTGAAAAAAACTAGTTTCATTGAAACCAAAGTTTACTTGATTGGTTTGGTTTTGAATTCCAAACTTAATACAAGTGGTTAGTAACTTTCAAAAGCATTGCTAATGGGATCATTTAGGGGGTGTTTGGGGTTGAGTTTCGAAGGAGATTTTTAGATTATTGAGTTTTGAAATCGTAAATAATCAGTTTTGAGTGTTTGGGTAAAAAAAAATAAAAAATTGATTATTTGCGTTTAGAAAGTTACAAAACACAGTTTTCCAAAAGCAGCTCCCCCCTACTGCAACAAAACACAGTTTTCCAAAAATTGATTATTTGCGTTTAGAAAAGGATTATCACTTGTTTATTTTTTTAAATATATATTTGCCAAACACTCAAATAGTTGATTATCTAATTATTGTGATATCAAGCAACATAATCAAATCCAAACACTATCTTTCAACATCACGTTTTGTTACGGTTAATTATCTGATTCTGATTTTTCAAAACGCATAATCTATTTTCAAAACTCAAACCCAAACACCCTCTTAATATAAAAACAGTTTTAAATACAGAATTTTGTATGTTGTATTTGTAAAATAAGTTCACACGCGGGGTATGGGTTGGATCCTGATGAAACAGTGGTTAACCGGGAAGGTTAATTCACTGGTCTCGTCAAGTAGGGTTAATCCCTTCTTCCCGAGGTTGATGGTTGGACCGTCCACTAACATGTCTCTTGCACAAGGAAACACACCGTGACTCGTAACAAGGAGGATGGGGTGGGGGTGCTCCTTGTTACCACTCTCCGACGTGAGAATCAGTATTTGCTTGAGAGCAAAGTGTGTGTTTGAGTAGTAAGTGAGAGAGGGCAGATTAGCGTTACCTCAAACCTGGTCCGGGATGGGTATTTATAGCCGAAGAGCGAAGGGGGGTAATTGAGTAGCTAGACTGACAACGCGCAGTCCTTTGCAGGTATGTCAAAAGCGCCGGTCACGGAAGTCTTGGACGCTTCCTGGGGTGATGCCACGTCCTGCTGTGGCTGTCAGTCTGTGTGCCAGCTTTGCATACATGTGGGTTGGACACTTAAGTCAAAGTGTCAGCCCCACTTGCATCGACGATAGGATGTGGTGCCGAGCCGCATCGCTATGTGCGGTAACCGCGGTTGTAACCGCATCCCTTGTTGTGACGTAAACAGCCGTTTTCATACATAAAGTAAGTCTTCTCATCACTTGGCCGATTGGAGCAGCCAACTGGGTTCGCGCGTGCCCGCACGAACGCAGATAGATCTTTATCGATGGGGGTATTTGAGATGGGTGATGGTCACTCGCGTCTAGCCTGGTGCGAGATTTGGGACCATACCCCTTCAGATCCAATTGGCAAAGCCATGGGAGTTAAGGTGTTGCTTCCCTTAAGGTCAAGGGTTCGAGCCTCACCGAAGGCGAATTTGATGAAATTTAAGCCGTAAAAAAAACTTCATAGACAGATAATGAATCAGTTACTAGATTACATAATCCTCTTGTATATAATACATAAAAAACTTCATAGATAGATAATGAATCAGTTACTAGATTACATAAACCTCTTGTATATAATATTTAGTACAATGCTGTAACTATCTATAATCTATATCTATAATACTATATAAAGCATTTCACATGTCCCTCCCTAAATGTAATTTTCCCAAGAAATTTTAAGACGCCAACAAAAAATCATGGCTTTTTGCCCTAATTTTTCACCCTTCCTCCCAAATCTGCCCCCATTCAATGTCGTCTCAATGATTCCTTCCACCTCCTTCAATGATGTTGTCGGTTCAGTGTTCCAAATTGAAGGTCACATTGAATATGAATGAGAATGAAATCATCGGTTATGGATTTTTTTTTCTTGATTGAAATCCCCTTCATTAAATACAGATTCCTGTGCAACGTTTTTGATTCCTCAATTGAATGGTTTTCTGCATTTACCAAGGTATGCTTGGATTACACTATAAAATGATAACTTTCCAAAATGAATTCTAATTTATGTTGTTATATTTTCTTTTGAAACTGTTAGGTTATCGTATTCTTTTTCTTTGTTATTTTATCTCTGCTTTTGATTTTAAGGCTGTTGCTTGATATCATTGCGATTCATATTGCAGTTTTGTGATCCGAAAACTATGAAGATTACGTCTAAAGATGATTTCATTGTTATCCATTTGATTCAATGAATTGATCTAGAGGTTTTGTGATTTTCTCTAAATCTGAGTCAATTTGATTGCAAGCATTCCAAACACCCCATTACCCATTAACCTCCAAATAACAGGGGTGTTTGTTATCAGAATGGTAAAATGAAGTCAAATTCAGGTTTCGGATATTCAAATCGGGTCCTTATTCAAACAAAAAATAGGGTTCGGATTTCAAATATAAAAAAAGTCAGAAGAAAACTTGCCAAGTTATTCGGAAAAAAAAATCTACTTGAACGTACATTGATGTTTTAAGTGCCTATTTGATGCTGAGTGTTGTTTCCTAAATCTATAGGAATAAGGTATGTGGAAACAAGCTTTAATATCTAATTACTAAATATACTTACGTGTTTTATGGTTAGCCTAATGAGTGATGTTATTCCACTTCCATTACGGTTAGCCTTATGAGTAAAGTACAGCAACCAGAGAAATTCAAGGCAGCTGGTTTTGGCATCAGTGCTGATGGTGCAAGCTCCATTTTTAAGGCTATAATCCCAAAAGGCTAAAAAAGCCATGGCGGGGTAGATGGAGTAGCAAAAGAACTTGAGACATGTGCCACCAATGGGCTTGCTTGCAAAAGAACTGATACCAACCGAAACCCCGCTGCGTAGCACGAGTATTTCTACTTATTATTAATGCATTTTACTCCAGATGAAGAAAGGAGTTTTTGCTTACGGATATTGTTGGATTTATTCAAAAGCTTTATATAATGTTGTTATTTCAACTGATACATGCTTGTCAATGGAGGTAAGATGTTAACACTCATGTATTGGACAGGTTGGGCAAGGGGTCAAAATAGGTATTGATAATGTACGGGTCAAAACAAATCAGGCTGGGACGACCAACCAACACTTTTTAGTCCAATTTTAGTACTTTTTCATTCATGGAGGTTTATAAGTTGTGATTTTACTCATATGTGTAGTTCACATTTTTAAGTGTATAATTTCTAACACATCTGCTAGAGGTGACAGGTTCAGGTCAGATAGGTAACTTTTACATGGGTCGAAACACTGAGGCTGGTTTGGTTAATACACCGTCTGGCCAAAGTTGAATATCAATAAAGTATTTGTGTTATATGATATTCTGTTTCATTGTTTTAGGGTGGAGTTAAATATGACAAGATTGCAGCAAGGTTGCCAGATGATTGGGGATTTCACGTCAAATGGTATTTTTCTTGCTTAAAATAAATACGTGAACATAATCTATTACTATCTGACGCTCAGCGCTATGTGAGTTTCTGATAGGTTAATGTGTCTGGTGGGTTGAGTCGGTTAACGCAATAATTGAGGATAATCACTAATGAAGGCTAAAGCTATTCAAATGAAAATCTTATTTAATACTGTTCAAGTAAGAAAAGGTTGTAATTTAGTGATTTTGTATAGTTTGACTTATTTAAGTCAAAGATATATATTGTTGATCAACTGACCAACAACTATATTGGAAGGTTTCCAATTGGGTATGAAATAGTCTAAAAGGCTAAAATATTTTTTTACCTTGGAAATTGGTGTTATAAAGTGAAAACGGGCCAAACGGGCCGACAAGTGGAAAAGTATCAAAACCTGATTTCAAACATTGAAATATTTGAGACGTATGATTTAGGAAGGTGTACTTTAAATAGATATAGAAGAATAGGCACTATTATGATGAAATGGTTGTTTTACATAAATAGTCTATATATTTAAACCCTTGTTTTTTTCTTCTCATTACTGCGACAATGATGGTTTATTTGAAACAACTTTGTTACAAGGTTTGGGTAATTATCCTTTTTAATATCTGTTGTTCCTCAATAATTGCAAAAATTAAATTAGGGATTATCTTTTTTACATCTATTTATTATTTTTAATATTTTTTTGGTCACCGTTTTTCTGCAAAGAATTCAAAATTATGCTAACATATGGTATAGACACATGGGCATCAAAGCTAAATGCTTGTTTGTCATTGGAGGTTAATTGTCACTAGAGACACGCTTTTCTTTTGCTCGAGTATTCGAAAGTTGATGTGCTTTGCAGAAACCAAGTTGGGGATTTGGGTACTAAACTGCATGCAAAGATTTAGTTGATCTTACTCTAGGAATTTTAATTATTATAAATCTTATAGTGTCAGAACTAATAAGCATGTAATATTACATATAAGTTCTTACTTACTCATTGTGTAAGTTTGGAATGCTGGTTGATTTTCTATTTGAATAGTTCCCAGGTGGGGAAGTTAACGATTAGGATATTAGAGAACTTAAGACCATCGTAAATGAATTGAAGTCAATGGTCTTTAAGGTGTCTATTATTTTAGTTTATTTTAGAAAATACTAGAGGTTCTAATTTGTTCGTTTTCTTATGAATGGGTTAAAAGTTGACTAGTGTTTAATTTTACTAGGTATAAAATGATTTGCATTAATGGGCTGACCAAGTTATTGGATCATAGATCAGTCGAGAAATTACCCAAAAAATCTACATATTAGGTTTGCTTATTGTATTAGTTGATCACACTATTTGGTCAGTTGAACTATATAAATGGTCCGGATTAGATCAAGATTCCATGCGGCCTATTTACAGGCCTAACCCAAAATTACCCTGGCTCTTCAAACCATTCTAAATAACTAATTTCATTTCAATCTTAACCAATTTTATCTTATTACCTAAACCACTGACCCCTCCCATCTTGCTGCCTCAGGAGATACATGTCCATAACTAAACATGTAGATGTACATGCATCTTACACTTATTTGCAAGACAGTGTCACTCTATGAAATATACCATTTTTGTTTGATTTTCAATGTTAGGCAGTGATTTTCACTGCATTCATCAAGTTTTGTTTTTGGAAATTTCATTTATATCTTAAGATCTGGGTCAAGTTGATAGACATATTGTTAGGCACATGGCATTAATTGGCTACACCAATGCTACGAAAAAGAAAACTAACAGACGTACTATACAATATATAATGGAGGAATTGATAAACTAACAAAATACAAGTACCGTGTTGTAAGTCTTCGCCGCCGCCGCAACGTTCGGGTTCTTGCTAGTAAGTGTTTATGTATCTTTCGTTGTTTATTCAACATATATATTGATAGTACAAAATTTCGTTTATACAATTTGTGTAAGTATACATAGAGAAAAATAACAACAATCACTTAATCAAATCAATTGATTATATGATGATAACGTATGCTCGTTAATTAACAAAAACTAATTACATGTGGTTTATCTTTATTTATGAACAATTCGATATAAATTTCATTGTAAGGTCATGCGTAGTGGGGCGGTATGCCCGGTCATGGCGCCGGTATAGCGCCGGGAACACCAAAACGGAGGGCGCCATGAAACGAAAAATGGGGTGTGGCGCGATGATTTTCGCGGCGTGATGTGTGTGTTTGTTTGAATTTTTTTTTTTTTTTTTATTTCCTGGTTTTCCCCCTCATATATTATGCTCTGTTTTTTTTTTTTTTTTTTTTTTTTTGTTGTTGCAGGTATACATCGTCGAAGAAGAAGAAGAAGGAAGACAAGGAAGAAAAGAATCTTAGGGTTTTTAATTTACGGGCTTTGGACTGGTTTTTTAATTTATGGGCTTTGGGCTGATTAGTGTAAGGTTTTTTGAAGTGTTGTTTTTTTATTTTTTTAGTCCAACTTTTTTTTTAGTGGAACCGGTTTTTTTTTTTTTTTTGTTACTGTAATGTTTTTTTTTTTAAGTGTAATGTTTTTTATTTTATTTTAGTGTAATGTTTTTTTAATTTAATGGAATGAATTTTAATTTTATAAAGTTAGAAAATAATTATAAAAAAATAGAAATTAATAATTGAGTAATGATTAGGCGGGGGCTTTATGACTACGGGCTTAAATGCATAACGCCCCATAACGCCCACCTGCACACGTGGCGCGCCACGTGTCGCATAACGCCCACAAAGGGGCGTTATGACTACACATGGCCTAAAACGAGTAGGTTTCAAAATTTCATTGTGGTGGGGTGGGGGTGGGTGGGTGTTTAGGTTTTGGGTGGTGATGTAGTGGGTTTAATTTTAAGTTATTGGACACTTGTCACTCTATAAATCATTCTTACACTTCTTACAATTAGGAGCCTTTGTAGAATAACTTGAACCATATATATATTATTTCAAATCAAAAACAAGGATGATGTGGCTGTGAAATCATGTGATATGTGAAATTCATTTGCGGGTGTGAACTGTGAAATCATTTAAAAACCAACTAGTTATTAAAGACATTAATAGATACCCAATTAAAAAGTTGCTAAAAATTGGAAATTAAAAGTAATACATAAAAGATTTGTCTTCACCAAGTGTTGTAAAAGATTTGTAGGTGTGAAATCATTTAAAAACCAACTAGTTATTAAAGACATTAATACATACCCAATTAAAAAGTTGCTAAAGATTGGAAATTAAAAGTACTACATAAAAGATTTGTCTTCACCAAGTGATGTAAGAGATTTAGCCAACCATGGCCTTTGATTGACAAGAACTTTTACGATCGATCTTGGATCCCGAGACTACTACACACTCTAAAGGATGAAAGATGGATAATGGTGGTGGGTGTTGGTGTTGTAGTAGTGGTGGTGGACTGATGGCAAGTGTGAGAGAAGCGGTTTGCCAAAAAATGTCTTTCTCTTGAACCAAGCACCTCTATTTATAGTTGAAAACAGAGGTCTGGCACGGCCTCGTGCCTTCCTGGAGCAGCCCCGTGGTCTTCTATTTCTCTTCCTTCATTAACTGCAGATGTCACATCTTTGTACTAACACGCCCCGTGGTGACAGAGCACGACCCCGTGGTGAATGTACTTGCTGTACTATCACAGATTCTGCGAATCCTAGAGTTGACCACGACCCATGTTGAGTTGGCACGGCCACGTGTTGGTTTGTCTTTTGTTGTTGTCTTTTTCTGCTGTAAATATTGACTGGGCACGGCCCCATGCCTGGTGGGCACGGCCCCGTGCCTAGGCTTCTGTTTTTGTTATTTTTGTTGTTTTGGATGTGGATGGGGGTTCAATAGGTCGTATCAATCCTTCTTCTTTGTATTTGTGTTGGTTTTTGCTATTAATTTGTTCATTTTATCCGTTTAAACTCTTTTGATCCTGTAAATTAAAAGTAAACAAAGAAACATGTTTTTTTCAACATTAGTACAAAAAAGGGTTGATTTTATGCCTTGTTTGATGTAATTTATATGTTGCATTTTGCGCACATCAATAAAAAAACCAAAGTGGCGGAAAAACCAACTCAAACAAACCCTCACAACCTTAGAAATTTCAAGGTTGAACACATAAGAAGGTAAACGTTTATCTAAGGGGACAAATAAGGTAGATGCAGATAAAAGGTAAGAGTGATCGGACAACTGTCGTCAATCGTAGGCGGCGACGCAGAAGGTGCGGTGGTAGATAGGAAGGTGTGCGGTGGTGGTGAGAGAAAGGTTTTGCTTCAAAATGAAGCTAAACAACTAATAACTTCAAATAACCAACAAAAGGTACAAACTAATAACCACCATGTACAAGTCATATAAACATAAAACAACACTTAAGCATTTTGTACAACAATGTAAATCCAAAGCAATTAAATGTTTCTAATCTATTATATATAATAAATGAAAGGTGATTTGGGCCACGAGTCATTAGATTAGAGCATCATTTTTTTGCTTTTCCCGCCCAACAGTGCCATCCCCTTTATTCTCTCTATTAAAAAACCCTAAATCGTCTCAAATCTTCTCCTGTACTCCTCTTCTAGATATCTCTACTACTACTGCGCTTCCTCAGATCATATTTGATCTTCAACAATTTCTCTTCATCTCAATCCACTTCGTGCTTCCTTCATTCTTGAAGATCAATTGCATCAATACTTTATATTTGATCTTCAGATACAGGTGGGATCTAGGGTTTTTACGGTCAACAATGTGACAACCCTCACTAAACCAGGTATCCGTACGACTTAATTAATAATTAATTACTGCTTAATTACTGTGCTTGTTTGAAATTACTAATGAACTGCTACTTGATTTCTGATACATGCATATACCTGCATCATACTTTACTTGCCGTCACTACATTATTTACATGCTGAACCTTAGTGACAAACATGATGCACAAAAAGCACAGTAGCACTATAAACGGATAACCTATTGAACATGCTGATAAAGCCAGCATCAGGCAGACACTGCCTCTAAGGCCTGTATGAGCCAGAAATATTTTACTACACTAGTGGTGAGTGTAGGGATACAAGGGTTGTAGAACTGCGTCTCTAGGAATAAGTTACAATGACTGGATGTGCCTAAAACGTGCTCTAAGCACAAAATTCAGCACTTTACATAATAATTCAGCATTTAGCTACCTAATAAAGTGCCAAAACATGAGAAACATATTACTATACACTTTCCAAAGTGTCAGAAATGAGTTGTGTCGCTAAATATAATTATAACGACACTTTAAAGCTTTGTTAAGCACTTTAACGGATTACTATCCAACCGAACAACCGGACTATACCCGGAACATGAAAATATTGTTAATAACATTATTTATCTTTTTCTGAGCCAGTTAGGGTCCCTGAATACCCTAACATCCACTGTAGAGCACAACACACTACTAACCGGGTTAATCCCTAAACTTAACTAGATTAACCTAACTAATACTTGGTGTCTAGTTGGAATCGAACCAAGACCCCCCCCCCTTTACAAACCGTCCCCAAGAAGGGGGACACCTCTTGTACTTGATGATTTGTTTAATCTTTGTTGCTTAATATCTTGGAGACACTAAGTCCATTGGTTAATGATCTTTAGTTTTGGCCTATAAGTTACTACTCATGTCCACCATAACCTAAACCACACTTAACAAAATTCACACACACTCTCTCCCTCTCTACAACTCTCGGCCGAACACCCCCTCTTACATACATCCATTTTCGATTTTGATCATCTCATTTCAAGTAACTACAAGTGATAAGGATCGCGTATAAGGAACCTTGGTGCAATCGGAAGGCGAAGGACCTCACTACATTGCTTTTATCCACGCATTTTTCGCTTAGATTCTTCCCTAGCCTCGAGCTAGTAGTAAGTTGCTTAAATCACCTTCTCGAACCATTTTAAAGTGGTTAATATGATATGTAACGGTTAAAAGACGCAAACATACAAGATGAAGCATAAAAGTCTACTAAAAACACTAAAAGTGATGGTTAAAAGCTCATATGTTGTGTAAAACTTGTAGTAATTGATTTGTGTGATTATTTAGACCCGATCTATGTTGTGGTAGCTCGGATCATCGTTTAACCCGGGTTGGTCACGATCATGGATCATGACATAAGGTTGTTTTGGAAGTAACAAGGGTTAAAGGATGAAACTCTACCACACACGAATCATGAACTTGTGTAAAAGCGATTTTGCTTGTTAAATAGTGTTTAAAACTAGTAGATCTACGTATCTACAAGCGGTATTTTCAAAGAACCAAGTATCAAAGAAATCATGTTTTCTAAAGACGGATCTTACACTAACACGAATGATTTTTAGAACACACAAGTGTGTAAACACTTGTGTAGCACAAAGTTTCGACAAAATAACTATTTTTGTAAAAGTTGACAAGAAGTTGTAAAGATGGAATTTCTTTAAAAACAAGACTTTTACGAAATCGTATTGCTTTATATAAAGATCCACTAAAAGTAATGGGATTTACTTCATAATATTAGAAAACTACAAGTTCATGAGATTCTTGCAAAATTACATGTTTATTAACTAGTTTGATACGTTGAACATTGTTTTGGTTGAATAAGGAAATTGTTGGTTTGATTTATAAAAGAAAATGATACGCTTGAAAGCGTGGCCACCTCCAGTTACAGAGGAAACTCTGGCGAAATTTTTCCAAAAACCTAACACTTAGAAATATTTCTACCACAAGTGTTAGAAATACATTTTGACTTGTTTTCAAATTATAGATTTCGCCACGACTTATTTACAAAATACCGGAGGTGGGATTTCACAAAATAAAACTTGGTAAATATATATTTAGTATATATTTTTCATAAAGTCACTTGATATGTGTTTATGATTATTTTGTGAAAATACTAGTATTATTTTTAGGGTAAAAATAATACTGACGAATGATAATGGATCTAAAATAATACGAACGTCTCTACGATAAATATATAAGTTACACCGGTAATTATTATTACCAGTCGATCATTAAAACGTAACTTACGCATTTTAAGAAAATATGACTTAACGCGTATTTTTGTCAAGGTATTATTTTGGGAAAATTTATGTAATAGAAAATATAATATTTTTGAGAAGAATATTTATATTTTGGAGTTAGAAATAAAATATATTTTAAGTGAGACTTAATAATATATTTCGAACACACATGTATTAAATCCCCCATCCTTGGGAAGGAAAATAATTACCAAGTATATACAGAATGTAAACACGAAATAGTTGTCTAACTATTTCCCAAAAACTTAAACCATAAAGCTAAGGCACGGCCGTCCGTCTAATAGAGTTAGTACGTGTAGGTCGTCACACAGCTGCTTGAATTGGAGGTATACTTGGTAGAGACGCACCACTGTGAGTTCATGTCCCCCTTTTCTCTTAACTGTTTTCAGTTTTTATACTTCGGGGGTGAAATACATGTTACATACTGCTACGGACAATAACGAATGGTATGGTTAGCTAAGGAAGGAACTGTTAGGTTATGTGATTGGGTAGGTGAAACCTTAAGAACATTAGTCCTCGTAGTACGATCGAGGGATACAAGTGATAGGCCTATTTAAGCATAACAAACCCCACCCATGCGCCCTAAGGTTGGACCATGTGGTGACCCTGTCTTAACACCACCCATGCGCCCTAAGGTTGGACCATGTGGTGACCTTGTCTTAACACCACCCATGCGCCCTAAGGTTGGACCATGTGGTGACCTTGTCCTATCCCCTCCCATGCTCCCGCAGGTTGGACCATGTGGTTACACATTAACTGATATGTTTCCTTATTTGCTTTCATACCAGAGTTTACAAAACATTCATACTTACAATGATTGTAAAGGTTTATTCGCGCGCACATACTAAACACATGAACTCGCTCAACATTATTGTTGATTTTTCAACTTACATGTATTTCAGGGAATTAAAGGATCTGGCGCGGTATGACACGTTTTCCCGCTGCACTAGTTACGAGGTCATCCGGGTTTAGGGAATGTGACTCTTTCCTGGACAAGTCACAGTCCTTAAACTATGCTTATGTTATGTTGTGTTTGTTGAACAATGTCATTAGGATGTGTTTCTGTTGAGACAATGTTGTTGTATTTGGTTTTTAAAACTTAATTAAATGGATGATCTTGCATGGTTTTATTTCATATAGCTTTGTTATGGTTAAGCTATGGTATTAAGAAGTCACACCAAATTAACCACGCTTCCGCAAAGCCAGGGTGTGACAGCTTGGTATCAGAGCTCTAATCATAGCGAACTAGGATTCCTTCTCGAGTCTAGACTATGATCACCAGGGCTCTCACGAAAACATTTTTACTGCATACCACTTAAGTCCAGATCCAAAAAATTTTTACAAACAAATGTTGAGCACATTTTATTTATTATTTACAGGCTCAGTCTTGGAGGCTGAGGCTCGGTCTTGGAGGCCGAGGCTCGGTCTGGGAGATCGGGGTAGTTGGCTAGTGGGACTAGGAGAATTGGCTAGTGGGACTAGGAGAATTGGCTAGTGGGACTAGGAAGAGCAGTCTGGGAGGCTGGGAGGCTAGTGGGACTAGGAGAATTATTTGATTGCTTACTTGGTGACTAATATGTTTATATGATTATATGATTATATGATTAATTGTTATACGTATGTGTGTTTGTGTTACAAACGTCATGCCTTCATCATGTACTAGAAAGATGGACACTACGAATCCCAGGGCCATAGTATCAGACGACGTAGTTTCATCGGAGCACGATGTGTACATTTCCGATACTACCATCACAGACAATGACGACTTTCAGCCCTTTGCACTGCCTGATGTCGTAGCAGAGCCTGCTGATGGCCATCTTGTTGGGAATTTGCCACTCGCGATGGTCCCTGCCCCTGTGCCCCTTGCCGCTTATCCCGTTGTTGATATGCCCCCCGACGTTGTCTCTGACAAAGATAACGATCTATTAGAGGAGGACCCAATGGAGGGCAAGGCCCTATTGCTGCTGGTAATAGCCTACCACTTGCTGACGTTCCTGCAAGAAGAGGCTCATGCCCATTCACCCGCCCCAGACCCATTTGAGTCTGTGGCATCTGCTCCATCACTCGCGCAGGGAGCGCAGCACTATTCGCATGACACAGACCATGTTAGAGCATCGTCCACTGCACCTGCCCCTGCCCCGAGTTTCACGATCGAGCATGATATTGATGATGATTTTGACACTATGTTTGTTGATCCAGCTGATTTTGAGATGGAGTTTGTTGATCCGGAGCCGAATATGGCCCCTGGGCCAGGCATTGCTCCTGACCCCGCATTGGAGCATGACCCTGTTCATGCCGATGCACCTGCTGTTGCTCCTTGATTGATCATCTGCTTGGACGAGAGAAAATTTGGGGTAACTGTGCAAGACAATTTATTATTACGGGGGCCCACGTAATAACGACTTGTAGTGCACAGAAATCCTGGTGGACTCTGCGGGTCAAGCTAATGAAAACCAATGTAGCAGGAAATAACTAAAACACGAAAGACCAAGGCGATGTAGCCTCGAGTTCATTCTATTACAAGCAACAAGCCATTTTGGCAAGCCTATGTGAAGGCTCAGAAATTTATTTCCTCACTCATACATTGAGTATATTTACGTATGGAATGGGGTGATTACATGATGGCTTATGGAGCTGTGTATCTCATAGGCAATTGAAATGTTGTCTAACCCACTTCATACCACTTCGACAGAAGAGAATGCCACCCAGACGTGTCACAGACACCAGTACACTGCCAAGGACAGAAGCCGAGCTGCAAGAACGCATCTCACAGGCAAATGCACGACATGAAGCCCTCTGCTCTAAGCACAGCGATGGCATTGCTGGAAATAACCCTCCAACTGGCTGCACCTATAAGCAGTCCCTGAACTGCAAGTCTTTGAACCTTGACGAAACAGGAGGCGTCGTGGCATTTGTTCGTTGGTCCGAAAAGACCGACTCCATTCTAAGAATGAGTAACTGTTCGCCCCAACAGAGTGTTACCTATATCTCGGGGTTATTTCTAGATGGCACACTCTCATAATGGAACCTCCAGGTTCAGACCCTTGGTACAAGATACTGCTAATACACTGAGCTGGGACGAGCTCAAAGGAATGATGGAGAAGAAATACAATTCTAGGGCTGGAAACCAGAAGCGTGAGGTAGAGTTCCGGAATTGAAAATGGACGGACCAGAGATTCCTGAATACATCCAGCAATCTCACGGCTTGTCTAGGGTCGTCCCCTACTTAGTCAAACCGAAGTTCAAAAGGATGGAACGATTCATTTGGGGACTTGCACCCCAGATCAGGGGCATGGTTACTACCTCGAAGCCCTCAACCATTGCAGAGGCTATCAATATGGGTGATTGATTTATAACATGAGATGTTATGTGATTGATTTATTTATAACATGAGATGTTATGTGTTGATATTGTTGTATACTTACGTACACTTTACTTACTATGACCTGACCCATATGATCATCATTTAGAAGATGCCTCCAAGACGGGAGGTACGCATACCCACCAACGAGGCGGAACTTCAGGGAATCATTGCTGCAGTCATCGCACAATACGAGGCCCATCGCTCCGAACGCAACGGAGGTACCTCAGGAAATAACCCACCCAACGGCTGCACCTACAAGCAGTTCTTAGGCTGCCAGCCCCTACATTTCGACGGCACTGGGGGTGCCGTAGCCTTCGTACGCTGGATTGAGAAGACGGACACTGTTTTGCGTGCGAGCAAATGCGCCCCAAGAGATCAGGTCACGTACATTTCCGGGCTGTTCCGAGATGGGGCTCTGTCATGGTGGAAACTTCAGGTTCAGACAATGGGCGAGGCTGCTGCGTATGCTCTATCATGGGACGAGCTGAAAGAGCTAATGCATAAAAAGTACTGTTCGAGAACAGAAAGCCAGAAGGTAGAAACTGAGTTCTGGAACTTGAAGATGGAAGGTCCAAAAATAGCTGAGTATGTGGAAAAGTTCCAAGTTCTATCGCGTATCGTTCCTTACATGGTAGATCCGGAGTTTAAGAGGATTGAACGTTTCATTTGGGGATTGGCACCCCAAATCATGAGCATGGTAACGACATCAAAGCCTGCAACAATCACTGAGGCCATCAATCTAAGTGTAGCCCTAACGGAAGAGGCAATCATGATGAACAAATTTTCAACCTCTGAGGAGAAGAAGGAGACTCATGTAGAGTTATCTGGGGACAACAAGTGGAAGTTGGCGAATTTCAAACAGGGTACCCAGTCGAGTAGCGACGACAAGGCCAAAAAGAGAAAAGAGTACACGGGTATCCTACCAAAGTGCGACAACTGTCGACGTCACCATAACGGGCGGTGTAGATATGGAAAATGTGGTAACTGTGGCAAGGTGGGACATGTCAAGGAAACGTGTCGGCAAGGTACTAAACATGGAAATAGAGGTCAAGATGGTAGCAGAAATCGCGGAGGAAATAACGACGACAACAACTATCAAGGCAGGGATGGTGACGATCAAGGCTGTGGCCAAGCATGTTTTAATTGCGGTGATGTGGGGCATTTCAGGAAGTATTGCCCTAAGAACACTCAGGCACGTGGATGAAAGCTCAACAGCGGGGATAGAATCCAAGCGCGGATATCGGTACGTCTCATAATAGTCAATGTTATGCTCTATTTGACAGTATTGTCAAATTTTAGCTTCAGAAAATATAGTTGTTTTAGTAGTAAGTAACCTAGATACCCAGTTCTCGATAGAACAAGCCTAACGGAAGCTTCGATGTGATAATTGGGATGGACTGGTTGTCGAACAACCCGGCGGAGATTGTCATCCGCGCCCCGACGACGAACGGAGAAATGATTGTGATTCATGGAGCAGGATACGCTCCTACGGATTATCAGGCAAAGAAGACACAAAAATTTTCGCACAAAGGATGTGTTGCATTCTTGGCTCATGTCGTGGAAAAAGAAGCCGAAGAACCAAAACTCGAAGATATCCCTGTGATTGGAGAATACCCCAAAGTCTTCCTCGAAGACTTGCCGGAATCGTCTCCTCAACGATTAGTCGAATCCCGCGTCGATTTAATTCCAGGCACTGCACCCGTAGTCGATGCATCGTAGCGACTTACATTTTCGGAGATGCAAGGATTGACAGAGAAGTTTTAGCAATGGATAGAGAAGGAAGATAACAGACCAAAATTCCCTTTTGGGGTAACCCCATTTCTACTCGTCAAAAAGAAGGATGATGATTTTCAAATAAACATCAACTACCAGGAGCTGAACAAGCTGACGATCAAGAATAGATACCCTCTGCCAAGGATTGATGATCTGTTTGACCAACTGCAAGGCTCAAGCTTTTACTCAAAGATCGATTTGCGATCTGGATACCATCAGTAAAGGATACAAGAGGAGAGTATCCCGAAGACAGCCTTCAGAACTCGTTATGGACACTACGAGTTCCTTGTTATGCCGTTTGGTTTGACCAACGCACCTGCAGTCTTTATGGACTTGATGAATAGAGTTTGCAAGCCGTACTGGACAAGTTCGTGATTGTGTTTATCGACGACATCTTGATTTATTCAAGGACAAAGGCTGAGCACGAACAGCATCTAAGAGCTATTTTGGAGCTGCTGAAGAAAGAACAACTGTATGCCAAATTCTCTAAGTGCGAATTTTGGCTACGTGAAGTCCAATTTCTTGGACATGTGGTTAATGGAAATGGAATCCATGTTGACCCCACAAAGATCGAAGCGATCAAGAATTGGGAAACGCCTAAGACGCCAACCGAGATTCGACAATTCTTGGGTTTGGCTGGCTACTATCGAAGGTTCATTGAGAATTTTTCAAAGATCGCTCAACCATTGACGCTCCTTACACAGAAAGATAAGAAGTTTGATTGGGGAATCAAACAGGAAGAAGCGTTCCAGATATTGAAGGATAAGCTCTGCAATGCGCCAATCTTAGTACTACCAGAAGGTACGGATGATTTCGTGGTATACTGTGACGCCTCACGTCAAGGATTGGGTTGTGTGTTGATGCAACGCCAAAAGGTTATTGCTTACGCATCGCGTCAATTGAAAGTGCACGAAAAGCACTATACCACACATGATTTGGAACTTGGCGCAGTGGTATTTGCATTAAAGATCTGGAGACACTACCTTTATGGTACAAAGTGTACAATTTTTACAGATCACAAGAGCCTACAACACATATTCAACCAGAAGGAGCTGAATATGAGGCAAAGACGATGGGTTGAGTTGCTGAACGATTACGACTGCGAGATAAAGTATCATCCAGGGAAGGCGAATGTGGTCGCCGATGCCCTAAGTCGAAAGGAGAAGATCAAGCCCATAAGGGTTAGGGCTTTAGAAATGATTATCCGAACTGATCTTTCCTTGCGCATTCGTGCCGCGCAGAAAGAAGCTCTCAAGGAAGGAAACCTTGAAGAAGAATATCTCCGTGGGATGGAGAAGCTACTGGTACCAAATGAGGAAGGAACGTTATGTTTTGAGAAAAGGATTTAGGTTCCTTTGTTTGGAGGTTTAAGGAAGGTTATTTTCGATGAAGCTCACAAATCACGGTACTCTATCCATCCAGGAGCGGATAAGATGTACCAAGATCTCAAGGATTACTATTGGTGGCCTAGGATGAAAGGCGATGTTGCTGTATATGTGAGCAAATGTTTAGCATGCGCTAAGGTTAAAGCCGAAAATCAGAAGCCTTCAGGACTTCTGCAACAACCTAAGATTCCCAAGTGGAAATGGGAACAAATCTCAATGGATCTTATTACGAAGTTGCCAAGAACGCCAAGAGGCCATGACACTATTTGGGTAATAGTGGATCGATTAACAAAGTCAGCGCGCTTCTTACCTATCAGAGAGAAGGATAGCACTAGCAAACTGGCTGAAATTTACATGAGAGAGATCGTCGCACGTCATGGAGTGCCTCTCTCGATCATCTCCGATAGAGACGGAAGGCTTGTATCAAGGATATGGCAATCCTTCCAAGAAGCTTTTGCCTCACAATTAAATCTGAGCACCGCATTTCACCCGCAGACTGACGGGCAAAGCGAGCGGACGATACAGACTTTGGAAGACATGCTGAGAGCGTGTGTTATGGATTTGGGCGGTAGCTGGGATAAGCATTTGCCTTTGGTCGAATTTTCATACAACAACAGCTACCACACCAGTATTGGTGTCGCGCCATTTGAAGCCCTTTACGGACGCAATTGCCGATCACCCCTATGCTGGGCTGACGCAGGTGATAGGCAGCTTGCTGGTCCCGAAATCGTTCAAGAGACGACAGACAAGATTGCGCAGATTCTAAAACCCATCGAAGCAGCTCGCCACAGAAAGAAGGCCTATGCAGATCCAAACCGGAAACACTTGGAATTCCAAGTCGGAGAAATGGTTTTATTGAAAGTTTCACCCTGGAAGGGTGTGGCACGCTTCGGAAAGCGTGGGAAGTTAAATCCGCGCTACATTGGTCCTTTCAGAATTTTGGAAAGAATAGGACTAGTAGCATACAAGCTGGACTTACCTGCTGAACTCCATTCAGTTCACGATACATTTCATGTATCCAACCTGAAGAAAAGTCCAACCCAAGATACCATTGCCATTCCCATCGATGAAATTCATGTTGACGACACGCTCCATTTCGTTGAAGAACCGGTTGAGGTTACGGATTGGAAGGTAATCAAGATCCGCCGGAGCAGTGTCAAGCTCGTCAAAGTTCGTTGGAATGCCAGACATGGTCCTGAATACACCTGGGAGCGTGAGGACCGGATGAAAGAGAAATACCCCCACCTATTTCCTAAGAACCATGCATCTACAAGCAGAACTTAAAATTTCGGGACGAAATTTTTCTAACGGGGGGAGAATGTGACAACCCTCACTAAACCAGGTATCTGTATGACTTAATTAATAAATAATTACTGCTTAATTACTGTGCTTGTTTGAAATTACTGATGAACTGCTACTTGATTTCTGATACATGCATATACCTGCATCATACTTTACTTGCCGTCACTACATTATTTACATGCTGAACCTTAGTGACAAACATGATGCACAAAAAGCACAGTAGCACTATAAACGGATAACCTATTGAACATGCTGATAAAGCCAGCATCAGGCAGACACTGCCTCTAAGGCCTGTATGAGCCAGAAATATTTTACTACACTAGTGGTGAGTGTAGGGATACAAGGGTTGTAGAACTGCGTCTCTAGGAATAAGTTACAATGACTGGATGTGCCTAAAACGTGCTTTAAACACAAAATTCAGCACTTTACATAATAATTCAGCATTTAGCTACCTAATAAAGTGCCAAAACATGAGAAACATATTACTAGACACTTTCCAAAGTGTCAGAAATGAGTTGTGTCGCTAAATATAATTATAACGACACTTTAAAGCTTTGTTAAGCACTTTAACGGATTACTATCCAACCGAACAACCGGACTATACCCGGAACATGAAAATATTGTTAATAACATTATTTATCTTTTTCTGAGCCAGTTAGGGTCCCTGAATACCCTAACATCCACTGTAGAGCACAACACACTACTAACCGGGTTAATCCCTAAACTTAACTAGATTAACCTAACTAATACTTGGTGTCTAGTTGGAATCGAACCAAGACCCCCCCCCCCTTTACAAACCGTCCCCAAGAAGGGGGACACCTCTTGTACTTGATGATTTGTTTAATCTTTGTTGCTTAATATCTTGGAGACACTAAGTCCATTGGTTAATGATCTTTAGTTTTGGCCTATAAGTTACTACTCATGTCCACCATAACCTAAACCACACTTAACAAAATTCACACACACTCTCTCCCTCTCTACAACTCTCGGCCGAACACCCCCTCTTACATACATCCATTTTCGATTTTGATCATCTCATTTCAAGTAACTACAAGTGATAAGGATCGCGTATAAGGAACCTTGGTGCAATCGGAAGGCGAAGGACCTCACTACATTGCTTTTATCCACGCATTTTTGGCTTAGATTCTTCCCTAGCCTCGAGCTAGTAGTAAGTTTCTTAAATCACCTTCTCGAACCATTTTAAAGTGGTTAATATGATATGTAACGGTTAAAAGACGCAAACATACAAGATGAAGCATAAAATTTTACTAAAAACACTAAAAGTGATGGTTAAAAGCTCATATGTTGTGTAAAACTTGTAGTAATTGATTTGTGTGATTATTTAGACCCGATCTATGTTGTGGTAGCTCGGATCATCGTTTAACCCGGGTTGGTCACGATCATGGATCATGACATAAGGTTGTTTTGGAAGTAACAAGGGTTAAAGGATGAAACTCTACCACACACGAATCATGAACTTGTGTAAAAGCGATTTTGCTTGTGAAATAGTGTTTAAAACTAGTAGATCTACGTATCTACAAGCGGTATTTTCAAAGAACCAAGTATCAAAGAAATCATGTTTTCTAAAGACGGATCTTACACTAACACGAATGATTTTTAGAACACACAAGTGTGTAAACACTTGTGTAGCACAAAGTTTCGACAAAATAACTATTTTTGTAAAAGTTGACAAGAAGTTGTAAAGATGGAATTTCTTTAAAAACAAGACTTTTACGAAATCGTATTGCTTTATATAAAGATCCACTAAAAGTAATGGGATTTACTTCATAATATTAGAAAACTACAAGTTCATGAGATTCTTGCAAAATTACATGTTTATTAACTAGTTTGATACGTTGAACATTGTTTTGGTTGAATAAGGAAATTGTTGGTTTGATTTATAAAATAAAATGATACGCTTGAAAGCGTGGCCACCTCCAGTTACAGAGGAAACTCTGGCGAAATTTTTCCAAAAACCTAACACTTAGAAATATTTCTACCACAAGTGTTAGAAATACATTTTGACTTGTTTTCAAATTATAGATTTCGCCACGACTTATTTACAAAATACCGGAGGTGGGATTTCACAAAATAAAACTTGGTAAATATATATTTAGTATATATTTTTCATAAAGTCACTTGATATGTGTTTATGATTATTTTGTGAAAATACTAGTATTATTTTTAGGGTAAAAATAATACTGACGAATGATAATGGATCTAAAATAATACGAACGTCTCTACGATAAATATATAAGTTACACCGGTAATTATTATTACCACTCGATCATTAAAACGTAACTTACGCATTTTAAGAAAATATGACTTAACGCGTATTTTTGTCAAGGTATTATTTTGGGAAAATTTATGTAATAGAAAATATAATATTTTTGAGAAGAATATTTATATTTTGGAGTTAGAAATAAAATATATTTTAAGTGAGGCTTAATAATATATTTCGAACACACATGTATTAAATCCCCCATCCTTGGGAAGGAAAATAATTACCAAGTATATACAGAATGTAAACACGAAATAGTTGTCTAACTATTTCCCAAAAACTTAAACCATAAAGCTAAGGCACGGCCGTCCGTCTAATAGAGTTAGTACGTGTAGGTCGTCACACAGCTGCTTGAATTGGAGGTATACTTGGTAGAGACGCACCACTGTGAGTTCATGTCCCCCTTTTCTCTTAACTGTTTTCAGTTTTTATACTTCGGGGGTGAAATACATGTTACATACTGCTACGGACAATAACGAATGGTATGGTTAGCTAAGGAAGGAACTGTTAGGTTATGTGATTGGGTAGGTGAAACCTTAAGAACATTAGTCCTCGTAGTACGATCGAGGGATACAAGTGATAGGCCTATTTGAGCATAACAAATCCCACCCATGCGCCCTAAGGTTGGACCATGTGGTGACCCTGTCTTAACACCACCCATGCGCCCTAAGGTTGGACCATGTGGTGACCTTGTCTTAACACCACCCATGCGCCCTAAGGTTGGACCATGTGGTGACCTTGTCCTATCCCCTCCCATGCGCCCGCAGGTTGGACCATGTGGTTACACATTAACTGATATGTTTCCTTATTTGCTTTCATACCAGAGTTTACAAAACATTCATACTTACAATGATTGTAAAGGTTTATTCGCGCGCACATACTAAACACATGAACTCGCTCAACATTATTGTTGATTTTTCAACTTACATGTATTTCAGGGAATTAAAGGATCTGGCGCGGTATGACACGTTTTCCCGCTGCACTAGTTACGAGGTCATCCGGGTTTAGGGAATGTGACTCTTTCCTGGACAAGTCACAGTCCTTAAACTATGCTTATGTTATGTTGTGTTTGTTGAACAATGTCATTAGGATGTGTTTCTGTTGAGACAATGTTGTTGTATTTGGTTTTTAAAACTTAATTAAATGGATGATCTTGCATGGTTTTATTTCATATAGCTTTGTTATGGTTAAGCTATGGTATTAAGAAGTCACACCAAATTAACCACGCTTCCGCAAAGCCAGGGTGTGACAAACAATTTCATTTCTACCGTTGCTGCAGTTCAGATACAGGTGGGATCTAGGGTTTCAATACCTCAATTCTCCGTCTCTTACTCGATTATACCTTTTATTTGCCCTATGCTCGATCAATTGACCTATTTCTGTTCATTTTTTTTCAGTTCAAATGGAGGCTCTCTCCTCCAACCTGTATGATAAGTACACCAAACTCAAGGTTTCTCTTTCCCCTTTCTATACTTGTCATCTATGATGTACGTATGATTGTGTTTGTTGATTGACTAATTTTGGTTTCGTGTTTGATTACTGTACACAGGTACAGAAAGCTTCTGAAATAGAGCAGCTAAGTTTGGATCAAGAAGAAAAGCTTATGACCTATGTCTCCGGTATGTATGTGCTTCATTTTTTAAATAATTGTAATATGCTTTCTGGATTCCTGTAATATGCTTCTACTGCTCATTTTCATATGACAATCGTAAGTTTGTTTTAGTTTATCAGATTTGTGTACTTTTTTGTTTCTATTGGATGCATAAATGATGTAAAAACCTATAAAGAAATTAAGAATAATAATGATATAGTAGTTACGAATTAAGGAAGGGTGACATTTGACTTATGTGAATGTGGTGAATAGTGATTATGTTTTTGTTTGAACACTGATTAGGATTATGAAATATTGCACAGTGGAACATTTGGATCTGAATATCAATAAGTTATTTGTTAGAAATTTGTGTTTGGAAATAAGCATGGTGAGAGTCAACTTCTTTGAGAAACAGGCCTTAATACATGTGTACAATATATACTACTTAAATGTTGAAATTCTCAATTTGGAGTTCAGATGGATTGGATTAACTTTTGGAGTATGTTGAGGATTTTGTTTCGTTTTCCATAGTCATGCAATTCAAGCGGAGAAGCTGACGAGTGTGTGATGTGTTGGTATTTTTATTCTTACCATTCCATGTCAACTTAAACAGAATAACGACACACTAACGAAAGTAGCTTGAGTGCGTAGAGAAATGCCAAGAATATGAGCATTTATTTGAATATATTGAGTTTCATTGGCCGGAGGGATAGGATACACCAGAAGCTTTTAGAAGTAAATTGGTGTCTAGAGAAGAAATTAGCCAAATGAGATTGCACAATATTGGACATTGTAACATTAACATAGGCAGATAATGAGTACAGAAAATACGAGAACATTAAAATGGCATTGCAAGGAAGAATCCTTCTGGTTATAAATGATGTCATCTAAGTGATGGGTAAGTAAACTCACGATGTGAAAACGGTAAGAATTAATGGGGTTGACATTATAAACTATAGGCTAATAAGAGTGCTCATTCTGGAGAAGGATCACACTGCCATCATATCATATGCATTGTTGGTGTTTAAAGGGACGATGACTTGATGAGTGGCAACTGGCAAATTCTCATAAATTGCGCTTTAGTGCATGGTAAGACGACTCTGTTGCTCTTTTAGGAAGCTTTTTTACAGTAGTTTTCAAAATAGTATAATAGTAAAAAATCCCACTAAAGTTGATCTTTTAGACTCGATGCTTCATCAGCTACCTGTGACTCGGCTTTTCCTATCTTCTATGAATGTGCTCTTTTATACTTTGTCTTCCCCATACTCCGTATCTCTCCCGTTTCATGTCTTCTATCTCTGCGATCTGATTTACTTGATCTTTTTCTTTCTTTGCACATTTTGATCTGTTTATGCATAGTATAAAATTGAATTATAAAAGAAGGGGTAATGTATGCAACTATGCGCAGGCCACCAACGTATTCAAAAGATTACAGTAAAGCCAGTATCACTTGATTTTGTCTACACATGAAAATCTATTTAGTTATGAAATTAGTGCACCCACGAAGTCCATGAAAGCGATCTTCACAAATTTATGCATCCAATAGAAACAAAAAAGTACACAAATCTGATAAACTAAAACAAACTTACGATTGTCATATGAAAATGGGCAGTAGAAGTCGATCTAATTTGATTAATAATGTATGATTTTTTTATTTTATTTTTGAAGGTATGGGCTGCTGGATTCGCTACAGCGGTGCTTAAAAAGCAAAGCTCTGCCGTTGATTCTTCATCTGAGGATGCGGAAGTACTGGCCTTATAAGGGATTTGAAGTCCCTTAATGCTGTGTGAGAAGATTTTTACTTTTTCTTAAGTCTATCATGTTATTATTTTTGAAAAAAAACATATAATGACACACTTCTTGCGGAGTTTTGAGGAATAACAGAATTATACTGGCCCTATTCCAGCCGACATTGGAGAGTATCAAAATCTGGAACGTCTGTGAGTGATTGAGATTTATGTTTATAAATATATAAACTTAACTATTTAAGGAAAGCTCTAAGATGTGATGTTATCTATTGCCAGTTTTACTTACTGATCTCATTGTATACTTCCCAGGGATTTGAGTTTCAACGATCTGAATGGACAGATTCCAAGAGAGTTGTTCAACTTGAGTCGACTCTCTTTTCTGTAATACACATATTCTCTTTCTATGCTAAATAATGCATTGCATACAATTAGGGCATAAGTATCTATGTGGAATTATATAATTAGGGATGGATGTTGACATTTATAAAACATCCAAAATCTGAATCTAGAAGTCATCATTCTCAGGTTTCTTGGAAACAATAGCTTAAATGGCACCCTTCCCGAACTACGGAGCGCAAATCTCAGAAATATGTAAGTGATGCACGGCTGCATTTGGGGTTTCCATGTTTTCAATATACATTATAGACTAACAATATAAAAAAAAAAATATATATATATATATATATATATATTTGTGATTTTTTTTACAGTTTTCTTAATACAGTGATGTGTCATACAATGAACTATCTGGAACACTTCCCTCTTGGGTTAATGAGGCAAACTTACAAATGTAAGTGCATGATGTTGAATATTACATTATCATTTCTGAATTGTGATTTGTTCCCTTTTATATAAGATGCAGTAGTTGGCCATCGACTTTTAAATTAGTTTTTTTTAGCATAGGTCTTGGAACTAACCCATTTACCTATGGACATATTAAAAAAACATGGACTCATTAATGTTGCCAATAGAAAGGGTAAGCTTCATGCTCCATATTTTAAAATGTTCTATAGATAATTAAGTCATGCATTATTATGATTTACCCTTTTAACTTTTTCTCTATATGACCCATGTAACCCATATATAATATATATTTAAAAAACTAATCAGCTCATGCATAAGCAAATGGGTCAAATTGACATCTCTAAAATTGTGCATATCATTGATCTTACCTGAAGTTGTGAATATTTATAGGGAACATAGAGTATTGTGCGAGTGAAGAAAGTTTATGGACCGTTTAAATACGAATACTAGTGCAGCATGCCAACTAATTCCCCAAAACTGCAGGTTTGTATCTTTTATCAGCCGTCTTGCTTTCTTTTCGCCTTTTAAATTTATATTTCCATAACTTGTCCAAACCATTCATTCTTGCATGACAACCTATTAGTTTTTTTTTTTAAATTTAATGATTATTATTCATAGACGCGTTAATTTCGACTGAGTTACTTGTAAATAGGTAGGTTAGGTTGATTTGGGTTTATTTTATATTAAACGGGTCAAGTAAAAAAAAGTTAGCTAAACAAAGGTTTGGGTCGAATGGGTTGAAATTGTTTGTTTATTGGATCAATTACACAAGTTACCATGCTTTCAAATGTTTTTTTTAATGATTACTGTTGATGGTAGTTTGATATTGATTTTGAGTAGCATGATGTTAATAGGGTTGTAGATGCTGAGAAATTCATGGGTTACTCTACTCGTATATTCAAGTGAGTGGTGAGAATTCTATTTAGCGGAGAAGAGAGACAAAGGCATAGAATGAAGACCAGGCGAGCCAACTTTATTTCTAAATTGATGCTTTGAATCATGAAGAATTGGATTTGGTAACGTTTCTTGCTCTCAGGGTTATTTAAGGATCCTTATATTCTTCATACTTCATAATCATTTTTCACAGTTTTTTTTTATGTAGGGTTAAAGACCTCGCTTTTGCTTTGAAGAAAAATCTTTGCTTGCTTGATTGGGTATGAACCGGGCCGGTTAATATGTAAGTTTGTATGATTTTCATTTTGTTTATATATTTCTAGGGTTAATGTGTTAGTGTGTTATAGTATCAATTTCATTTGATTTCTTAACATAGTCGATTCTTCGTGTTTTCATTGTTTCGTAAATGTGCCTCTTTGATTATATGCAACATTTATGTTATTCTGGTTGAATTACATATGTGTTATTATGAATTAATCGGGTTTTATCAGAATAGTAGAAGGAAGTAGTTCAACACAAGAATGGGATGACCTGGAAGTCGACATGTCAGGTTTGAGGCTTTTTTTGTTAACTCATGAATCAATTTGAAACAGATCCAACTATTCTTGAAGAAATTTTATTAATTTCCTCAAGAAAGATTATATGTTCTTTTTTTTAAGTTTTGTTTAATTTTAGGTATATGCGTAAATACATTTGCTTAGATAAATAACTTTATGAAAAGTTTATAACTCTTCTTATAGCGAAGACATTAATGTGTCATGTTTTTTGTATGATCTTAAGTGTGTATTAGTTAATAATAATAATTAACCTAAATAATTTTCTTGAGCCCGAGAAGCAATCTCGGGTAATACCCTAGTTGATAATATATAAGAGCATTCACATCTGTGTGTGGTGTTTTTTAAAATTTAAAGATTATAAAAAGTGGTTGTGAGTGGAGGAGAGAGAAAATGTTACTGTTCATCTGTATATTTTAAGGGACACTGTTCACCCCTATAATTTTTTAATATATTTTGAAAGTGGTTGTGAGTGGAGGAGAGATAAAAGGTAATGATAAAGATATAAAAAAATATTATTTAATTGAAAAGAAGAGAGAAAATATAGTATTTTTTTAGCGTACTTTAAGGTGAAAATGTGGTGGGATAGATGTGAATGCTCTAATATGACGTTAATATGAGAATTTTTTAAATGTGAGAAGTGAAATGTGTGCCCTTAACTTGGAAATACGTTAGGAGCATGGGTTTTGTAGTTTAAATTTTCAAGATAAGCATTATTATGTTATAAATACAGATATATATATACCCTCCTGAAACTTCTCTTAGGTTGTTATATTTGAGTTGTACTTTGACTACATCAGTGTGTATATATACGTTGTTAAGAAATGAAATCTGATTATTTAATATTATTAATTTTAATCAAATAAATAAGTTGACACTTGGTACTATTTTTCTGTTATTTATGTTATTTCATAAAAAAAATTCACATGTAAATTTCATTTGTAGATACAATGTCGAACTTATCAAAACTCGAATTCGTCGCACATGACATCTCGGGAAATAACTACCTCCCATGGACTCTTGATGCAAAAATTCATCCGACAGCAAATAATCTAGGGGCGAAAATTAATGATGAGAATCAAACTTCCGCTCAAGATAAGGCTAAGGCCATGATATTCCTTCGTCACCATCTTCACGAAGACTTGACGAGGGAGTATCTTACTGTTGAGGACCCTCTCGAGTTGTGGAAAAATATCAAAGAAAGATTTGACCACCAGAAGCTGGTCTTGCTCCCTAAAGCTTTCTATGAATGGCTTCATTTGAGGCTACAAGATTATAAAAGTGTTAGCGAGTACAACTCTGCCCTTTTCCGCATCACCTCTGAGCTTAAATTATGTGGTGAAAAAATAATCGACGAAGATATGCTTGAGAAAACTTTCTCAACGTTCCATGCATCAAACATGCTCCTGTCGCAGCAGTACAGGGAACATAAATTCACAAAATATTCTGAATTAATATCATGTTTGTTGGTCGCGGAGCAAAACAACAAGCTCCTACTACAAAATCATCAAGCGTGACCTGTCGGTGCAAGCCCATTGCCAGAAGCCAATGCGGCAAATTATCAAAGCGGACGTGGGAGAGGTGGCGGTCGCGGCCGTGGTCGTGGACGTGGACGGAGCAATACATGGCGACGAGAATCTCAAAATTCTAAATCTAGTAGTGGCGAATCGAGTCGACAGAACATGGGACGACCTCCTAGAGGGAGAACTAGCGGGAGCCAAAACAATATATGTTATAAATGTGGAATGTCAAATCATTGGTCCCGTACATGTCGCACCCCCAAACATCTCGTTGAAGCTTATCAACAGATGATGAAAGAAACAGGGAAAAATGTTAAGACAAAACTGATTGAGAATGCGCCTAATCTGTCATCTCCTACACCACTATCAGACACTCATCTGGACGCATCTGACTTCACTGAGAATTAGTGACATCCTATGGTTGAACTTTATGTGATGTTTTTTATGGGATTTTAACATGTTTATCAAAGCAATCTCATCCATATGAAATAAAAACGCAGCGGAAATATGTTTACAAAACATGTTACTTTTATGATATAAATTTCATCTATAAGTAAAATCCCAAAACCCGGATCCATATATGAAGATGCATACTATCATACACAACCATAGGGTGTTTAGAAAACTACCTTCTTGGAGTAATGAGAATGAAACGGATGATGCTTCAAGAATGGTTGCCTTCAAGAGTAGAAGGCCTCAAGCTTGTATACCCCAAGCTTCCAACAACCACTATGAGATTAGCTAGGATTTCAACACTTGAAAAATACTTGAAAATTTCTTTGAACACAACACTATGTGGCCGAAATTTTTGATCAAAATCTCAAGTCCTCTACTTTGATTTTGCATCTTAATATTTATAAATCATGAGAGAGAATTGCCATAATCTAGTTCCAATCAAAATTCATGCAATTGCATGAGAGTTCAATGGACCAAAGTTGTCTTGGTTAGGCCACCCAATGAAATCATCTCTAATACATGCAAATGCATGAGAATTCATTGGATCAAAAGGCTTTTGTGAGTTCCCATGAGAGGGGGGCGGCCCTAGCTTTATTTTTATAAAAAAAAATTCAATTCTTTTTATAAAATTTAAGTATTAGTTTATATTTATAACTTTTATAAATATAACACTACATAAATGCAAGACTTTATACAATCTTTTAAAATGTTATTTAACCCATTAAATAACAAAATAAAATATTCTCTCAAAATAAATTATCCATATAATTTATTAGTTTATCAAGTGTAATAATTTAGAAAACCAGTTTCTAAAATTGTAAGTGTTAATATTTATTTGTTTGATCATATCACAAATAAATAATATAAGTGTTTGTCTAGCTTGTTATTGGGTATGACTCGACTTGGATCATAACGTACTAGCCACATCAATTTAATATGTGTCTTGGGCATACAGAGTCCAACAGTTTTTTTAAGACTATGGTTTTTTTTTTCTTTGTTTGGATCTTGTTTAAACTCTTATGGTATTTTATGTTTGAACTATTATTATGGTTTCATTTAAAATCTTGTGATGTTTGATTCATATTTGTATGATGTTTTTTTTTATCATACTTAAGCAATTAGTTCGTTATATTAATTTGTTTTATTATTTCCAGAGGAAATATGTTTACAAGCTCCAATAAAGCTATCATTGGTGATGAATGTCTCGTAGATAGTGGTACTACCAACACTATTCTCAAACATAAGAAATTTTTCTCTGAGTTGTCTCCTACAGAGACACTTGTTGGTACTATTTCTGGTGTATGTGATCTTATAGAAGGCTCTGGAAGAGCAAGCATCATATTACCATCGGGTACTAAACTAATTATAAATGATGCATTATACTCTAGTAAATCAAGACGAAATTTTCTTAGTTTTAAAAGTATTCGACAAAATGGTTACCACCTCAAAACAACATCCGAAAATAATAATGAATAATTACAAATTACTTCAAATGAAAATGGCAAAGATACCATTGTAGAAAAGCTAAAAGCTTTATCCTCTGGATTATATTGTACTAATATTACTCCTATTGAATCATACATGGTGGTGAGTAACCATATGGTACTAGATAAAGATACATTCACAATATGGCATGACCGACTAGGTCACCCTGGTAACATAATGATGAGGCGAATAATTAAAAGTGCAAATGGGCACCCTCTTAAGAACTTAAAAGTCTTGTTATCACAAGATTTATCATGTGCGGCATGCTCTCTAGGTAAACTCATTACTCGACCCTCACCAACTAAGTTGACACAAGAAAACCCCTCATTTTTGGAAAGAATCTAAGGGGATATCTGCGGGCCAATACATCCTCCTTGTGGTCCATTCCGCTATTTCTTAGTTTTAATTGACGTCTCATCGCGATGGTCACACGTGAGTCTTTTAGCTACCCGAAATGTAGCGTTTGCCCGACTATTAGCCCAAATCATACAGTTGAGAGCTCATTTCCCTGAAAATCCAATTAAAACCATACGAGTGGATAATGCAGGAGAATTCACATCCCAAGCTTTTAACGATTATTGTATGTCGATTGGGATAAAGGTTGAACATCCAGTAGCTCATGTTCATACACAAAATGGTTTAGCTGAATCATTAATTAAACGCTTACAAATAATCACTAGACCTCTCCTGATGAGATGCAAATTGCCATCTTCTGCATGGGGACATGCTATTTTACACGCTGCTGCACTAATTTGATTAAGACCAACTGCCGATCATGAATACACCCCATTACAACTGGTCTCCGGAAGAGAACCAAATCTGTCCCACCTCAAAATATTTGATTGTGGGGTATATGTACCAATATCGCCACCACAACGTACCATTATGGGACCACAGAGAAGACTGGGCATTTGCATCGGTTTTAACTCCCCGTCTATTATTAAATATTTAGAACCATTAACGGGAGACATGTTTACAGCACGGTATGCTGACTGTCATTTTGATGAAACAATGTTCCCAGTCTTAGGGGGAGATAAGGACAAAGAAAGACTGGTAACACAAGAAATAACGTGGAATGCATCATCGCTATCAAATCTCGACCCCCGAAGTGGTCATTGTGAATATGAAGTCCAAAAGATTATACATTTACAAAGAATAGCAAATGAATTACCAGATGCATTAACAGACACAAATAGGGTGACAAAGTCACATATACCAGCATCAAATGCACCTGCTCGAATTGAAGCAATCCTAGAAGCGATTACCATACAAAGAAAACGTGGGAGACCAATAGGTTCCAAAGATAAGAACCCACGTAAGCGAAAAGAGCAGAATAAATCAGTTGGTGAAAATTTATTAAATGAAACCCTAGAAGAGGTAAATGTCCCAGAAGAGACAAATATAATTCCAGAGGAAAATGAAAATCCAGAAGACACACTGATACCAAACGAAAATGAGATCTCTATCAATTATGTACAAAATAGTACAATATGGAACCGAAATGAAACACGTGTTAATGATATATTTGCATATGCTATAGCAACGGATGTAATCAATGAAAATGATTATCTACCTAAAACTCTAGAAGAGTGCATGCACAGAGTTGATTGGCCAAAATGGCAAGAGGCCATAAAGGCCGAGTTAGGTTCGCTTGAAAAGCGAAATGTTTTCGGACCTGTAGTCCGAGCACCCATAGACGTCAAACCAGTAGGTTATAAATGGGTGTTTGCTATAAAAAGAAATGAAAAGAATGAGATTGTGCGATACAAGGCACGTCTTGTAGCACAAGGGTTTTCCCAAATCCCACGAGTTGATTATGAGGAAACGTATTCCCCTGTAGTGGATGCGATAACCCTTAGATTTCTAATTGGCCTTGCAATCTCAGAAGGACTTCAAACGAGACTTATGGATGTCGTCACTGCATACTTGTACGGGACACTAGAAAATGACATCTACATGAAAATCCCTAAAGGATTAAAAATGCCCGAAGCATTAAAATCAATACCTCGAGACATGTGTGCTTTAAAGCTAAAAAGATCTTTATATGGTCTTAAACAATCTGGCCGCATGTGGTACAATCGGCTTAGTGAATATCTTGAAAAAGAAGGATACAAGTCTGATGTAATCAGTCCATGTGTTTTTATAATAAGATCACTCTCAAAATTCACTATAGTAGCAGTCTACGTTGATGATATAAACATCATCGGAGCTTCTGAAGAGATAGAAAAAACTGCTAATATATTAAAGAGAGAATTTGAGATGAAAGACCTTGGCACAACAAAATTATGTCTCGGCCTGCAGTTTGAGCATTTGCGAAATGGTACATTCGTCCATCAGTCAAACTACATCCAGAAGATGTTAGTACGTTTTAATATGGACAAAGCTCATCCTTTTAGCATACCCATGGTTGTTCGACTGTTAGATCCTCAAAAGGATCCTTACCGCCCTCAAGAAGAAAGCGAAGAAGTACTTGGTCCAGAAGTACCGTACTTAAGTGCGATCGGTGCTCTTATGTATCTTGCAAATAACACGAGACCTGATATTGCATTCTCGGTACATGTACTAGCGAGATACAGTTCAAACCCAACACGTAGACACTGGAATGGAATAAAACACATATTCCGATATATTTGCGTGACACAAGACTTAGGTCTTTTCTACCAGAAAGATCAAAAGTCCCAGCTTGTTGGGTATGCTGATGCTGGATATCTATCAGATCCACATAAACCAAAATCTCAAACAGGTTATGTATTCACATATGGTGGCACAACAATTTCTTGGAAGTCAACTAAGCAAACACTTACAGCAACGTCATCAAATCATGCCGAACTAATTGCACTATATGAAGCTGGTCGAGAATGCGTGTGGTTGAGATCAATGATTACTCACATACAAGAAGCATGTGGATTAGAACAGATCAAGAAGGAGCCGACGATTATTTATGAAGACAATGCTGCTTGCATAGCTCAGATCAAAGAAGGTTACATCAAGGGTGATCGAACAAAGCACATCTCACCAAAATTCTTCTCAACATATGACTTGCAGAAAGAATGGGAAATTGATGTTTGCCAGATCAAGTCAAGTGAAAATTTAGCTGACCTATTCACAAAATCTTTACCAAGTAGCAGTTTCGAGCAGCTATCACACAAGATCGGTCTCCGTATATTGAAAGATATTTGTTGAATTTAGGGGGAGAATTGCACACTGTACTCTTTTTTCCTTAACTAAGTTTTGTCCCAATGGGTTTTCTTAGTAAAGTTTTTAATGAGGCAGTACAACTGATCCAGTAGTATCAGTTTATTTACATAGGTCCTGAAGTACTTATTTAACATCATCTGAAGTATGTTGTTAACAACGTATAATAAATAGTAATATATATCTGAGGGGGAGTGTAATAAATATAGATATATATACACCCTCCTGAAACTTCTCTTAGGTTGTTATATTTGAGTTGTACTTTGACTACATCATTGTGTATATATACGTTGTTAAGAAATGAAAGAGATACACTTCTCATTTTTCATTTCATATTAAATATTTTAAGGATCATTAATTAATATTAATATTACAAATTTAATATATATAATGAATAATAATTTGAATTTTATAATAATATATAATAGTTTTTTTTATGAATAGCAATTTGATTTTTAAAATAATATATATAGTTGTTTTTTTCACATTTTTATAATCTCAATATTACAATAAAATATTACTATATTTACTTTTAACCTTAAATATATTTCTTTAATTTTATTTTTTAATGATTTTCTATTTTTAATATTACTGATACTATGTGAACAACCGTGTAACATCGGTATAGTTTTTTATTATTAACGTCATCACGTGCCTATTATTATGTATGATTCGATAAAAGTTCTATTCAAACGAATCATATATAATTGATTTTTTTTATCATCACAAACCAAACATATACCGACCAAACAACATCGGCATTCAAACGGGTTATATATAGTTGATTTTATATATCATCACAATCCGAACATATACCGATCGAACAACATCGGCATTTGAACAAGTCATATATAGTTGATTTTATTTGTCATCACAAACCGAACATCGGTATTCGAACGGATCATATATAGTTGATTATTTTATCATTACAAACCAAACATATACCGACCAAACAACATCGGTAACAATACCGTATTCGTTTTTATAGAATTCTTGACGTGGCGATATAAAATTCATTGAACACAAAGTAATATTCACAATAAAGTATTTTTTTGGTATCGTAAGCTACATCGGATGTCTATACGATGTTGGTATCGTAACGGAACAATACCGACCAAACAACACCGGTACCGGTACGGACTACGGGTATTCGTTTTTATTGGTTTTCAGTCGATGTAAAAAACGTGTCGATTGGCAACAATTGGTATGCCGAGTGCCGGTATCATACTGGTACTATAATGAACTAGACCAATAATGACCAGAGGCCCACAATGAAACGTACTATAATCCCACTGGTATTAAATAATTTAAATCCTCAAATAACAGGACCAACACTCACAATGTAGACCAAATCAACAAAACATAGGGACAAAGCAACAAGGACCAAACAATTCTGATCCAGCACAAACCACACACTTAAAACAAACAAATTTCGAATCACAACACAACAATCCTTTACCGGACCCAAAACAAACAAATTTCGAATCACAACACAACAATCCTTTACCGGACCCAACTGAAATATAGCACTCAGTTTTCCCTTGTGAATCATTTTGAACATAAATAATTATATTTAATGTGGTTAATAATTAGTGCTCTTTTAACTTCTTGAAGATAGCTGCAACGAACTAAAGAGTGTTAAAAATTAAGTTAAAAATAAATAAGATATTGATAGTTAAAGTAGTTTGTTTGATATGAAACTGCTAAAAATGTTATTTGGAAATTAAGTTTGAGTTCAGAAGACATCCAGGTTTCAGTACAGAAGTCGGTCCGAGTCCAAAAACACTTAAAAGTCTTGTTAAATATTTTCGTGTAATCGGGATTGACTTGGTGATCAAAGCGAATAATAATACACATCAAGCAAGTTAGGAGGTGCGGGAGTGCACGCTTGTTCGAGTTATTATAATTCGAAGTGTACGGCGGAGCCCGTACTCTACGGGGGTTCCAAAGGGGCAATGCCCCTGGGAGCAGGGTCCAAGGGTGGCAGCCCCTGGCGTGGTCCAAAGGGCAGAGCCCCTGACTGGGTCGAGACATCAAAATTGCATCAGAAAATTTTATTTTCAGGAAAATGTCATATTTTCGAAACATCAAAATAATGGCAGTTTTATTTAAAATTGAGATAACTGCCATTAGGCAGTTAATCATCCCCAACCCCAAACTTCGTAGACAGTTTTGATCATATTTTCTCTGGTTCAGACAAATTCCATACAGACATACCCTTGTTTAATTTCTCGAAAATCAGAGTCGTATCCGATTAAATTATTCGGGGGAACCACCGAAATAATTTGATCTGAGAGTGATTACACGCCTCTCTGATCGTTCGGTTTTTTTGAAAATCCCCAACAAGTCTGAGTTTAGAAGCTAAGTTTTAGAGCAAGGGCGTAGCTTTGTGGGGGCGGGAGGGGGCAACCGTCCCCCCGAACTTTTCGCTCAGTAGTGGAGAGTATGTAGTTTTCATATAGAAATTTTTGGGTATAGACGTTTTTGACCCACCGGTTTTATAAAAAAATTTTGGTATATACATTTTCGAACCCTCAGTCGAAAATCTAAAGCTTCGCCACTATTTTAGAGGTTATAATTCAGAAGCCAAACTGAAATCCATAGTTGCTTAGAGGTTTCAATTGAGAAGTTTAGTTCAGAAACACTCAAATGGTTTAGTTCATGAGCTAAGAGTTCAAGACTCAGTCGAAGGTTTCAACTTTACGTTTTTTGTGCGCTAGCAAGTTGTAATCGTCGTCATAAATAAAATGGTCGGTTTTATTAACCATAATTAAGTAGATTAATTGCTAATTAATATTGGTTAATTAAAATTATAAAACATCAAATATTTTTTTTTTTTTTGAACGACAACTTTCATTAGAAAACACCCCGTTAACAAGAAGCTAGACAAGGGCAACAAAACACATACAACGAAAGAAAATTACCCGCGCTTTGCAGCTAGGTTGAAAACGTAGATAAGCAAGACGTAATGATTGGTGAAAAAGAATAAAGAGTAAATTACTGTTCTGGCCCCTGTGGTTTAGCTACTTAAACCCTTTCAGCCCAAAAAAGATATTTTAACATATCAAACCCCGAGATTGCATTTTATAACGGTTTTCACTCATAACATTAACTTTGTTACTCTTTTTGCAGTTAAGTGTAAGGGTAATTAGGTAATTATATACCTTAGGGGCTGTTTTTGCTAATTACAAAGTTCTTTTAATATTTTAGAGATTATTAATGCAATTACTCAAGTATTTTTTTTATTATTTCATTATTTTCATGATTATTATTTAACAAAATATGTTTTATATATACAAATAAATATGTAATTTTATTTTTTGTAAACATCGTTTTTAATATCATTTGTTTTTTAACCTTTTTTAAACTATCTATCGTTCTTAAAATTATTCATTTTTAAACCGCTTGTTCATTAAAATCGTTCTTTTTAAAGTTGTTTGTCTTTTAAAGTTTTTTTAAACGATTCATTTTATACAGTTCTTTTTAAAATCATTTATTTTTTAAACATTTTTAAACAACTCACCTTTTTAAGTCGTTAATTTTTAAAAGTGTTTCTTTTTAAACCGTTTCTTTTAGAACTGTTTTTGAAATCGTTCATTATTGAAACTTTGTATTCAGTTTACTTAGAGCCATTAGAGAAAAAGAACTTTAGAATATGAATGATCTAGAAAACTGAAGTAATTTAAAAACGATTGATTTTAAATGAATGATTTCAAAAATCAAAGATTAAAAAATAACTTTTATAAAAAAAACAAAACCTTTAAAAAATAAGTTAACAGGTGTAAGGTATAAAAAATGCACGAATTTAATAAACAAAAGGTTAAAAAATAACGAATTTTGAATAAACAAACGGTCTAAAGACATGGAAGATTTTGTAAAAGAAAAATAAACCATTCTAAAAAGTTTGAAAAATGAACGCTCTTTTACAAACTTTTTATTGGAATGTTTCTTTTTTTCAAATCTTACATTTCTTTTGTTTTTTATACACCCTGTTTTGTAAAATTTAAAATATGAATGACTTAAAAAAGTGAGTTGTTTAAAAATGTTTAAAAAAATAAATGATTTTAAAAGGAATGTTATAAAATGAAGTGTTTAAAAAACTTTAAAGGACAAACGACTTTGAAAAGAACGATTTAAAAAACAAATGGTTTAAAAATGATAGATGGTTTAAACAAAATGTAAAAAAATAAATTATTTTTTAAAACGACTTTTATAAAAAAAAAACGATTAATGGAAGTACATATTTATTTGTATATTTAAAACATATTTTGTTAAATTATAATATCAGGAAAATAATGAAATAATAAAAAAACTTGAGTAATTAAATTAATAATCTCTTAAATATTAAAAGAATTTTGTAATTACCAAGAACAACCTCTAAGGCAATGACATAATTTCCCTTACACTTAACTGCAAAAAAATAAAAAAATAAATAAATAAATAAATAACAAAAAAAAAAGCTAGTGTCAGGGGCCAAAACCGATATAAAATGCAAACTCAGGGTCTGATATGTTAAAAGATTTATTTTTAGACTGAAATGGTTAAACTGTAATTTTAAAAAGGGGAAGGTTAGGGTTAGTTTAAAAAGAATTTTTTTTAACTTTATTATAAAAAGGAGAAAATAGATCACGTGTAGTGGTGAGTAAAACAAATGCCCACCCTTGGGCATGAAGCGACACATGGCCGCCTAGTCAGCAAAGTGGCATTATGGGGCTTGAAGTTAAAATGGGTGTAGTGGTATAATGTCTTATTCTATGATTAACCAATTATTATTTTTTTGTAAATTACATTAAATAATGAATAAATTATGATTTTGGCCCCTGTGGTTATATCACTTTTACCCTTTTAGCCCCAAAAGGAATTTTTTAACATCTGAGCCCCCAACGTCTTTTTTTCTAACCCTTTTGGCCCCTAAAAGTAATAGGATGGGGTTGTTAGGGGCCAAAAGGGTTAGAAAAAAAAGACGTTGGAGGCTAAGATGTTAAAAAAAAAAATTTTGGGCTAAAAGGGTAAAAGTGATATAACCACATGGGCCAAAATCGTAAGTTACTCTTAAATAATATTTCATTAAAACCACATCTCTCCATTTTGATTGGCCAATTTCATTTGTACCCGACGTTTTTTAAAACACGCCAAAACGAAAAAAGCAAAAACCACTCCTAGGAGGGCGGTGCTGGTGCGTTTTTGGGCATGGATTAGGGGAAAACGCCCAATCCCCATGCCACTACAAATGGAGTTAGGGTTAGTTTAAAAAAACAACTTTATTAAAATCCACCAATGATTCATTTGTAATTTGTAAGAACTTAACAATTTGAAAAACAATCATAAGGTGTTTGGAGATTTCAACCGTTGTAGTGCCAGATGATACGAGTTGATGAATCGGATAAAATCATGCACAACCTATTCTTCTTCTTAATCACAAATTCTCTTCCATAGTTAGATTTAAATAACTTACCGATTTTATATTCAAACCAAGAAAATAAACATTATTTATGATATACAAAATTAGTTTCTTTTGTTGATGTTATCATTTACCATATATTTATTCTTTATAGCTTATTCATAATCTATCTATACTTTCTATAAAAGGGCAAATGCCGCTAACATCACAATGCTGAGTTGGCAATCAGATAGGCTGTCCAACAATGCCTATCTGATGCCATTATTGCATCATAAATGTTAATATAAAATCTTTTAAAATACATTTTATCAATACGAAATTCAAACCTCTGCTCACTATTCAAAATTCAAAACCTCTGGCCACATTCAAAATTCAAAATTTTGGCTTCACATATATAACATACATGATTTAGGCTCTACATTCAAAATTCAAACCATACTTTCAATCCATCTCTCTCTCTCTCTCTCTCTCTCTCTCTCAAATCTAGAGCTCCCGTGATTCAGCCAGTTAATCTCCGATTACACATCAGTGTTCGAACATTTTCGTTGCTCGATTCTTCGAAATCTCTATAAAGAGATATGTTTTACTGATTCTGTTTATACATCATCGTTCCAACATCATCGTTTCAACATTATCGTTCCAACGAAACTTCCAATTACACATCATCGTTCCAACGAAGCCCCGAAATCGCTAGCCAATCTCCGATTACAAATCATCGTTCCAACATTATCGTTCCAAAGAAGCTTCCAATTCGTGGAACTCTGTAACTCTAATAGCCCTGACCGTCAAATATAATCACAAAAACCATCATCTACGGTTGACCATGTGCTAGCTTCTTTGATGGGAGAGTTGCATGTTAGGTTTGTAGCTTATTTTTTTTTACTGTAGTTATACTTATTTAAGTTGATTATGAAGAAATAAGTGTTGATAATTTTTATTAACACTCAAATTTAAGAATATGTTAATATGGTTATTGATTTTATTAAATTAAATAAAAAGAAAGATTAAAGACAGAAATATGCATAAAATATTAAACGCTACAATTAACACTTCCTAGGATTTCGACGACTCTCGCCTTCTTCCACGCGATTTCATTCTTTCTTTTGTTTTGCAGATCGGGTAGCATGTTGCAGATTTTCAGATCCTATTTCAGCAGTTGTGTGATAAATTCTTCTGCGTTGTTCTTGAAATCTGATGGAGGAGAGTGGAGGACTTCATCAAGCAATCCGATGCTGCTCTAGGTTTTCTTGTAATTGTTATCATACATGCCGCCGACTTTTCTATTTAGTTCTTCATCTTCTCTCTTTTCTTCGAGGAACCATCTAGAGAATTGCGTTTTAACAGTGCTGGTGTCTGACCAGTGGTAGAAGCATCTGTTTGCCATCTAGATTATTGTTGGTGTTGCTGGTTTTGGTTTGTTTTTTGACAAACAGTTTTTTAAAAGACAATTGCTGATGTTTTCAATCAAACTAATCATCAGCCTTTTATAGTGTTTAAAATGGTAAATGAAGAGGTTAATCGTAATTATGATAATCTGTTTTTTTTAAGGTTTAAATTTTGTCCTTTGGGTTTCTTGATATTTAGTGTTATTAGCTTTGCCATGAAAACTTATTTTTGAAAGGTTTTGCATTAAAAGGCCGCTGTTTTTAAATATAAATGTACATGTTTATATTAAATGAACACGTTTTTCCCTCCTAGATTATTAAATGTATAGGGAATTTAAATCTGACCTTTGGGCTGTTAGATATTTCACTATATAATATCATTGCCAATTCACCTGTTTTCCATCACGTTTTACTACCAACATACCTTTCTTTTACATTAGTTGAGTAATATATAACATAAAATGGCGTCATACACTTCTACAGAGTCTGATGATTTAAAGCAGCGTTTTATCAAGCAAGTTGAGGAGCAAGTATATGCGGATAGGGCTACTTTTCTAGAGCTGAAGAGGTGTTTTGATGGACTGCACCTTGGTCTGTTCATGAGAGACCAGGTTTCCAGAAACCTGATGGCGATGCCTTCGACTTACATTCGTGACCTTTGTGTTGTCAGTAATATAGAGTGCGGTGATAGAGACGTGGAGTTCATGGCGATGCTCAAGGATATACATCGAGAGGTTCAGCACTCGATGGAGTTGAAGCTAAAATTTCTTAATTCTTGCTATTAGATTTTTAAATTTCTGACTGTTATTGTTAGATTTGAAAGTTTCTTAGTTCAGTACTTGGTGTAGTTGTTACTCTTTTAATGTCATATATTTTAATCGTATTAATCTTTCTTGTCACATTTTACTTTACTTATTTCAGCAAGCATAAGTATTATTATATAGTATAGATATAAAATCTGAGGATTGCAAACATGAAAGCACTGTTGAAGAAGAAGAAAAGTCCCTTAAGTATTATTATATAGTATAGATATAGAATCTGAGGATTGCAAACATGAAAGCACTGTTGAAGAAGAAGAAAAGTCCCTTCAAGGGCAACGCCTTGTTAGAGACAAGTCACTGATATAGAATTCCAAACATCTGTTTAAGCCTGAATAGATGTTTGGTAATTCAACAGAGGTTTAAATCCCTTAGGTTGGTTTAAGGCTGAACAGATGTTCAAAGGGCTGCTAAAGATCTAAAGCTAGATGTAAGGCCAATGGTATTACTTGTGTTGGTTCCAGTGGACCCGACAAAAGAACAGATGATTGCAAAGCCAAAATAGTCTAGAATATCTGATCATGAATAACAGTTTTTTGAAGAATCTGCTCCTCCCAATGATAAAGACTCAACATCTGCTACTCCAAAGGTCCGCTAAAGCCAAAGTCTGCCAAAAGAGAACATCTGCTTGAAGTGACCATCTGCTGATGAAGACAAACTCTGAAGAAAGTCTGAAGAAGCAAATGTCTGCTATGGCTCAACGGATGTTAAAGACCAACATATGATATTCAACAGATGCTGTTCAACAGAGGTTATCAATGTAACACTGCTAAGGCTAATAGCGGATGTTGGGAGTTTGTTAGGCTGTTAGATGTTGCTGTCTAGGTGACGTCTGCTTAGATGCTTTAGATGTTTGATTTGTACTATAAATAGAACAGTGCATGTGAATTCAGGATCGTGATCGATTCCTTCCCCGTTGAATGCGTACGAACACGTATAATGTGCGGAATCCAAATACGCGTGTGGTTCAGACACTCCGATGTAATTATCAATGTTTTCTATTGTTGAATTTGACTGTACAATAACGCGAAAATACACGAGAAGAGCTTCGCCTCAAAGTTGCTCCCAAAGTTACAAATGAAGAACATAAGACCTCTATTTATAGATACATGGCTTCGTACGAAGCCTGCATTGGTGCCTTCGTATGAAGTTGGTGGCTTCGTACGAAGCTACCTAAGCTTCACATCTTGCTCTCTTTTGTTCAGCTCCAGTCTTGTATCATTCGTTTAAGCTACGGTACGTGATTGAAGCGAGCGATAGACATATGTACTCACAGACTCCCCCTTGGATATTACTGCAGTCAATCTCGTAGCTTTTTGTCTCTCTCTGAGTCTTTTAGTAATGTTGACATCGTCAGCACCACAGACTCCCCAATCTCTAATAGAATCCCCGTGGATCTGCTTAATCTTCTGCGTTAGCTCCTCCTATCATTTGATTTCTTTCTTCAGGCTCCCCCTTTCTTTAAGCTTCCATGCTTAAGGATCGACACCTGGTTCTACAAGCTCTTCTAGAATCGTTATCTGGCTCTTTGAATGCAAACTCCCCTTGCTTCGAGCTCGTCTTCAGACTCCCCCTTAGCCTTAGCTACCAGGATCGTAGTCTGGCTCTCTCATCTGCAAAAATCTTAACCAATTTTGTAAGATTTTGACAATCAAAGTTCATAATTGAAAATCTAGCTCTAATCATATAACAATGATAACCTGGGGCATTTCAATTATGTGACTGCACTGGACATCATTTGTTCACAGAAATCTGGATTCTATATTTAACAGTGAAAAACATTTTGTTTTTCCAGAATCAGTGATCTGGCTCCAAATATTCTCAGATCTAAAACCTGGCTCACATATAACAGATTTAAATTTTGTAAAATCCCCCAAGAACGATTTTCTGACTCTTAAACACACAAGTATTTGGCAATTTTATAATTTCCCAGAAATTATAACCTGGCTCACTCCCCCTATCAAATAACTCTATGAATTTAACAGTTTACGAATCCAAAAATCTCACAATTATCATCCAAGTCCAACTTAATGACCTTGGAGATTTCCCAGACTGTTTTTTTTTTATTTTCAAATTAAACATCAAGTTTCAAATTAATGAACTTGTTTATTATTTCAGAAACACATTCAGCATACTTAGATTTTAAAACTCAGCTTTCAGATATCGGTTGTTGAAAATAAAGTAGAAACAAAATCTTTTTGTATTTTTCAAAGTTTATGCTAAAACACTCCAAAAATCTTTTTGTATTCCAAAAATCTTTTTGTATTTTTTCTTTACCGTAAAGCAGTAAAGAAATATTTACAAACAATTTTTTTGTTTGAGTTCGTGTCAGAGGATCATATCAGTTTATGATAAATCACAAGTTGTCACACCCCTTTCTACGGCGGAAGCACGAGATGTGATCATGAAAGGTTCTCATTGCATACGAAAAGTAAACATACTACATGCTCAAAAATAACTTCAAACATTACATTACTGAAAACATAAGTCAAGTGTTTACAACACGAGATAGCACATTGTCTTAAAAGTTACAACTTTATTTAACGATAAACATAGCGACATCCACGAGCATGAGTAAGACCAATCGCACATCCATCCTAGCTACCTGAAATACACGTGAGTTTTGGAAAAACGTCAACATAATGTTGGTGTGAATTCATGCAGTTTTTGTATTTCACGTTTGTATACTTTGTATGAAAACATAGTTTGTGTCATGTATAAATCAAGTTTTCATGTATAAATCAAGTTTCATGTGTACACCACGTACTCATGTATAATTCAAGTTTACTTGTGTTCCCCACGTACTCAAGTATAAATCAAGTATTTATGTGTACACCACGTACTCATGTGTAATTCTAGTTTACTTGTGTACCCCACATACTCAAGTATAAATCAAGTTTTAGTATGGTATGAATCTTATGTAAATAAAGTATTCCTGTAAGTATCAGGATTGTTAATGGGTTGCAAGGCCATTAACATGTGACACGACATAGGAATTCACCAAACCTTAGGCATTTTTCTAGTTGGCATATTCTGAGACACAAAAGCACTACTCGGTATTCGTCCTCACCAAGAGTGTGGCTGCCCGGAACCCGTTAGATCTAACCTTTTGTTCTGCGGTCTAGGTATATTGTTGATTAATGGTGCTTATGTTACCCTATTCGTGACACGATATCTCGTATCATTTCTCAAAACGCATCACACTCGGTACTCGTTCTCACCAAGTGTGCTTCTTGTATTTGTATCATACCATTTATAAGCATTGTAACATTTGTACATGTATTTCACCCCCGAAGTTATAAAACTGAAAACAGTTAAAGAAAAGGGGGAGCATGAACTCACAACTTTGCGTTCCTTGCGTCGTAAACTTCACCGGATTTGCTTAATTAACGTCGTGACCTATACGCGTTTTCTTAACGTTAGTCACTAGACTTGCGTCGCACAAGTACAGTCACTCTCTTTTGTATTTGTATTGTTGTGTTAAAAATATTTTATATTTTTAACTAAGTATCTTACTTATATTATTTTCTCAAAAATTAATATAAGTATCTCGTGTTTTGCACTTTGCACCCAAATTATGTATCTTGTATGTGTATTTTTGTGTTTATACTTCTCATGAGTATTTAGTGTATTTTTAAGTCTTAATACACTAGCACGTATAACACATACTATATACACTTAGCACAAAAGTTGGTGATCAAATAATATATATATTTTTCTCAAAAATATATACATACTTAATATCCATTTTTATTCTTGAAGAAATCCTCATTTCTTATCACCAAAAATTAGGGAAACCTTGGTAATATTTTTAAATACATTTTTAGGGAATAAGTTTCTCAAAAACTTATGTTTTCTAAGTGTCAAAATTTATAAAAATTTTGACAGAGTTTCCCCTAAAAATGGAGGTTTCCCATGTTTTCAAAACATGTGTTTATTTTCTTTTAAATCAACAACAATCTCAACAACACAATCTTTATTTATCAAACTTGTCAAAACAAGCATATACCACAACTTATGAACTTGAAAGTTTGTAAAAATATGTAGTAAGTTACTAACATATTTAGTAGGTCTTGTTATCTTTAAAAATAAGTTTAGTTTCTTAAAAACTTTATTTTTAAAGGAAGTGCATTTTCACATCTTCTAGTCTTATTTTCCAAAAATATTCTTTTGTGGAATTTTTTGTTACACAAGTGTTTATACACTTGTTTACTTACTAAAATGATTTTAGTTCATACAAGATCCGGGTTTTTAACAATCTAGTATTTTCCACTTGGTTCTTCCAAAAAACCACTTGTAGATCTTTAGATCTACAAGTTTACAACTTCATTTTACAAGAAAAGTCATGTTTATTCAAGTTCAAGACTTATGAATGGATGGATCCATCATCCTTCATCTTTCTAACTTTTACATCCTACTAGTTCATGTTCTCAAACATGGACTAGTATGTCTAGATGATGATCCATCTTGTTTCTATTAATCAACAACATCAAATAATAACAACTATACAAGATCTACAAGATTTACACACACATCTTTCCTTTATCCACCTTATTCATCTTATGTTCAAGACTTTAGGTTATGTTCTTTAGTGTTCTTAATTTTTAACCATTAAATCACCTATTAACCACCATAAACAAGATCAAGATGATGATTAGAAACACTTACTACTAGCTCAAGGCTAGGGAAGAAACAAGGTATAAATGTGGTGGATAAAAGAAATCTAGAGAGGTTCTTGCACTTCCGAAAGCACCAAGCTTCGTTGTTGGACTCCTTGCACCTTTGTGTGTATGTAGAATGATTGAACAAGAAACAAAAATGGTGGTGGTGATAGGGCTATGTTCGGCCAAAGCTTGCAAGGGAGAGAAAGAAGAGAGCAAGTTTGGTGTTGATGGTTTGAAGTGAGAGAAGGGTTACCCAAGGTGTTTACTTATAATCTAATCTCCTCATTATCCTCCATGTAATATGTTTGCTAGATATCCAACAATGATGAATAAAATAATCAAAGAAATGGCAAGGGGTGGGTCACCCCTTGTGACCGTCAATTTAGAGGGGGGGGGGTATGGTTGGGTTGTGATGTATAGTTAGGATCTAGTTAGGATTAGAATGATAAAGTAAGTATATTAAGTGTGTTATGTAATATAAAGGGTGTTAGGGTGTTCGGGGACCCTAACTAGCTCAGAAAGTAGAAACAATGCTTCTAGCATTATTTTGGTGTTCCGGGTATTATCCGGTTGTTCGGTTAGACACCGGTTCGTTAAAGTGCTAAATTGCACCATTTAGTGCCCTTTAAGTACCCTTTTGTAATACTTTCGATTCCCGACACTTAGGGAAGTATTCTGGATGATAAAACAACATTTTTGCTTGATATTTATATGTCTAAAAGCTGATTAGAGCTGAATTTACTAAAATTCTGTACTTAAAGTGCGTTTCGGGTGCTTTTTAGTGCTTATTTTTGCTTCCGGTGAGTATATATATTAAACCCTTGTATGTACTCTTGGGTTTTAATGTATTCTTGTCGTTGGACCTACACCTAGGCCTCAGTTCTAATGTCTGACTGCTTTCTGCAGTTTTGTTGACACAGAGTGTCTTACCGGTGAGTTTACTAGTATATCTGACGCAACGCTCTCGTTTATGCATAAAGCAATATTTTGTAGTATACAACGTGCATGAATTCACTTGTTTAGCATGTAATCAGTCAATGCTGACATTTAAGCACATAATTGCAGTCATTAAATAATAATTAAAGTGTACGAAAATTACCGGTTTGGTGCCAGTTGTCACACAAGTACCGTTAAGCTTTAAACACTTTAAGTTCTAAACAATTCACTTAGATTGTCAGTATACTGGTCCACTTAAATTTTCACACAAAGTTAAACTGATTCAAGATACGAGATTTAGTGTTTTAAGAACTTAACTTATTCGCGTGTCCCACCTCAGAATATACTCCCGTATCAAGATTCCCTAGATTCAGTCTTAGAGGTGAATATACCATAACGATATCTGTACTCTGGGTTAGTGCAAGACCTTGAGAGCTCAGGTATGAACTACCGTTTAGTCAAAGAGATGAAGGCTCGTCTTTAAGGTGTGTCCCACTTAGGGATCTTCTTTACAACTGCACTTGATTCATATCTTTCGATATTTTTCAATTTTTATACAGAGGGTAAGCTTTAATCTCATAAAGTATTATACAAGGTCTAGGTCATTGCTTCCGCAATATCAGAAGACCAGGTATAATACCCCATATGTCAAACAGTATAAAAACCTAGTATCTCAGAATCAGGCAATCTCTCAAACAAGATTTCGGGGGTTACCCATATATCCGAGAGATGTTCCCCACGAGATAAGAAAGTATTGATATTTAGGTTTATATCTCGAATTCAATCTACTAAATGTGTAAAAACCTACTGACACATCATCAATGAGACCGTTTATCACATTTTACTTTCCATTTTTTTAGCGTACTGTGATTATATACTGATGTACTATCATTTCCTCTTTTTACACAAAACTCGTTTTCATTTTCTATTGTTTTTGGCTTTTTCAAATTTTCAAATTGTCACACCCCGACCACGTAGAACATACAAAACGTGGCGGAAACATCGGGGAGTGTTGTAACAGAATTAATTGTTTCAAATCCATGGCAATTGAAGTTTCGTTATTGTTTAAACAAGAAACAAAGGGTACATAACATAAGTTAACTAGTTATTGTCTCGTTTTAAGTCGCTAAGGCACGAGTCTGCCTAAGTATGTCTTGATAAATCCTATGCATCATCTCCTGAAAACACATGTGAAAATAGGTACGTCAGCATAAAAATGCCTGTGAGATACATAGGTTTTGTGAAAATAGGATTCATGACTTATGTTTGAGAATTTGTTTAATAACAGTCAGTCATGAACCTTGTAATTTGCTTTGTCTTGTAAATCATTTGAAAAACGATAATATCAGATGATATGTATAAATAAATGTAAGGTTAAATGAATAACCATGTAAAATGTGTTTGTATAAGATAAGTTGTTTGTAAAACAATGTCTTGTGAAAAGTATGTTATTTGTATAAAATGTTCTATGTCCCAAACTGAAATGATTCAAATAACGCTACGATATGTAATACCATACAAACACTTATATATAGGAAGTACCAGCGGCGTATCCACCATGCTTGTATCATATTACACACGCCTCATTACTTAATCACTAACTCAAACCAAACCAAACAATGTAAGATGTCTATGTTTAAACCAACTTCCAAATGTATTGAAATAATATGTTAAAATGTTTATGTCAAGATATAAATCATGTAATGTGTAACCAAAATGATATGTATGGCTAGTGAAATGCATCAACTAAACCATATGCACAAAAACATAGTATTTAAAGTAAAACGTAGTTTAACTCAAAGTTATGTTTTGTGTAGTAAATGCATGATCAATGTAAATCATGTAATACGCATCCAAAATGTAAGCATGTGATGAATAACAAATGTACTAAGTATGCGACAATAGACATACGTAGCATGTAACCTGTACTAAGTATGCAACAATAGACATACGTAGCATGTGACCTGTACTAAGTATGCAACAATAGACATACGTAGCATGTGACCTGTACTAAGTATGCAACAATAGACATACGTAGCATGTGACCTGTACTAAGTATGCAACAATAGACATAAGTAGCATGTGACCTGTACTAAGTATGCAACAATAGACATACGTAGCATGTAATGTAATGTAAAACGATGTACTAAGTAATGCACACAATGGGCACACCTAGCATAAGATGTAATGAAATCATGTACTATAATGTACTAACGAACATAGCAGGTATATGATGTGAAAACAGGAAAGCATGAAAGTAACAAGTAGGCACATGTGTTCCACCCCAAAATGTTTGGAAAATAGTAAAAGAGGGGTCTATGTACTCACTTGAGAATGCTCAGTAGTCCTTGAGTGACAACCAAACAATGCTAGAGATCACGGATATCAAACGGCACCTAATATAGGTAACTATGTTAATAAACCGGACCTAAATCGGAGGATCGGATAGCATGTGGGTTCGTAAACCAAACGAGTATAGAGACTCGGGTAATATGGTTTAACAAAGCCTACATACTAAATGAAACCTAACATAAGTGCTTACGACCCATTACGACCCGTTTAGGTAGCTTATGCTACTTTAACGCGTCGTTCGCGTGAAACGCGTTCGGACCGCCTAACTAGCCCTATGACAAGTGTTATATGCCTAAACATGTTACATAATCAGTTATGTGACAAAAGTTTAGGTTACATATGCTAAATTACCAATTATACATGAAAAGGGTATTCTGGTAATTTACCTAAGGCATATAAACTACCTATCATACAACTACTTAAACGATGTGACCATAAGGTATAACCTCGGAAGGTTATTCCCTATACACTATGGTCACCTAATGTATTTGGTCGGATCCTAATGATCGACCAAACTGGGTCGGGTTCGAAGGTATAAGCGATTTATTAGATCGCTTACCCTACGACCCTAGACAACGTGGTAATCTGTAGGCATAGTCCCAAGGGACTATAACCAACGTGATTACAATCACGTTGCGAAGTTCAAACGAACTTCGCATTGACCATAAGCTGGTCAACGCTGAAAGTCAAACAAAGTTTGACTTTCTGACTCGAAAAGCAATAAAATAAAGAAAAGAACGAAAGAATACTTACGAAGGGTCCCCGAATGCTAATCTCAATTCAAGAATCTCAGGTATGAAACAATGGTTTCAACTTAGAGTTTCTCAAATCAAAATTCTAGTGATTTAAGCAATGGGGGGCATGGGGTATATATAGTTTTCGGTCCACCGTTAAGATCGTTTCATGGAAACCGTGCTCGAATCTCATGCGTACATTTTTCGGAAAGTTATGGTGGCTAAAAATGGTTCTTATCAGCTGACTAAGCATGTGTGAGTGTGTGGTGGAGGATCAACCAGCTGCAATCTGCTGTTAAATGCAGTTAATCTGGTCAGGAAGTCGGACGCGGGCCGCTTGGGGATGTACAGAAACTGAGGCGGGCCGCCTGGCCTCGTCTGATCAGCAACAAGTTTCAGAATTTACAGTTTCAGTCCCTGCACGTGTTTAAGCCATTTTCGACACTTCTAAGGCCCGTAAAGCCAACTTTAAGGCCCTAAAATGTTTCCTAAACATTGTGGACATGAAACATGCTCAAAAATATGCCGGGTGTTGGTTCGTTTGGTCGTACGAACGCGGTGTTCGCTTAATTACGACGGAATGCGCACAAGCGCGAAAAACGATCCAAATGACGCGACGAATGGATTTTTCTTATGCCGAACACTAAAATAAAATATTTTAGTGCTTACATAAATTTTTGATGTCCGGATGTATTCAGAACGTAAGTTATGCGCGAAAATGCAAACTTGTGCACTTTTTGACATTTTTAGTCCCTAAATGACCCAAAAGTTTATTTTAGCACACCGAACCCCTCAAAGCCTATTTCTAAGCTATGTAAAGGATATTTAAGGTGTGTTTAACTTATGGTCATGTTCCGGAATGTCTGTTACAGTTCAAATTGGCATACTTTCGCAGTTTGTCAAATTTAGTCCCTGTAAGCGAATAAACTTGATTTTGCCATACCAAAGCCTTCAAAACTTCTTTCTAAGTTATGTATAGGTTATTTAAGGTATGTTAAGCCTATTTCACTATTCCGGAGTGTTCGTTGCATTAAACTGGTTATATTTACGCACCAGTGCGCGTATAACCTTCCAGAAAACGATTTAGAGTTTGGAATCGAACATGAATTGATATGTGTAAACGATACACATATTTATTCAGATCCCAAGTATGAAATACAATATTTCATTGGCTTGGTATTTGTTTGATGGTCTAAGTGACCAGGTGTCACACAAATGTTTTTGTATTTTCTGAAAATTTTTACTCCCCCTAAAATCCAAAACATTTAATGAAAATTTGACAACCCCTTGCAGATAGCTTTGTCTCACCATCCATTTTCTGCATCACATGCTCTGTTTTGCAGAAAATACCCCCATGATTTACAACACATTAATTTTTAACAATGTTAAAACCATTTTCAATTGTGAAATAATCATGTTTGTTCAGCCGTGAGGGTTTCGGCAAATTCAATTAACATATTTTGAAAAATTTTGATTTTTAGCAAAATTTAAAAATACAAACACATATTTTTTTTCATTTTTCAATTTTTGACAGAATAAAAACATATTTTTGGATTTTAAATTTTTAAATTTTTAGGATTTTTAAAATATGGTTTATTTATGTACAGAAACAAACAAACTCCCTGTTTTCAGTTGCAGGGACCAGCAGCCTCCTCTTGTGCCAGGCTGATCCTCTCCTCGAATTGACATTCTTCTATCTTCAGGAGCACCTACACATTCATTCCACTCAATCATTTGAACAAAGCCACCCAAGCCTGTTTTGACTCAGGTAGTTGAACATGAATCTTTCCAGTTAAAACTGGATAATTTCGTTCATTCTTCTCCAAAACATCTTCATTTCGATTATCACTCACATAAGTCGTTTGTTTCTTTTCCACCCAAACTTGTCCTTTTGAAACACTTCTTCGATAAAACCTAGAATCTGTTTGAATGTTACATTTCGACAAATCAACTTTAGGTTTCCAGATTTGTTTTGGTTTAAACTTGGATGTTTTTGCCTTCCAAGTTTGTTTTGATTTTGAAAAATCAACCATTTGTTTCCAAATCTGGTTAGGTTCAACTTTAGGTGTCGTTGGTTTCCAAGATTGTTGTGATTTAGTCTTTGACATTTTCGGCTTCCAAGTTTGTTTGATTTCAAATTTGGTTGGCTTCTGATTCACAATATAAGACTTCTTTTTCTCAACACCAACAGGTTTAAGATTTGGACATTTTCTACTGAGATGTCCAATTTGATCACACTTAAAGCATGTTCTATTTGAAACATCTTTCACCTGTTGTTGTTGTTTCTTTTGAGCTTAGAACTCTTCATTAGACTGTCATCTAAATTGGAGTTCTTTCCCTTCCTCAGAACTTATTCCGTGAACAAAGTTCGTCTTTTTCTAAAAATTTTCCTTTTCAAACCATTTCTGATTATTTTTATTCTTATAACCCAACCCAGCATTCATGTTTTTCTTCTTGCCTTTTCCAGCAAATTTTGAAATTTCAGACTTTTCAATTTCTACCAGTTTGAATACTTTGTCAATTTTATCTGAAATCACATTTTGAATTGAGAATTCATCATCCAAAAATAATTTGTCTGATCCAATCATGGTATAAACCAATCCTTTTGAATCATTATTCACAACTTTCTCAGATTTTGAATTTTTCAAATAATTTTCATAAAAAATTTCCTCATTTTCATCCTGTGATTCAGACTTATCTGTTTTGGTAGACTCCTCTGACAAAACGCTTTCAACAACCTTACCTACCACCTCTGAATCATCAAGATCATCAGATTTAGTGTAAGTCACATCGATGTTGTCAGGTAATTGGTCAACCATATTAATTGCTTTTTCCACTTTTTCGCCATCATATAATGTATAATTATTCTCCAACAGTGGTGGAACCTGATGGTATTCTGACTCAAATCCCTTTTTGTTCGTTTCAGACTCTTTACCATCCGGTGTGATGTTGAAAATACGTTCAAGAATATATGAAGAAGCATGATAACTTTGACGTTTATTAACTAATTTTTCTTTTTCAGCCCATTCTTGTTTAAGTTTAGCAACTTCATCAATGTAGTTATTTAAAACCTTTTGTTTTCCTTCATATCTAGCTTTAAGAAATCTAGTTGTTTCTTGACATGCTGTCAATCTATTATCCAGACTCGTAACTTAAATTTTCAAAATTTCATAAGCTTCTTTTACTGTGTGATTGACAATTTCGTTCCATCATATCCTTTTTGTAACTCTTGAATAGTTTTATCTTTTGGAATACATTCGTTGCACTCAACTAAACACTTTTGTTTTAAAATTTTGTTTTCATTTTCAAGACTATCACATTTTTGTGTAAGCTTTTCATTTTCTTGTTTCAAGAATTTTTCATTTTCTAACATTTCATTACATTTTTCTTTAAAAATATTTTCTATTTTAGTCAAGTAAATATCTCTGGATCTTAGATTTTCATCCTTTTCAGTATAAGCTTTGCTCATTTCCATGCATTTCTTGCACTGTTTATCAGTTTTATGATTAGATTTATCTAATATTTCAGAATATTCAGATTGAGTTTTTACCTTAGTGTTTGACACCTTGGCTTCTTTTATCGTCTTTTTCTGATCTTTCATCCCTTGTTTCTCTACAACTTTTTCCTCTACCTTCGCATTAACTTTCTTCACCTGCTGTTCTTCAACAACATCTCCATCAACCATTTTTTCTTTCTTCACCTCCTTCACCATTTTCTGACTCTCAGCCACAATCTCCTCCACTGTCTTCTTCTTCTTTTCCAAGCTCGCATAGATCACTTTGTTTATTTCTTCTTCTATGTTTTCTCGGTAGTGTGGAATCTCTCTGAGCCCTCGACACCAAACATCAACAGTTGGAATTGCAGCAACTAATGCTTCAAAATCTACCTCATCGGGATCAACTGTCGGATTTCCTTTAGGATCAACATAACATTCTTTCTCTACATCCCATCTTCTCGCCCACCTTGCTTCTTTGTAAGCATTGTATACATTATCCAAATAACCTCGTGCCTCTTCTTCCTCTCGGCTTCTTTTAATCTCAGCAACCAACACCCATTTTTGTTCTTCTCTCATCTTTGAATTTTCCACTTGTTATCATCTTGAATATCATCATGAAGCGTTAACATAGCTTGTTTCTTCTCTTTAGATGAACCTTCTTCATTCTGTTTCCTTGTCGGTTGCTCGTTGTTGTGATGATAGATAACTTTCTTGTAATAATCATCATGAAAAGGATTCACACTATCATCAGCTTTGTTGTTTGTGCATTCCCTTTTGAAGTGCCCCTTTTGTTTGCATTTAAAGCAAGTAACTTTAGTTTTATCAAAACCTATCTTTGTGTCATGGACTTCCAATCACTTTCTCCCTATGATCTCCATGAACCGTTGAGCCCTCCTGATGACGCTTGCCATGCACCAACGAATATCCATGAGCTCCATCTCTTCAGGATCAACTTGATCATAATATTCTTTGGTCATGTTTGGATTACCGATCTTTCCTGCAATTAAACCTTCATAAGATCCCAGAATAGAAGCTAAGAAATTCATGTGTTGTCTAGCGAAATCAGTGTTCAAATGCGGAGAATCTTTCCAGTCTTGATTTTGATTGGATTTGGATGATGCAGAAGATGAATGATATCCTGGATCATAGCTTGAAGACTTATTTTTCGATGAATCACCAGAATTTTCTGCACTGAATGTTGTTATGATCTTTGGAGATTCGTTGTTCTGTAGCAAACTTCTTCGGTAGTACAGATCAACATTCTGCTGATAACTATACCTGGACATTTTGTTTTGTTTCTGTAACATCAGATCATGTCCCTCTAGTTTTTCAATCAGACCATCCAACGTTATTTCATCATATTTGACATCATTTTTCAACACAATCATAAAAGTTTTCCAATCTTCCTCATTAGGTAACGCCTCGACAAGTTTGTCAACAATCTTTTCTTTGTCTTTGTGAATTCCAAACCTCTCTAACTCAATCTTCATATGACAAAATCTTTGGATCATTTTTCAAACAGTCTCTCCTTTCATACAACCGAAGAGATCAAACTCTTTTTTCAGCAAAGAGATTTTGTTTTTCTTGATGTCTTTGCCACCTTCAGCTTTCAGCTTTAGAGCTTCCCACATTGACTTGTATGTTTCACCATGTTGTAGCAAAAACAAAATATCTTCTCTAACCGATTGTTGTAATAATGTTACCATTTTTAGTTCATCAGAATGTTTTTCTCTCTCGATTATTGAATATTCTGGAACTGGAAGTAATACAATTTTATCAGTTACAGGTTTTTTATATCCGTAAATCATCATAACCCAACTTTCATAGGCATAAGCTTTCACCCAATTTTCAAATATTGTGCTCCACCAATGATAATCTTCGATATTCATTAGTTTAGGTGGCCTTTGGTGATTTCCGTAAAACTTGTTGCTTCTGATGTCTCGGAAGTGAATGCATTATAAAATGTGTTGTAAAATTCTTCAGCCATGATTCTGATCTTTAAACAACCTGCAAAATAAGCAAACACTTGATCAAATCTGAAAATCAAACAACACAATGCGTTCATACGAAGCTGAATGATGCCTTCGTACGAAGCTGGAAAGCAAACTAATCAGATAGATGTGAGTTCGTACGAAGCTGGGTTCGTATGAAGTCAGATTTTACACAAACACAATTTTGAACTGGGTTTGTGGGTTCGTACAAGGCTAGGTGTATGGCTTCGTATGAGCTACGTTGCGAAGAACATATTCACGTTTTTCATGGTTTTTCACTGATTTCAGTATGATTTTGTGCGAATTTTGATCTAAAAATTTGTAGGATTGATTAAAACTGTTTTTCACACGTTATATAAAAAACTTAGACAATTTTAACCGTGGAATCTCTATAGATCTGAGTTTAAAGTTCAAATAAAATGAGAAGAAGATGAGTAGATGTCACACCCTGTCTTTTTGAGGAAGCGTGTTGTGTGACTCGATCAGTTTTCATTGCATACGATAGTAATAAACAACTACATGATTAAAATAAACGACGTTCATCCATTAATAAGTTTAAAACATTACAAAACATAAGTTGTTCAAGTATCAACAAACATAAGTATTAAATTTAAGTTACAAACCTACATAAGATTTAAAGTTCCATAGAAGGACTTGTTTAACAAAAGATTAGTTTCACGAGGCTTTGCATCCTATATCTCATCAAGGATGAGATATACGAATCAAACACTCCAAAAGTGGATGGCATCGAGACTTGAAATTTAAAGCTTGAAAACAACGCCAGCACCAAAGATCCATCTAATTCCCTGAAATACATGTAAGTTTGAAAACAATCAACAAAAGTTGAGCGAGTTCATGCGCTTTGAGTGAGTTCCAAATAAAATTGTAAACATTTGAGAGATCTTTTAACACCAGGTATGTAAAGCGTCTATGAACAGATCATTAATGTTTTGCAAGGACATTAATATGTGTGGTGACATAGGAAGCACTCAAACCTAGAGGATTTCCTCCGGTCTATCCGGCTCGAACAACAAAAGCATTACATAAGCCACACAAGGACCCAAGAGTGGGGCTCGCTACACCCGATAGATCTACCACCTTTGCCCCTCGGTCTTAAACAAGATTAATGGCACTTAACAGAGATACTATTCGTCCACATGATCTAACAGTTCATTCCCTAGCTAAACCATACAATCGAGACATGTATTTCACCCTCGAGAGTTATAAATCCGAAAACAATGAAGAGAAAAGGGGGGACATGAACTCACAAGTTTGCGTCCGTACAGTGTGCGCTCAAAGTCGATTTCCTCGGGTCGTGTCGCTACCTACAAACATGCTAGGTTTTGTTAGACACCTCAGTCTTGTGACGACTCTCAGTCTTAATTATTTATTAGGGCTTGTTTTGGAATTGTGTTTGCTTTTAGTTGCACTTTTGGTGTATGATGTATATATATAATTTTCATAATTATATATAATTCTAAGCTTAATATATTAGTTAAAATACTATATTTTAACTTATATTATTTTCATGCATTGCTCATATATCATAAGGGTTTTGTTAAAAGTAATATATTTTTAACTCGTTTTGATATATAGTTTCCATATACGTGTGTTTGTAGTTTTCATAACCAAAAATACCGTTTGATGAGTATTTCACATTGTATTCTCATATTTATGTACAATACTTGTATAAGGGTATTTTTACCAAGTGTTGGTAGTATATGTTGGCAAGTATTTGTACGTATAGGAATACGTATATTTTTGTATCTATAAAGTATTTCATACTTAATATATGTTTTGTTTTTCAAGAATATTATTCTTACACAATTATAACCATAGTTCTTGCATTCTTAAGATATATATTTTAAGATATGTTCATAGAAAATACCTATTTCTTAGACTTGGTAAAGATAGATTTTCACATATATCTTAAAAATAATTTATTTTTAAGATTAAGACTAGAAAAATATATAATTTTAGTTTCCACCCAAAATAATATATTTTTAAGTTATTTATGAAAAATAAATATTCTCATGCATTTCAAAATAATAATATATTTCCTTGTTTGACAAAATATGGTATATTTTCATAATACTTCTTGTAAAAATACATACTTTGTCATTTGTTCGGTTTAGAAAATACCGTTTACCAAGCTTTGTTATAATACAAATTAAATTCCAGAATATTTATATAATTTGTCTGATATGTCCATTTGTCCAAAAGTCCAATATTTGTGTCCATAATATATATTCATATTCTTGTAATTCTTGTAATTTCTTTAATTACAATTTTTGGTATTTGTGTGGTATATTATTTCAAGTCCCTAAATTTTAATATAACTAATACAAATAATATACACATAGCACATAGTTTATGTGGTCTCTAAATATATATTTTCCTAAATATATATTTAGTCATTTTTATTTTTGAAAACCAACCTCCATTATTTGTATTTTTATACCAAAAATTATGGAAATTTCTATATTTAAAACCATTAATCAAAATTACTTGTAAGAACTTGTTAAAAATATATTTTGCAAGTGTTTAAATTTTATAAATGTTTCGCCATAGTTTCCTTTGTAAAATGGAGGTTTCCACGCTTTCAAAGCATATCATTTTCTTTTCAAAATCATCAACAATTCATCTACCACAATTTACAATCCTAACATATGCATAAAAATGCATTTTTCATGAAATTATGAACTTGAAAGTTTGTAAAAATTTGTAGTCTTTTAACCAAGTGTTAAACATGTTCTTTGAACTTCAAAAACATGGTTTGTTCTTTAGTATAAACTAACTTGTAAAAATTCACACTTTACAACTTGTGATCCGTTTTTATAAAAATTCATTTTCTTCCACTTTTCATGTTCTAAATACTCAACAATTAAAATTCTAGATCGGCCCAATCTTTTACTAAAAGGATTGAGCCGTGTAACAAGTTTAATTACTTTCAAGAATCAAAATCATGCTTATCATGTAGTAAACTTTATTCTTTGAAACTTTACTCTTTCAAGTCTTTGATTTTTCAAGAATCATACTTGGTAGGAATCAAATCCTACATTTAAACATGATTATTTTTGAAGTTCATCCTTCACATAACACATGTTCAACATAGATCTTTCAAGATCCTTTCACATACTTGTTAGATCATGTGTTTAATCATCATCTAACAAGTCTTTATGTTGTGTTCATCATCATACACATAAACAATCATCAAACAACTTCATCACATAACATAAACAACCTGTTTTCTTATGATTTTTGGTTTGGTTCATGTGTTCATCTTCTTTGTTTTGTAAGATCCTTTAGATTTTTAGTTCTACATATGTTACACCTACTAAAGCAAGATGAAAAATAGGTTCACAAGAAACTTACTACTAGCACAAGGCTAGGGTAGAAACAAGATGGTGAAGATGAAGAGAATGACACAAAGATGGTGGTTAATAGCTCCAAAGAGTGGTCCTTGAGTTCCTTGTGCTTGATACCTTCTTAGTTCACCTTGAGACACCTTGTGTTAACCTTGGATGAGCTTGAATTTAGTGGAAGATGATGATAGGGGGGGGGGGTACTTACGGCCGAGAGTGAGGGAAAGGATGTCACACCCCGACCACGTAAAACAACAAATCGTGGCGGAAACGTCGGGGAGTGTTGTAACAGAATTATTGTTTCAAACCATGGATACAAAGAGTTTCATTTTATTGAATATTAAACATTGTCTTAAAGTTAAACAAGGAAGTCAAACACAGTCTATCGTTGTTATTAAATCACTAAGGCCTCGTCCGGTCCTAAGTGAACATGCATCCTAGCAATCACATCAAGCAACTTCACCTGAAACATATGTAAAAACAAAGTCAGCAAAGATATGCTGGCAAGTACATAGGGTTTTGAGAGTGTCGGATTCATGGCTAGTTTACATGTTGCAATACTTAATTAAAAACCTTGTTTTGAAAAGTATTGTATTGCGGCATAACTAACCAACTCAAATCAAGTTGGTTATAGTGTATAAAATCTCGTAGCCATGATTCTTAACCCAAAACATTTGTTTAATAAAGTCTCGTTAATAAAACTCGTTTAGTTTATATCGTTTCGAAAACCTCGTTTGTGTGACATCGCTTCCAATTGTTTACCCAAGTGAACTAAATAACGTCACGGTATGTAATATAATGATAACATATATATATAGGAAGTACCAGCGGCGTATCCACCATGCTTTCATCACATTACACCCGTCCCGTTATCTAAACACTAACCGAAGACCAATCGTTTACCCAAATCGTTTAATTCGTTAATAATTGCTTTAGTCGTTTAAATCATTCTCGTTTTAGATCGTGAAACTACTTTTGGTCGTCTCGCTAATAACATTCAAACCTTTGTGACTCGTCTATTGTTCAACTCGTTTTCGCATTAACAAACCTCCAAAGGGTAAGTTAACAATCATCAGATTCAGTCGTTAACCACCTAACCCACACATAACCATGGGTCCGGTCTGATAACGGGATTTGTCGGATCCTATGGTACTATAACCTAATACTGGTCGGCTTGATCAATGCTAATGAATGTCATTCGTTATGTAACTACCACCAACAAGTTTGTTCACATTATCGAAATCGTTATTAGTTTTGTATAAACCATCTCAATCGTTTTGAAACCATCGTTAGAATATTGAAATCCTTTTGATACATATGAATCACCCCAAAACAATCGAAAATAGTAAAAAGAGGGGATCTATGTACTCACCTTTGGGTGCGTTTTTATATGTTAACACAATCCCTCAAATCGTTTATTCATCCTAAATTAAATAAGAATGCTTTAATAATTAAAAACCCACAAAATCCATGCAAAATGCTACTTATGTCATTTCTGTTTTAATATATAAAACTGGACTGTTTTTGGGCATTTAAATAAAATAGTTAACTTATTCCAAAAATTCCCAAATTTTTATAGAATGTCTTATACGATCCAAATATTATGGTGTAAAAATATCGGGGTCCAATTCATTATCATTATTTTATAGAAAATCGTTTACCAGACTGCAATCAGATTTGTTACTTTCTGATTGCAGTCTACGAAATAATTTATCTAAAATTTATCGTAAGTCCGTTTGATGTAATTCTAGTTGGAGGATCACGGCGACAACGGTGACCATCTACAGTATAAATTTCATGAGTTGTTTTTGCATAGATTTCAAGTTATAACTAAAAACTTTTCGCCTATTTACTGCAGTAAAAACACAGCTCTAGCTGCTGTTACGAAACAGGTCTTTAAAAATAGTAAATGAAGTCCAAAAATTATGAATCCGGTGCCATTAGAACCGTATTTCCTAATACATAATTCTAGACTTCAGAAAATACAATTTTCATTTTATTAAAGTCCTGTTACAGCCTGTTGAAGTCGGCTGAAATGTAAATCAGCATGTTTCTTGTTCATATTTCTTGTTTAAACTCTTTAGTGTTCTAGTAAATTTCATCATACTATATATCTTGACTAAGAGTAAAATGAAGCAAGGTGTAATAAGACTTACTATTAGCTTATAGCTAGGGAAGAAACACTAGAGAAAAATGAGTGGATAAAAGCTTATAGTAGAGGTCCTTGATGATCCGTGAGTTCCACACTTCATAAATCACCTTTGTGCATCTTGTAGTAACCTTGGAACACTTGAACTTGAAACAAAAGAATTGATAATGTATGGTAGGTGTTCGGCCGAGACTTATTATGGGAGGTGGAGTTTGTTGTTGTTTGATGGGTTTCTTGAAATCCCACTAAGTCCTTCATCCAATGCTTAGCATGCTCCAACATGTTCAGGAATCTCACTAACTCCAAGAGTATGTGGCATGGGGAAATAGGAAAGATTGGAAGGAATCTTTGGAATGTCTACATAGTGCCGTAAGTTGGAGATGGGGGGGGGGGGGTTAAATGAAAGTTATTTGGTAAATAGGTGATTAGTTAGGGGGTGCTATGGGTAAGTGTTAGTGTTGGTGGGGGACATGCATGATCACACTTCTCCAAGGAATAGAATATTGCAAAGATCTAGAGAATATTTGGGTGTGGTCACCCACATGTTGACCGTAAATGCATATGGGGAGGGGGTCCATGTGCAACTTTTTATATAAATATGCTATATGTAGGCTAAAACGGGTGTTTAACTGGATACCAGTTATTTTATCTAGCGTTTAAATCCCGGTTTATGGCGTTCTAAATTATTTATATTATTCTATAAAAATAAACTCGCCAAAATATTACTGAAATAAATTTCAGTTGCCAAGACTGGCTGCGTTGTCTGCGTTTTGCAGTAGAAGCACTATGTCGCGCAGAAGCACACGGTACGCGCTTAAACTTGAAAAATAACGTTTTTAGGCGTTTTAATTTATTTTTCAACACGGACCTGATGAAAATAATATTTTAATCATAACAGAATATTTTCGGGGTTTAAATATTATCCGGGCGGTCACCAACGTTCGTTTCGCAGTTTTGTCGTAAATAGTCCTTTAGTTCAAATAAACATGTTTTTTTTGCCATACCGAATCTTCGAAACTTATTTCTAAGTTATGTAAAGGATATTTAGGGTATGTTTAGCTTACGTCACAGTTCCGGAGTGTACGTTGCATTAAACTGATTGCGTTTATGCACCAGTTTGCGTATAACCTTCCAGAAAGTGATTTAAAGCTTGAAATCGTAATCGAATCAAATTGTAAAATCATTAAACACAATTGCACATATAATAATGCCAAAACACATATAACAACACCAAAGCACATTATTTTATTGATAACCAACATTGTTTTACATTATACGGTGCTTACAGAACACAGTTGTCACAGTCTCCCCTACTTTAGGAAATTTCGTCCCGAAATTTTATTTCGAGGAAACTTGTGAAAGCTTGAAATATGAAGTCGAAAAGATAAGACAACACCGGTTAGAGTTCCGAACTTCTAGTAACTTAAATAACATTATGCTTGCAAGGTAAGAGGGACACTTATATACAAGTATATGAAGCGTCATTGGTGCGTCCACCGTACCTCCATTACATTGTTCACGTTTCGTTATTGTTGTCACTATTGGTTCTTACACATGATAAATCTTACTGTGGTTTCCGTGCACTGAATTTTTATAATTATGTACGCGTCCATAATTACTTAATTCCTTGCATAGTCCACACAGTGCATTTAATAATGTGTAGGGGAAAAACCAAATGAATGAACATGTGATGAGTGTGACTGGACCACCATAGGGTCCTTTCAGCTATATCATCACATGCCACTCTTAACCGGATTCTGAATCAATCTTTAACTAGACCACTCAAGGGTCTATTTTCAAATCATGGAATGGTACTATATAACCCAAGGGTCTTAACTACCACGTAGAAGCCCATTAAGGATTTAAGATAGTACCTTCTGAATATCCTATTATGAATCCCTCATATGAGGATATGGAAGATTCTATGAGGATTTGGATAATGAAAATCGGATCACATAATAAGAGAGAACCCTATACACATAATCGCATTAATCGTTTAACTTGACCCTTAATTTGTTATCTTTGGACACGGGTATTTAAAGTATACCAGGAATCCAATCCGTGGATTTCATTTGGCACTTTAAATATTATCAAGAATCTAACTATGAAGATAGGAGGATCATAATAGGAATTTGGTTTGCCCTTATTGAGTTGTAATGTACATATTAAGGTGTACAAGGAATCCAATCAGGGCTCCGATTTGGGCGATAATCACCCACAAGGATTCTTAAAATAGAGCAACCCATCGCCCTTCCGTTTCGAGTTTAAGCTCGTGTTGAAGTAGTAGCTCATATTACAATAAGCCTTCGTTTACACAAAATCGTTGTTCTTGAAGGACACGAGATTGAATATCAGATAGAGTTCAAACAGAATGAAGCTTGACTCGTTCCTTTCGGCTAAGCGCATCGGCTACGACATTCGCCTTACCAGGAAGGTAGCGAATCTCGAGATCGTAATCGCTCAAGAGCTCAAACCATTGTCGCTGCCTCATGTTCAGCTCCTTCTGATTAATGGCGTGCTGGGGACTTTTGTGGTCTTGTGAAAACCACACACTTCATTCCATGGGGGTAGTGTCTCCAGATTTTGAGAGCAATTACCACAGCACCTAACTCAAGATCACGAGTTGTGTAGTTCTTCTCGTGAACTTTCAACTGTCTTGATGCATATGCTATGACTTTACCTTATTGCATAAGAACACAACTAAAGCCTAGATTCGATGCGTCATAAAAGACAACGAAATCATTGTTTCCATTGGGCAAGGACAAAACAGGAGCATCACATAGCTTCCATTTCAGCGTTTGGAACGCTACTTCTTGCTTAGATCCCTACTTCAAAGGCTTATTCTTCTGAGTCTAAGCAGTGAGTGGAACCGCGATCATTGAGAAATTAGAAATGAATCGACGATAACAACCAGCAAGACCAAGAAATGATCGAATCTCTTTAGGTGTCATCGGTGTATTCCAATCCTTAATAGCTGCTATTTTGCAAGGATTCACATGAATACTCTGCTTGTTGACTACATGACCCAAAAACTGAACTTCTTTAAGCCAAAATTCACACTTGGAGAATTTAGCGAAAAGTTTGTTCCTTCTTTAGGAGTTCCAATGTCAAACGAAGATGTTGTTCGTGATCGGCTCGAGACTTTGAATAAATGAGAATATCGTCGATGAACACAATAAAGAACTTGTCTAAATAAGGTCTACATACCCTATTCATTAAGTCCATGAAGATAGCTGGGGCATTCGTCAAACCAAAAGGCATTACAGTGAACTCGTAATGCCCATATCTTGTACGGAAAGCAGTTTTGGGAAAATCTTCTTCGAGTACACGAAGTTGATGATACCCAGATCGTAGGTCGATCTTGGAAAAGCATACAGCACCTTGCAGCTGGTCGAAGAGATCATCAATTCTAGGTAGGGGATATCGATTCTTGATGGTAAGTTTATTAAGCTCACGATAATCGATACACATTCGAAAAGATCCATCTTTCTTCTTCACAAAGAGAACAGGAGCTCCCCAAGGCGAATAGCTCGGACGGATGAATCCTTTATCAGACAACTCTTGAAGCTGTTTCGATAACTCTTGCATCTCTGACTGTGTAAGACGATAGGGTGCTTTTGTAATCGGGTTGGCATTGGGTGCAAGGTCAATATGAAACTCGACTTGACGAACTGGAGGCAAACCAGGCAGTTCATCGGGAAACACCTCTGGATAATCCCGAACAATCGGAATATCCTGAATACTTTTGCTCTTGCCTTTCTCCTCGGTGACATGTGCCAGGAAAGCAACATATCCTTTTCGCAAATAACTTTGGGCCTTTGTACATGACATAAGCTTCAAACCACCAGATGGTTTTTCACCAAGAACTCCCAGAACATCACCAGACGGAAGAGGGATATGAACAATCTTATCGAAACAAACCACCTCAGCATGTTGTTTGGTTAACCAATCCATCCTTTTGATAATGCCGAAACTCCCAAGTTGCATCGGTGTGAGGTCAAAAGGTGATTATCAAAGCTAAATTGACAGTCGCAAATAACATAATTGAGTACAAAAAGTAACTTTGATAGATAGGGGTTTCCTTAGTTATCTAACCAAGGAATTAAAGTGATTACTTAGATTGCCAATTTTGTTTCTTAGAATGAAACGAGCACTTAGCATCTTCGAGGAAATCATGAGCGATCATATGAACAAGAGAACTACAAATACGGTTCTTTTGGTGTAGGTATAATAGGGTATGCCATACACACATGCAACTATATTTGTACATCGGAATTGCAAATAAAGATTTATTTATAAACAAAAATCAATTGTTTCCGAGTTCAAAGGAAAACACTAGAAACATAAACATAAGATTCGGATTATTCAAGGCAGCAGCTTCTTCTAATCGGCCAAATGCTCATCCATGGGTCGGATTTGCATTGATAAACTTTGGGGCATTTGTTCCTGAAATGAGCCATTTCGCCACAGTTGTAGCAAGTACCAGGCGGAATACGAGCTCGTGCTGGATTTGCTTGAATAGCAGTAGGATCTGCAACAGTTTTATTCTGGATCGCAAAACGACATGTTTTGACCAAATGTCCCCATCGTCCATAGTGGGTACATTTGAAACATGGTGTTTGATCTGGATGATGACCATTGCATTGATTGCACAAGGGAGCAGTTCCCAAGTACGGCTTCTTGGCTGGTGGTGCTGCCACCTGGCTAGGTTCTGCTTGTTTTGGTGCAACGGCTACGGGATCCTTTGAAGCTTTACGCTTCTTTGATTTTTTTGAAGGCTCGGCTTCTGCTTCCTTTGATGCTTCTTGGGTGGCTTCATTATTGAGACGAGACATGGCGACAGCTAATTCAACAGTCTTCAGGATTACTTCGCCTATCCGCTGGGCAAATTTAGCAGTTTGCTCGGACATTTGAATGTCGTTGCGATGATGAGACATTCTAGAGGAAGTGAAAGACATAGGAGAAAACAAGTGAAATGTTATCGGATAATTAAAATAGAACAACAACGCATAAAAGGTGCGATTATTTGTTTGTTACTTAAGGCAAACAAACGTGATGGTAGTTAATCAAAGTAAACGGGTCATATTAATGTATCGCCGAAGGCATGCTTGCCTATAAGTGAACACTCATCCCAAGAGTTCCCAGGTAAGAGTGACTGGTCTGATACTGCAGATTTGTACGAACAATCTAGCCTTAGACAGAAAACTCAGGGTGCAGGCATTCACTCTTCCAGTTCGCACGTGTTCACATTATAAGACCCAAACTTTGACGAAATTTGAAAACTTAAAGGGTTCAAAACCTTACAATAAATCATCCTAGAACAGATGATTGGTTTTCAAAGCGGATTCGAAATTTTCGTTCTTGTTGCGGTTATCACCTAAGGATAGGTGACGGTATTGTTTTAAGATCTAAACACAAGAAAACTCGCGTTAGGGTCCTAGGAAGGTTATAGACTAGGTCAAAGTATTACTAATAACCTAATTCCCTATAACCATGAGCTCTGATACCAACTCTTCTATCACACCCCGACCACGTAAAACAACAAATCGTGGCGGAAACGTCGGGGAGTGTTGTATCAGAATTATTGTTTCAAACCATGGATACAAAGAGTTTCGTTTTATTGAATATTAAACATTGTCTTAAAGTTAAACAAGCAAGTCAAACACAGTCTATCATTGTTATTAAATCACTAAGGCCTCGTCCGGTCCTAAGTGAACATGCATCCTAGCAATCACATCAAGCAACTTCACCTGAAACATATGTAAAAACAAAGTCAGCAAAGAAATGCTGGCGAGTACATAGGGTTTTGAGAGTGTCGGATTCATGGCTAGTTTACATGTTGCAATACTTAATTAAAAACCTTGTTTTGAAAAGTATTGTATTGCGGCATAACTAACCAACTCAAATCAAGTTGGTTATAGTGTATAAAATCTCGTAGCCATGATTCTTAACCCAAAACATTTGTTTAAGAAAGTCTCGTTAATAAAACTCGTTTAGTTTATATCGTTTCGAAAACCTCGTTTGTGTGACATCGCTTCCAATTGTTTACCCAAGTGAACTAAATAACGCCACGGTATGTAATATAATGATAACATATATATATATAGGAAGTACCAGCGGCGTATCCACCATGCTTTCATCACATTACACCCGTCCCGTTATCTAAACACTAACCGAAGACCAATCGTTTACCCAAATCGTTTAATTCGTTAATAATCGCTTTAGTCGTTTAAATCATTCTCGTTTTAGATCGTGAAACTACTTTTGGTCGTCTCGCTAATAACATTCAAACCTTTGTGACTCGTCTATTGTTCAACTTGTTTTCGCATTAACAAACCTCCAAAGGGTAAGTTAACAATCATCAGATTCAGTCGTTAACCACCTAACCCACACATAACCATGGGTCCGGTCTGATAACGGGATTTGTCGGATCCTATGGTACCATAACCTAATACTGGTCGGCTTGATCAATGCTAATGAATGTCATTCGTTATGTAACTACCACCAACAAGTTTGTTCACATTATCGAAATCGTTATTAGTTTTGTATAAACCATCTCAATCGTTTTGAAACCATCGTTAGAATATTGAAATCCTTTTGATACATATGAATCACCCCAAAACAATCGAAAATAGTAAAAAGAGGGGATCTATGTACTCACCTTTGGGTGCGTTTTTATATGTTAACACAATCCCTCAAATCGTTTATTCATCCTAAATTAAATAAGAATGCTTTAATAATTAAAAACCCACAAAATACATGCAAAATGCTACTTATGTCATTTCTGTTTTAATATATAAAACTGGACTGTTTTCGGGCATTTAAATAAAATAGTTAACTTATTCCAAAAATTCCCAAATTTTTATAGAATGTCTTATACGATCCAAATATTATGGTGTAAAAATATCGGGGTCCAATTCATTATCAGTATTTTATAGAAAATCGTTTACCGGACTGCAATCAGATTTGTTACTTTCTGATTGCAGTCTACGAAATAATTTATCTAAAATTTATCGTAAGTCCGTTTGATGTAATTCTAGTTGGAGGATCACGGCGACAACGGTGACCATCTACAGTATAAATTTAATGAGTTGGTTTTACATAGATTTCAAGTTATAACTAAAAACTTTTTGCCTATTTACTGCAGTAAAAACACAGCTCTAGCTGCTGTTACGAAACGGGTGTTTAAAAATAGTAAATGAAGTCCAAAAATTATGAATCTAGTGCCATTAGAACCGTATTTCCTAATACATAATTCTAGACTTCAGAAAATACATTTTTCATTTTATTAAAGTCCTGTTACAGCCTGTTGAAGTCGGCTAAAATGTAAATCAGCATGTTTCTTGTTCATATTTCTTGTTTAAACTCTTTAGTGTTCTAGAAAATTTCATCATACTATATATCTTGTCTAAGAACAAAATGAAGCAACGTGTAATAAGACTTACTATTAGCTTATAGCTAGGGAAGAAACACTAGAGAAAAATGAGTGGATAAAAGCTTATAGTAGAGGTCCTTGATGATCCGTGAGTTCCACACTTCATAAATCACCTTTGTGCATCTTGTAGTAACCTTGGAAACCTTGAACTTGAAACAAAAGAATTGATAATGTATGGTAGGTGTTCGGCCGAGACTTATTATGGGAGGTGGAGTTTGTTGTTGTTTGATGGGTTTCTTGAAATCCCACTAAGTCCTTCATCCAATGCTTAGCATGCTCCAACATGTTCAGGAATCTCACTAACTCCAAGAGTATGTGGCATGGGGAAATAGGAAAGATTGGAAGGAATCTTTGGAATGTCTACATAGTTCCGTAAGTTGGAGATGGGGGGGGGGGTTAAATGAAAGTTATTTGGTAAAGAGGTGATTAGTTAGGGGGTGCTATGGGTAAGTGTTAGTGTTGGTGGGGGACATGCATGATCACACTTCTCCAAGGTATAGAATATTGCAAAGATCTAGAGAATATTTGGGTGTGGTCACCCACATGTTGACCGTAAATGCATATGGGGAGGGGGTCCATGTGCAACTTTTTATATAAATATGCTATATGTAGGCTAAAACGGGTGTTTAACTGGATACCGGGTATTTTATGTAGCGTTTAAATCCCGGTTTATGGCGTTCTAAATTATTTTTATTAATCTATAAAAATAAACTCGCCAAAATATTACTGAAATAAATTTCAGTTGCCAAGACTGGCTGCGTTGTCTGCGTTTTGCAGTAGAAGCACTATGTCGCGCAGAAGCACACGGTACGCGCTTAAACTTGAAAAATAACGTTTTTAGGCGTTTTAATTTATTTTTCAACACGGACCTGATTAAAATAAGATTTTAATCATAACAGAATATTTTCGGGGTTTAAATATTATCCGGGCGGTCACCAACGTTCGTTTCGCAGTTTTGTCGTAAATAGTCCTTTAGTTCAAATAAACATGTTTTTTTTTGCCATACCGAATCCTTCGAAACTTATTTCTAAGTTATGTAAAGGATATTTAGGGTATGTTTAGCTTACGTCACAGTTCCGGAGTGTACGTTGCGTTAAACTGATTGCGTTTATGCACCAGTTTGCGTATAACCTTCCAGAAAGTGATTTAAAGCTTGAAATCGTAATCGAATCAAATTGTAAAATCATTAAACACAAGTGCACATATAATAACGCCAAAACACATATAACAACACCAAAGCACATTGTTTTATTGATAACCAACATTGGTTTACATTATACGGTGCTTACAGAACACAGTTGTCACAGAGGAGAAAAGAGTGATGGTGATTTTTTTGTGATAATGAAAATGATGGTGATGAGTTGTAGATAAGGAGTTAAACCCCTTGGTCATTAACTTCCCTCCACTCCATTAACCTTAGGTTCAAAATCTAGCATCTTTGACTAACAATGTTTTTAGTCAACATGATTAGTGGGGTGGGTCCCTTAGGGGACGGTTAACATTGGGGGGGGGGGGTGTTGATTGTTTAAAAATGGTTAAGAATTAAGATGATGAAGTTAAGTATCATTTTATTAAGGAAGTTATATGTTTAGGGTTCTTGATGTATAAGAAGGTGTTTGAGACCATAAACTAGTTTCATGTCATGAAAATATTGCTAACTGGTTCATAAGATGTTTTTAGATGTGCTCGGGTGTTCGTTTAGTTATCGGATCGCTTAAATGATTAACATTGGTAGCTTGTATAGCACATTCTGCTATTATGTCGTGATAATGTTTCCAACACTTTTTAAGTTACTCTGAACATTCTGACGTTATTTCTGATTATTACGTAAGCTATAAAATACTGAATTTTGCTAAATTTTACTGTTTTAGCTAGTTTTAGTTAGTTTCGGGCAGTTTTTAGTGTTTGTTTGTCTCTCGGGAAGCATTAACATAAACCCTTACTTTCTCACATGAGGTTTAGTATAACCCTGGTTTTGGGACTCAATCTATGTCCTATATGTGTTGTTTGTCTGAGTACTGAACTCCTGTCAGCACTACTAGTTTATCTGATAAGTGTACTAGTTAGTTCTGTGCACTGTCTAATCTGTTTCAAGTCGCGACCAATAAAAATAAGTATCATGCATCATGAAATGTTTTTGTGAGTTCTTTAAATGTATGCCAAGAAATCATGCACATCAGACGTTCAAAATACACAACCACATAATGTTAAACATTGTTCACATGTAAGAAAATTACTAAAAAATTGTCAATTGTCACATTCTCCCCCCGTTAAAAAAATTTCGTCCCGAAATTCAAGCTGCGTTATCGGTTGCTGGGGAGTTTTGAAACAAATGAGGGGTACTTAGACTTGATTTGATCTTCACGTTCCCATGTAAACTCTGGACCGTGACGTGAATTCCAACGAACTTTGACTAGCTTTATATGACTTCTTCGTGTCTTGTGGACCTTCCAATCCGTAACCTCAACAGGTTCTTCGGTAAATTGGAGTTTGTCGTTGACGTGAATCTCATCTCCTGGAATGACGACTGTTTCTTGAGTAGGACTTTTCTTGAGATTAGACACGTGAAACGTGTCGTGTACACTGCTGAGTTCTTCTAGAAGTTTTAACTTGTATGCAACGGTTCCGATCTTCTCCAGAATTTTGAAAGGTCCAATGTAACGCGGGTTCAACTTTCAACGCTTTCCAAATCTTACTACACTTTTCCAAGGCGAGACTTTCAACAATACCATGTCTCCAACCTCAAATTCTAATGGTCTACGTCGTTTGTCGGCATAGCTCTTCTGCCTATCTCGAGTAGTCTTGATACGGTCACGTATCTGAGCAATCTTATCTATGGTTTCCTGAATCAATTCTGGACCAATGAGTTGTTTATCTCCGGTCTCCGCCCAACACAACGGGGACCGACACTTTCGCAGATACAAAGCTTCAAACGGGGCGGCCTAGATGCTAGTTTGATAGCTATTATTGTAGGAAAACTCCACTAAAGGCAAGTGAGTATCCCAACTTCCACCCAAGTCCATCACACAAGCACGTAACATGTCTTCCAAAGTTTGTATCGTTCGTTCACTCTGACCGTCTATCTGAGGGTGAAAGGTCATGCTAAGATTCAATTGAGATCCAAAGGCCTCTGAAACGTTTGCCAAATCCTTAACACAATCGACCATCTTGGTCTGATATGATAGAAACAGGCACTCCAAAACGTGCCACAATCTCCGTGAGGTATATTTCTGCCAGTTTCTTAGTGCTGTCTTTCTCACTGATCGGTAGAAAATGCGCGGACTTTGTAAGTCGGCCAACAATTACCCAAATCATATCATGGCCTCTTTGAGTTCTCAGTAACTTAGTAATGAAATCCATCGAGATTTGTTCCCATTTCCATACGGGAATATCAGGCTGTTGCAACAACCCTGAAGGCTTCTGGTATTCTGCCTTAACTTTGGCACATGTAAGACAGTTACCCACGTAAGCAGCAATATCGACTTTCATCTTAGGCCACCAATAAAAGTCCTTCAAGTCTTGGTACGTTTTGTCTGATCCCGGATGTATAGAGTACCTTGACTTATGAGCTTCATCCAAAATAAGTGCGCGTAGATTGCCAAAGAATGGAACCCAAACTCGCTCCATGAAGTACAATGTTCCGTCTTCCTTCGGCACCAATTTCACCTCCATACCACGTAAGGATTCGGCTCGTAGGTTATTCGGTTTAAGCGCTTCTTGTTGAGCCTCGCGAATCCGAGAAGTGAGATTGTTTTGTATGGTCATCTCTAAAGCTCGCACCCTTAGAGGTTTTGCACGCTCTTTGCGGCTCAAGGCATCTGCTAAAACATTCGCCTTGCCCGGGTGATACTTTATCCCATAATCATAATCATTCAATAACTCGACCCATCTTCGTTGACTCATGTTTAAGTCTTTCTGATCGAATATGTGCTACAAACTCTTATGGTCTGTAAAGAATGTGCAACGAGTACCATACAAATAGTGACGCCAGATTTTCAACACGAATATCACCGCATCAAACTCAAGGTCGTGCGTGGTATAGTTCTTCTCATGCACCTTTTGTGACAACCCTCACCAAACCAGGTATCCGTACGACTTTATTAATAATTAATTACTGCTTAATTACTGTGCTTGTTTGAAATTACTGATGAACTGCTACTTGATTTCTGATACATGTATATACCTGCATCATACTTTACTTACCGTCACTACATTATTTACATGTTGAACCTTAGTGACAAACATGATGCACAAAGAGCACAGTAGCACTATGAACGGATAACCTATTGAACATGCTGATAAAGCCAGCATCAGGCAGGCACTGCCTATAAGGCCGGTATGAGCCAGAAATATTTTACTACACTAGTGGTGAGTGTAGGGATACAAGGGTTGTAGAACTGCGTCTCTAGGAATAAGTTACAATGACTGGATGTGCCTAAAACGTACTCTAAGCACAAAAACTCAGCACTTTAATAAACGATTCAGCATCTAGCTACTCAATAAAGTGCCAAAACATAAGAAAAATATTCCTGACACTTTGAAGGAATAAGTTGTGTCACTAAAAATAATTATAACGACACTTTAAAGCTTGTTTAACGCTTTAACGGATCTCTATCCAACCGAGCAACCAGATTATATCCGGAACACAAAAATTTTGTCATTAACATTGTTTTTCTTTTTCTGAGCCAGTTAGGGTCCCTGAATACCCTAACACCCGCAATAGAGCACAACACACTACTAACCGGGTTAATCCCTAAACTTAACTAGATTAACCTAACTAATTTCCTTATGTTTGGTTGAAATCGAACTAGTACCCCCCCCCTTTACAAACCGTCCCCAAGAAGGGGGACACCCTTGTCCTTTTGTTGATTATTATAATCTTGTGCTTAATATCTAGAATACACAAAATCCAATGGTTAATTACCTTAAGCTTTGTCTATAAGTTAGATCCTTAGCACTACATAACCTTCACTTAACAAACTCAACACACACACACTCTCTCACTCTCTCAAAGGCTTCGGCCGAACACCCCACCACCATCCATCATATTTTCGAGTTTTGATCTTCTTATTCCAAGTGCATACAAGTGATAAGGATCGCGTATAAGGAACCTTGGTGCAATCGGAAGGCGAAGGACCTCACTACATTGCTTTTATCCCCGCATTTTTCGCTTAGATTCTTCCCTAGCCTCGAGCTAGTAGTAAGTTGCTTAAATCACCTTCTCGAACTATTTTAAAGTGGTTAATATGATTCGTAACGGTTAAAACTCGTAATCTTACAAAATAACACACAAAAGTCTACTAAAGACACTAAAAGTGATGGTTAAAAGCTCATATGTTGTGTAAATCTTGTAGTAATTGATTTGTGTGATTATTTGGACCCGATCTATGTTGTGGTAGCTCGGATCATCATTTAACCCGGATTGGTCATGATCTTGGATCATGACATAAGGTTGTTTTGGAAGTAACAAGGGTTAAAGGATGAAACTCTACCACACACGAATCATGAACTTGTGTAAAAGCGATTTTGCTTATGAAATAGTGTTTAAAACTAGTAGATCTATGTATCTACAAGCGGTATTTTCAAAGAACCAAGTATCAAAGAAATCATGTTTTCTAAAGACGGATCTTACACTAACACGAATGATTTTTAGAACACACAAGTGTGTAAACACTTGTGTAGCACAAAGTTTCGACAAAATAACTATTTTTGTAAAAGATGACGAAAAGTTGTAAAAACGGGATTTCTCTAAAAACGAGGTTTTTACAAAATCGGATGGATTTATATAGAGATCCGCTAAAAGTAATGGGATTTACTTCATAATATTAGAAAACTACAAGTTCATGAGATTCTTGCAAATTACATGTTTATTAACTGGTTTGATACGTTGAACATTGTTTTGATTGAATAAGAAAATTGTTGATTTGATTTACAAAAGAAAATGATATGCTTAAAAGCGTGGCCACCTCCAGTTACAGAGGAAACTCTGGCGAAATTTTTCTAAAATCCTAACACTTAGAATTATTTTCACTAAAAGTGTTAGAAATACTTTTCGACTTGTTTTCAAATTATAGATTTCGCCACGACTTAATTTACAAAACATCGGAGGTGGGATTTCACAAAATAAAACTTGGTAAATATATATTTAGTATATATATTTTTCATAAAGTCACTTGATATGTGTTTATGATTATTTTGTGAAAATACTAGTATTATTTTTAGGGTAAAAATAATACTATCGAATGTTAAGGGATCCAAAATAATACGAATGTCTCTACGATAATTATATAAGTTACACCGGTAATTATTATTACCACTCGATCGTTGAAACGTAACTTACACATTTTAAGGAAATATGACTTAATGCGTATTTTTGTCGAGGTATTATTTTGGGAAAACGTATGTAATAGAAAATATAATATTTTTGAGAAGAATATTTATATTTTGGAGTTAGAAATAAAATATATTTTAAGTGAGACTTAATAATATATTTCGAAATTATACGAACGCTCATGTATTAAATCCCCCATCCTTGGGAAGGAAAATGATTACCAAGTATACGAAAATATAAACACGAAATAGTTGCCTAACTATTTCCCAAAAAAAAAAAAACTTAAACCATAAAGCTAAGGCACGGCCGTCCGTCTAATAGAGTTAGTACGTGTAGGTCGTCACACAGCTGCTTGATCAGGAAGACATACTTGGTAGAGACGCACCACTGTGAGTTCATGTCCCCCTTTTCTCTTAACTGTTTTCAGTTTTCTAAACTACGGGGGTGAAATACATGTTACTTTGATTACAAGTACTTTATACATGGTATGGATAGCGTAAGGAGGTTTACTACTTAGATCATGTGAGTGGGTAGGAGCAACATGAGGCCATTAGTCCTCATGGTAGGACCGAGGGACTGGAGCGGTAGATCTATCTGGGTGTAGCGAGCCCAGCCCCAGGCCAAACTAGAAACGGACCTCGGGGTGACTTCGTGCCCAACGCATAAATCCGCTAGGTTTGAGTCTCCCTACTTGCACTTCACACATATCAATGGCCTTGCAAACCATTGGTGATCTCAATTCCCTTATTTGCTACATACCAGGATTATTTCTATACTTACAAAGGTTTATTTACTCACTTACACATGAACTCGCTCAACATTATTGTTGATTTTTCAACTTACATGTATTTCAGGGAATTAAAGGATCTGGCGCGGTATGACACGTTTTCCCGCTGCACTAGTTACGAGGTCATCCGGGTTTAGGGAATGTGACTCTTTCCTGGACAAGTCACAGTCCTTAAACTATGCTTATGTTATGTTGTGTTTGTTGAACAATGTTTATGTCGTTAGGATGTGTTTCCGTTAAGACAATGTTATTGTATTTGGTTTTTAAAACTTAATCGAATGGATGATCTTGCATGGTTTTATTTCACATAGCTTTGTTATGGTTAAGCTATGGTATTAAGAAGTCACACCAAATTAACCACGCTTCCGCAAAGCCAGGGTGTGACAGCTTGGTATCAGAGCTCTGATCATAGCGAACTAGGATTCTTTCTCGAGTCTAGACTATGATCACTAGGGCTCTCACGAAAACATTTTTACTGCATACCACTTAAGTCCAGATCCAAAACTTTTATAAAAAAATGTTGAGCACATTTTATTTATTATTTATAGGCTCAGTCTTGGAGGCTGAGGCTCGGTCTTGGAGGCCGAGGCTCGGTCTGGGAGATCGAGGTAGATGGCTAGTGGGACTAGGAGAATTAGCTAGTGGGACTAGGAGAATTGGCTAGTGGGACTAGGAGAATTGGCTAGTGGGACTAGGAGAATTGGCTAGTGGGACTAGGAGTATCAGTCTAGGAGACTGGGAGGCTAGTGGGACTAGGAGAATTATTTGAATGCTTACTTGGTGACTTATGTGATTAATTGATTGTATGATTGACTGATTGTGCATGTATGTATGTTACAGACACCATGGACACCTCTGGCACAGGTAACTCAGACACCACAGGACCTAGACCTATAGTATCAGATGACCTAGAGTCTTCAGAGCACGAGGTCCACACATCCGACGTTACTAGCACGGACGAGGACGACTTTCAGCCCTTTGCTTTACCTGATGGTGCTGATGAGCTCGCTGATGGCCCTTTGGCCGGGGACCTACCGTTAGTGGAGATCCCTGCTTGTTGAAAAGCCGTATCTTGTTCTTCACCCCAATCAAATCTCTTATTCTTCTGGGTTAGGGACGTTAGCGGTTGAGCAATTTTCGAGAAGTTCTCTATAAATCGTCTGTAATAGCCTCTGCTAACCCCCTAAATTGTCATATCTCGGTTGGGGTTTTAGGTGCTTCCCAATTCTTAATCGCCTCAATCTTAGCAGGGTCGTCGTGAATTCCATTGTCATTTACCACATGACCTAGGAATTGCTCCTCGCGAATCCAAAATTCGCTCTTCGAAAGTTTCGCGTAAAGTTGCTCCTTCTTCAGGAGTTCTAAGATAGCTCGTAAATGTTGCTCGTGCTCCTCCTTGGTTCGCGAGTATATTAGGATATCATCAATAAACACAATCACAAACTTGTCTAAATATGGCTTACACACGCGGTTCATAAGGTCCATGAAGACCGTCGATGCATTGGTTAAGCCGAACGATATAGCGAGAAACTCATAATGTCCGTATCGAGTTCTAAAGGCCGTTTTGGGGATACTTTCTTCTTGTATTCTCAGCTGATGATATCCCAACCTCAAATCAATCTTGGAGTAATAGCTGGAACCTTGTAGCTGGTCGAACAAGTCATCGATTCTTGGTAAGGGATATCGGTTTTTGATGGTCAGCTTATTCAACTCCTTGTAGTCAATGCACATGCGAAAACTGCCATCTTTCTTTTTAACAAACAACACTGGAGCTCCCCAAGGTGAGAAGCTCGGCCTGATAAATCCCTTGTCTAACAACTCTTGCAGCTGAGTTCATAGCTCCTGCATTTCTGATGGAGCTAGCCGATGTGGTGCCATCGCCACTGGTGCCGCTCCTGGCACTAAATCTATCCGAAACTCCACTTGTCGCTATGGAGGTAGTCCAGGCAAGTCTTCAGGAAAGACTTCTGCAAAATTCTCACACAACGGGGATGTCTTCTAGTTTTGGCTCCTTGATCTCCTTGTCTATGACGTGGGCGAGGAAGGCTATGCAGCCTTTTCGGAAGCACTTCTGCGCCTTCATGCAATTAATAATTCGTAGGGGCATCTCGCGCTTCTCCCCAT